>CM021100.1:615012698-615557594 GCA_007115665.2 Sequoiadendron giganteum | reverse complement strand
CTACAAAACAAATAAATATTGAAGAGCTAGAAAAAAAAGTCAAAGACTCAAAAATCAAAACACATTTTATCAAATTATAAGATGCATGTGAAATAAAATTAAAATTTAAAGACTCCCAATTTTATACCTGGTGGCAGAGTGTTTCTTCCTCTAACAACCAACTTCGAAGAAAAGAGATTACTAGTTGCTTCCTTGTACATATCCAACTCGTTGACAATGTGGTCTCTCACTACAACCTCATATTCCATCCTCTGAAAGCATGTCATGAGCCCCTCCATAACCTCTCCATTAGGATCAAAGAAGCTCTCTGAGAAGAGATAAGAAGGGTTGAGGAAGTACCCTGCTGCATGGATGGGTTGGTGGAGTTGATTGTTCCACCTCCTATCAACAATTTCCCATATGGGATCAAATTTCAGGTTGTCCCCCATGTAGTAACTTTTGATAGCCTCTTTGGCCCTATCCATGGCCTCATAAATATATCCCATGGGGTTTTGATCCCCATCTACCAAGCGAAGGATTCTTACCAAGGGCTCCAACACCTAGATTAAAAATACAAAAAGATCAAAGTTATAAATTTATAATGAAAGGCTTAAAGTTAAATTAAAATATGTATATTTATATTCAACTTGAGTTTAAAATTAAAATCAAAGTTTTGAAGTTACCTTCATGATCTCTGTAGATTTTTGTGCAAACAAGGGGTCGAAGACTATTATAGCAACTCTCTCTCCTTCGGGCTTCTTTGAATATGAGGATTCATTCCATGCTTGACTCAATAAAGAGCCCAAAGAATCCAAAATTCTTTGCAACGTTATGAAAATCATTGCAAACCTTGTGGCACTTGGTCTCACCAACTCCTTCCCTTGCGTATGATCTCTCATCAAGCTAAGAACCCAAGGGTGATTGTAGATAAATTTTGTGATGCTCCTTGCATCATCTACAATCGATGCCACCCAAACAAGTTTGTCAATGTCCTCCAAAATAAGGTCAAGGCAATGGGCCGCACAAGGTGACCAAAAGAGTGATGGATGTCTAATCTCACACATTCTTCTTGCTGCCACATACGCTGCTGCATTATTTGTGATAACTTGCACCACATTAGCAATCCCCACCTCCATCACAACTTCTTCCAATAATGTACACAATGTATTTGCATTTTTTATCCTATTGGAAGCATCTATCAACTTCCAAAACACAACTTCACCTTTGCAAGCAACCAAAAAGTTAATGATGGTGCGGTTTCTCCCATCCGTCCACCCATCAGAAAGAATGGAGCAGCCATATTTCTTCCATTTATTTTTTTGTTCTTCAACCACTTGCATTTCCCTTTGGGTTGCATTTGTGAGCAACCTATAGGTACAAAGTAAAATAATTAAATAAGTACAAAATTGTAAGTTTTAAACATAAAATAGCTTGAATTCAACATAAATTATAAATAATAAATTAATTTGATTTAAAGAACATAAACATAGCATAAAATTTAAGTTGACTTTCACTTACCTCCCACTCAAATCTTCACGACAAGGTGGCTTGTAGCCTTTTCCCACAACTGTCAATCCAGTGACCATATTGTGCCAATAGGGACAACTCGACACATTAAATGGTATGTTATTGAAATACCAAAAGTCAGAACATGCCAAGTCAACATGTTGATGCACCTCCTTGTTCCACCTTGTAGCCTCCAATGATACCTGTGCTCCTGATGTGTTTCAAGCCACAAAAAAACTCTATGGGATGCGTGAATATGAAGGTGGTGGTGGCACTAGCACTCTAATCGAAGTCGAACTAGAGGAAATGGGGGGCCTAGAGTACAATACAGTTGTGGTTGTGCTATGAATGTGAATCCATGGAGCACGAAGAGAGCCCACAATGCAAATATCTCCCTCCTCAGAATCTATGTCCATGTGCTCGGCTCCGTGCTCCTAAGTCTGACCATGGGCATGCACATGTCCACTAGCTATGGCAGCTGCTATGGCTTTTTTTTCCCTCTCTCTCTCCCTTTGCATTTTCTTTCCTCAACAATTGAAAGTAGTGCAGGCATCTCTCTTCTAATCTCTTCTTTGGGCTGCTTACAAGGCTTGGCATCACACTAAGGAATGCGTACACGATGGTATTTGAGGCTATTAATGCCTCCATGATATGTATTCTTGCACTCACTACAAACAACTGTTCTAGGTATGTGCCCTCTCACACCATGCTTCCATGTAGGGTCTCTAGCCCCTGGAGGACAAGTGCCTAGAACCCATGATGATGGTGTAGGCGGGGTGGAACTTGATGGGGAAGGGGAAAAACCTGATGCTGAACCAAAGCCATAAGCCATTATAGCGTGTATTCAATGATCAATGATCAATCTAGACATACAAAAAATATGTACAACATATTAGTTTTTTAATACAAAAAATAAATAAAAAACAACCTAAATCATTAAAAATTTAAAACTTAAAAGATATAGAGCTAAATTTGATTTAAATTGATACAAATGTTTTTAAATGAATTATAAATTAACATTATTAACTAATCTTATCATTCTACACAAAAAATGAACCTAGGTCTGAAAATTTCAAAAAATAGTGAAAAAAATGAAAAAATCAGCAAAAATCAACAAAAGATTGTGATGAATCTTGTTTTTTGGATTCTAAATGCAAAAGAATTGTTTCTTTGTGCTCTATCACGATTTTTTTCAATTTGGAATGAGTATTTCGCAAGAATAATGTAAGAAAATGATTAAGCAAAAACAAAAACCCTACTTGTGAATCAAATTTCTCTTCAAAAAATCCACACAAAATGGCGTTTGAATCTGCTCTCCTCGATGGAAAATTGTTGGAAATGATATATCCTTGCTTGGGGGGGGGGTTAGTTTCTCACACAAACTATCATTCAATTTCGAAATGAAATGAAACTAAAAAAGACGTTTTTTTACTTTATTTTTGCACAACCAAGTTTTTTCCTTGAACTCGCAAGTTTTTCGAAAAAACTCATTTTTTTGGGTTTGGCGAGTAAACCTCAAAAAAACTCATTTTTAAAAAAAAGCTTGCGAGTTTATGAAAACCTGGCGAGTTTTCTGTGAGTGTGCCAACCATTATGCACTATCACCAAGAAAGCTAACCCAAAAGCTCTTGGAGTATTTCTCAAAGATATAAATCTAATTAGAATGGTTAATGTGAAAGAAGTGGGTGGAAGGACGATGGAGTTGTGAATTTATGAGGCATGGGCTGCATAGAATAAAAACAAGGGCATGTTGTACATTTACTATGATAAAGGCCTATAGTCATGGGCATTAAAATATTTGACATTAACCACAACATGAGCTTCGTATCTCACTTTTCTAGCACTTATTAATATTAGTAGGCCAGGTCAGAGGTTCAAAACAAGTCAAGAGCGGATAACTGAAATCATACTTGTCATTTTGATCTATATATTTCTCCTATGTGGCTTTCAGGCCAAAGTTCAAGCAGACAGAAGTGGACTACAATATAAAGATGCTTTTCTTTACAAAAATCATGTTAATTTCAAGAAAAGTACCGTACCAAAGAGATACAGGCAAGGGAAGCTAGCAAATATTGGTTGTGACTAGGCTAAAGTTGTTATCTCATATCATTGGTGTTTGATGCCACTACTTGCCATAACAACTATGATTTTTTTTCTTCTATGGATCATGACTCCCTTGTTACCAATCCTTTCCATGACAATAATTGAAGGAAATTCCAAAATAGTTAAAGTTTTAAACAGGTTGAGGAGCGAATGTTTTTGAAACCAAATATGATCCTATCACCTAGTGGTTGTAGCTATGATTGTAGGGATTTTTGAGGCGTACCATTGCATCTATGATGGAAGATACCCTACTTTGAGAGCATGTGGCTTGTCATTACATCTTAGTTACAAAATAAAAAAAGTAGACAAAATAGGAGGTGTAAGCATAGAGAAGACACAAGAAATTGTCTTGGACAAAATCCCTCAAGGAAATGTGATTGCATTAAGTACCATGATTGAAAGATCTACACAAAAATGGTTTGTTGGAAAGGATTTAGAAAACTTCAAGCAATTATAAGCAAGACTCCACAACCCTTTTTCCTATACCAAAATGAGAGCATTGGAACATGTTATAGACATCCGTCAAAGCATCAATGATAGCGGATTTTTGTGATAAGTAGGGATGTTGTTGAAAATGTGAAGGGACGACATATTTCCTCATAATGAGCAATATGCATAGTCAACATTTGAAATAAGATAGGAATGTAAGTATATGGGTATCATGCTTTCCCAACTACCATTGCATTTGACAATCAAAGAGAATGATGCCTCTTTAGAAGCAGGAGAATATACTCCATTATCATGCATTATTGTCTGAGTAATAATAAAATGAGGATACCAAAAAATGATAAACGGAGATTTCAAAGAGAGAAAGAAAAAAGAGTTCATTTGTTGATGTTGCAACATCAGTCCTTCCATGAAGAAGAATTTCTCTTCTACCAAGCAATTGTGGTAAGACATTTATCTAAATTGGTGTATTAGTTAATTATGTTACAATAGTTTGTTATTAGTATGTTTCACAAGTAGCAATTTTCTTTTTGGCAAGAGAGTAAAAATCCATACTTTTATTTACAATGTGAGAAGTATTGAAATGAGAGAGAAAACAAGATTTCTCTCGAATCAAAATTCAGTCATTCACATTACACTACAAAACTATTACAAAGTATTGGCATTATAAGGCCATTTTTCCCGTATGAAACCAATTACGGGAATATAACTTCCAAAACCTAATTTATTTATTAAATTAACAATAGCATGTTTATTTATTTAACTATTTTTTGTCATGTACTAAATTATAACACCCCTCCTTAGTATTGACATAGAGAAAAACTAGAAATTAGTACAAAATGGATTAATAGTTGATCAACATGAATTCCAATCTCCGTTACCATATTGAAATGGGAGAGAAAAAATGATAAAGAACTATTTTGAGGCTTATTATTAGAATAAAAATTCAACTAATCCCACAACTAGATATTTGCATCTAACAATCAAGAGTTGTGATATCAAATCCAAAGATTCCCTTTACTTATGTGACAGTTAACAATCCACTTGTTGAGAAGCATCACATGATTTTCACCTTGAGAGTATGTTGTGACTCCCTTCCAAGCATGCTGAATGTAAAGCCATGTCAAAAAGAGATGATTGCACCTATACATTCATGTCCTTCAGAAGCACTTCTAGAAGTAGTGATTCCATAGTCATACCAAGGTTTAGGAAATCATTTTATAAAAGGTATTCCATAAGGCACTTTGTCTGCATATTCGATGTATTGTTGACCAAAGAATTGGCACAGGAAGAACTCTTCATATCATGTGTTTGGATACAGGATTCGGTTTCGAAAGAAACGCCATGTCACCACGACATAAGCAACCATGTAAAAAGGGTTACAAAGTGTTACTTGTGTTCCAATGGACCAGATGAAAAATCTAGAATACCTAGGATGCCATATATACAATTGTCAGACTTCTTTGTGATAAATGAATGGCTTACCCAATATAGGAACCGCATCCGTGAATATGCCCAATATCAAAATAGAATTAAAGGCCCAAAAATCTCCTTCCCACTACTTCCAATATGAATAATGACCACGGTGAAATCAACTAAAGAACAAAGCGGCATCCATGGAAATGGCTGGAATTTTTCACCATGAGACCACATTTCTTTGAGGCATTTTTTCAGAAGTTCACTACCTTGTCTATGCTACCACATTTTTCATACATATCTACCAAAGCATTTTATCAAACAGTTCACTGCTTTGCTACTATGGCTAAAAGCCCAAGACAGGTGATTTTGAACAAGCTATGGATGCTTGGAAAAAATATATCAAAGCACAATAGTAAGCAATAGCATAGACAAGGAAGTGAAGTAGTTGAAAACTTGCCTCAAAGAAATGTGCTCTCATGGTGATGGAATGCCATGACAATGGATTGATTTTCATGGCATTCCATCACGATGAGAGCACATTTATTTGAGGCAATTTTTCAACCAGTTGTCATGGCATTCCATCACCATGAGAGCACATTTCTTTTAGGCAAATTTTCAACCAGTTCACTGCCTTGTCTATGCTACCACATTTTTCATACATGTCTACCAAAGCATTTTATCAAACAGCTCACTACCTTGCTGCTATGGCTAAAATCCTAAAACAAGTGCTTTCAAACAAGCTATGGATGCTTCGAAAAAATCATGATTTTAATCGTATTTTTTGGCAGGTTTTAAATGCATTCTTTTGGAAATTTTGCAATTTGATACCTATGAGGTGTATAATAGCTAATCACCTATGTGAGTGTGACACAAGCGAGAGCTAGCCACATGTATAAATGATGTATGCTTGAGAAAATCACTGTAAGAACACAGGATGTTGAAATGATATGGTCCCTATGTGGTTTTGTATGTATTTGTACACTAACGTTGGCATGGAGCCAACACTTTATGTTACATCCTAAAATGTGAGGTCACTATCTACTATTGCTAGATGCGGTAAAAGTGAATGTGATGTGAATTCTCGAGATGAATTAATGATGCATGTACCTTGTTCTCAATATGAATGTTATATCACTCGATGTTGTTTCATTTGATGTTGTCTCAATTGATGTTATTCATGGTGAAATACTACATATATGAATAGTTGGTTATTGAAGTATAGTTATTCTAACTTTAAAGATGTTTATATATGTGATGTTGCTAAAGGTATTTGCTAGTGGTTTCAAGAAAAGGTTCATTCTCCAAGGGGAGGGTAAGTATCACTCAGGAAAGGGGCTTGGTCGGTTAACCGGTAATGAGAACCAATTGAGCATACACACATGTCATTTTTAGGTTTAGAGGAACTGAGTCAGATAAGTTGGTCTTGATAAGTCATCCATAAGCTTTAGGAGGTTGGTTTACTTCTTTGTTCTTTGTGAGTGATGATTGTTTGTTTATCAAACTTACAGTATTATGATCCTTGTATGGAAAATGTGAATGATATATGTTTATAGGTTGAGTGAATATGTATATACATGTATACATTATGTACACCCATCCATAAGTATAAACATATTGATACATACATATGATAGGCAGATGGATATGCTCATACATATGTGTTGACATGTATATACGTATACATACATATACAAAAAGGTATATATGGTTATACACATGTATATACATACACACCCCACCTATTATTTATGGATGAAAATAATATTGTGATATTATTGACTGGCAACTTGTGTAAACATGAATATATACATTAAGGAAAATAAAAATATATTATATATTAATCAATTTAGAAATAAATTGATTTATCTCATAGTTAAATCTTTGAATAAAGACTTTATTTAAAACTATGAACTATGGCATAAATCGGCTAAGATCTTTATGGAGGTCAATTTGATAAATTAATTCAAAATACTTTTGAACTATTGGAAAAAAAATATGAATTTACCCATATACCATCGGACTTTAGCAATAGGGAAATATTTGAGTTTAATTCTGATTTATGAGTGGAGGAAGCCGCACTAGGAATTCACGCATTGGAGGAAGAAAAACGTAGAAACCATGACTAGGTCTTCCCGTGAATGGAAACGTAGCCATGGAATCTTGGCAATCGAACCACAAGTGTAGGAAAAGTGGTGGACAAATAACCTTGAATGATTCACTATGAACGAATCATTTCTTCATGGGCGCCATAGTTGAGAATCTCTTGTAGGTGGCGATTTATTTTGGACAGTCGATTAATTCTGGTTTTGTTGGCTTGAAGGAAAGTTGAATCACTTCCAAAAATGTCGAGTGAGGGCTTGGAAACCCACCAAGTGCCTTTGAATAAGTCTGTTTGTGTGTGTTGTCAGTTTACATGCATTCCCATAAGGAAATGTATTACATTTCATGACTCTATATAAAGGCTTTCAACTGTTGCGAATAATTACCAATTCACACTCTTTCACACTCTTTCACACTCATTCATATTCATTTATACTCATTATCATGCATTCTTACTCATTTTGATTCTTGAGCAACTCCTTTGTCATTACTATGAAATTATGTAGAAAGCCATTGTTGCAAGAAGTGAAATTCTATAGAAAGCCATTGTTGTAAGAAGTGAAATTCTATAGAAAGCCATTGTTGTGAGAAGTGAAATTTTGTAGAAAGCCATTACTGTGAGAAGAGAATTTATGTAGAAAGCCATTGTTGTGAGAAGTGAAATTTTGTAGAAAGCCATTATTGTGAGAAGAGAATTTATGTAGAAAGCGATTGCTGTGAGAAGTGAATTTCTGTAGAAAGCCATTGCTGTGAGAATCCATTATCTGTAAGAGACCATTGTTTGTGTGAAAACAATTTCTGGGAAGAGTAATTTTTCTGTGTGAAAGAAAAAAGAAGCTCTGTAATCTAGATTACTACAAGAAGAGTCCATCATCACCTATGGAAAGCTTAATCCAGGCATGATTACTTTATTCTCATTTCATCTTTGATTTTTATGAAGTCATGCTAGATCAATGAAGTACTATTCTGTTCTTTATATCTTCAAACTTCAGAAGTCATGCTAGACAAACAAAATATATATTATATTGCTATATGATGCTTGCAATTGACTGTCCAAAATTTGCATGAATTAAATAAGGTATAGGTAATGCATGATTGTATAAAAGAGTAATAATTTGTTTTAAAAGGTAGACGATGCATTTAGTTCTATTTGCTTTATTTGTATGATCTTTGTATAAGGAGAGTACACGATGCCTTAGATAATAATACTAGGACTATAGTGAGAGCTTGATTCAAGTACAATATAGCTAGCTAAGTTACTATTTTAACTCAGGGAAGCTAGCTAAAAACTCCTAGGAAATATTCATTCCCGTATAGGAGAGAATAGGAGAGGTACTTGCAATGCTGATTCATTCCAGTAGGAAGTACTTGATTGACGAATTCAACAATATCATATGAGGCACAACATAAGTGTTTAATTATACTAGTGATGTTGGAACATAAGATGTTTTGTTGGTACATAAGAAGTGAATGGTTTCTTTCTAAGTTGTATTTTTCATTAAATTGTATGATCTCCATATATGGAGAGTATTGTTTTCATTAGCTACTATATATTAGGATTGAGATGAGGACAAGAGTCAAGTAAATTCTTCAGCTTTAGTTATTGGGTTAACTTAGATAAGTTGAGCACTCCTAGGATAAAGATCTCCCATATAGGAGGGGATATGCGAAAACTTAGATAAATTGAGCACTCCTAGGATAAATATTTCTCTTATATGAGGGGATATGTGAGCTACTTGATTATGCAGACTCATTTCTAGTAGTACAATATGATGTAGGATGTATCAGGTATGGATTACCCATTAGAAGACAAAGACTTGCGCGTAGTGTAAGATAGCCCTAAGTCAAATCGGCCCTGAATAGTGTATGTGACAGTTGACCCTTAGTAGAAATGTTGTATGAAACACTTTGATCAAAGTAGTGTAATGTACCTACATCCTCTTAGATTGGGTGATGATTACACTATCAATTCACCGTGATCCCGTATTACATGCTAGAGCGAGAGTCTATCAGATGCACAAGTTCTAGTTATGTAGGACACACCACTATGCTCAGTTGGTTAATAGTATCGGTTACTCTACCAATCTCTTCGTTGAAGGGAGGGCCATCTATCGAATGATAGATGTGTGGGGGACCGCATTATAAATTTGTGGTTGACGAAAAAGCGCCCAAGTGATGCTTCTCCTCCTATGAAGGCTACTAAAGTGCCAAGATTTGAAAGGAAGATTCCTGGACCTTCTTACTACTATTTGTTCTAAAGCTCATTGGAGCTAAGTTAGATAAGGTACATTTTACCGTTACTTGTATTTGTGAAGTTATTGTAATACCTTGGAATCTTTATTGTAATTCTATTATGATATCTTGTTCATATTTTATCAATAAAGGAAAGAAAAATTATATTGCAATAACTTGTTAGCACGTTTATTTACTCTTTGGATGTAAATTGGAATTTTTTTATTTTACCAAAGGATCAGATCGTTACACTTTATTAGACTACATTTGTTATCATTCTATGGTAAATGGATAAAATTGGAAGCATATGCTCAATGAATAGTTGTGATTTAAAAGCAAGATCAAAAATCTCATACAAGAGGGGAGGATGAATTATCTCTATCTTGGGTGTATGAACTAAAAGCCTTTGATTCCCAAAAGGGATATATAGATAGCATCGTCATGAATGAATCCTCAAGGATTAGGTTTGGGTCTAGGGATGACCCTAACATGGGGAACTTACAACATTCTAGCGCAAGCATCTTAAATTAGCAATTGTGAATTGAGAAAAAAAATAATAGTGGCATTTTACCAATTCCTTGAAAAAATTTATAACATAACATATACATACATTTTTCAATTTACTTATACTAATAAACTAAGGACATGTCAAACTAATGTAGGCATTCCAAATTATGCACAACAAAATAAACCTTCTAGAATTAAAAAAAGAAAAAGCAAACAGACTTTCCGATAAATTCTTCTTCTATAAATACAAAGTTACACACATATCAAAAAAGAAGTCTACATGTTTCTTTAAAATTTGGTTTTCTCAATAAAACACTCAGAAAATTGAAATAAAAAATAAAAAATTTATTACTGTCCACAAATATCCACAAAAGATAATGGAACTGAAGATAAAGTCTAATATAATATGTTAAGAGAGTGTTTAAAACATTTCTAAACAAAAAAAAATATGTATAATAATAAAAAGTAAAACTTAAAACTAAGTCAGCGGTGAAAGAAATCTATAATTCGAGTGCTTCTATCAAGGTAAATATCTCTCACTATACGTCTCCTTGATTTTGTCACCTTATGTTTCCTATCACCATTATCTAAAAGCCTTATTTTCTTTTTTACCCACTAAGTTTAGTATGTAAAGAACTATCACGCGAATGCTTAATCACTAAGAAAGTAAGTGGGAATGAAGGAATTGGTTATGATTATAATGTTAGCAGAAGCAATCCAGAGATAAAACCACATTTATCCTCCATTTCCATCCTTTATAAAATAAAGACATTGTGAACTATAGGACAATACTATGCTACAACAATACCTTAAACAAGAAATTTAAAAAAAAAAAAACCCAGAAATTCAAAAAAGAAAACCCATCTTGCAATTAACTTGATACAAAACAATATAGAAGTTGAATTCCCAAAACGAAACATCCCTCCAACAATCGACATCTTTTGTTATAAAATGCAAATGCACAGAGGAATTTGGAATTTGGTACTCACCATGTTGAAGCAAAAAAAAACCTGATGAAATTTGAGTGAATGTATTTAAACTTGGTCATACTTTTTGTTCATGCCCAATTTGAATTTACACGAGCATTGAATTGGATTATAGAGATAGCAAAACTGCACTCTGTCAACCCCGCAATTAATCGCTACCAAAGAATAAAGCTTTCAGCCAATCAGTGTTGATTTACAACAACAATGTAAAATCAATGAATAATATCGTGCCACGTGTCGTAATGCTATTCATCCATCACTTTGAGTGACGTGCCAAATAGTTGGTTCGGTTCAACTTTCATAGCAGACCAACCGTCGAAAACTGCCTAGGCGACCAAACGACCTCCAAGAATTTTCCCTTCATATACCGCTTGTCATGGCCAGGACCCACCAAGACACGCGTACACCGCTAGTGCAATTTTGGGGAATCAAAAAAGAATCCACAATATTCCCAATAAGTTTCCCTGAAATAGCGACAGATGTTCGAAGTCGACACACCCCACATGAGTCACTCAGGACCCACCACATGAGGCACAGGACTAGCGAACACCGTTGATCAAGCCTTCAAGTGTCAACCGCTCAGGCGATTTAACTTGCTTCACAAGATTATGTCGGTACTCACCACAAATAAGCACAAAATAAAAAGAGTGTTGTTGGATTAATCTCATCACAACTGTAGATCAAGATCACCTTTAATATTGGTCCATTGGTGTAGCCCGGTGAAGAGTTCCACTGATGACCCCAAGTCACACCAATGGAAAAAAACTGCCAACATTGAGCACTCATCTTGACAGACCAAGTTATGTCGACCAAGCACTTCGGTCAGACTTCAATCTTCACCAAGAGTTAGGAGACTTGTGTCGACTACTCAAGTTACACCGATGAATGGGTCAATGAGATTGAGGCACGTATTTCCAACAATCTCCCACATGATGAAGATCTTACTGACTATTCTAGAGCACCAACAACAAACCATATAGAAGCACAGACAACATCAACTTCAAAGGGCCAAACTAGATCACCTCTGTGAAAAACATTCTCCAAAAACAAGATAGAACACTAATTAGAACAACAACAACCAGAACATTTACTGCACCCATCCAACTGATCAACCCACGTGATTGAAAATAGCACCCATAGCTCGTGCTATTCCATCTAATCTCGCATACCTTCAAGGTATCCATATTAGTAAACTCATGCCAGTAGCACAACCAACCCATCAACCGTAGATACAAGAACCATGCACAAACCAATTGAAAAAGATCAAACACATCTAGGTACTCCCACTACATGGGTAATGCTAAATTTGAAAGATAAAAGGCATAACAAGTCTACCAATAACAACACATAGAAAATGTAACCATGTAGTACCAAGGAAATATCCACAAAGATATGCACAACCTACAACCAACTACTACAAGAATCATTTCTCTCAACAGTCTTCCAGAGCTCTTCCAAGTTCTTCAACACCCAACATAGGAAAGAGATAAAGAACCTCCAAGTTATCACTCAAAAACTTGAATGAAAACAAAAGCTCCGACCAAATCTCAAAACAATATAAAAAAGAAGTTAGACTTCCAAGAAGACAACCAAGACCAAAGAGAGAAACTCTGCACAACATATACCTGTAGAACATCCTCCTACATGCACCTCTAAAAGCTATGTCAAATATGATCTCCTTCACATCCCAAAGGAAAAGCCATAAGAACACCCAATAGCTCAATCACCAAGATCAAACTTAAACATAAGTTACATGTAATCAATCGTGGATGTAAGCCTCTCAAAGAAGATCAAACTCCTTCATTTCCCGTCTCAAGAAATCAGCCCATATAACTATCTCCTACTAGTTCTCATCAATAAATGACATCACATAAAATCTCAAGGAGACAAACCATGTTGTCCACCTTCCACTATGAATCATCTAGAACCATTAAACAACAATTCAAGATCCATATCATGAAAGAAAGCATAAAACACCTCTAAAAGATATAATGGGCAAATACCTCTCAAATAGACTTCACTCTCGAGCAGACCAAGAGTGAAAAAGAAAATGCTCCTCCAAGATATACAAGCCACCATGAATCATCCAAGAGCAATATCCTCATTGATCTTTGTTGAAATCACGTCCAACCAAGGTGTAGGCTACTCGGACTTTCAACTGTGATCAACACCTTTCTCAAATGAATTTCAGCCTCACCTTATTCTCCATGTACCCATGAACACTTGCAATTGATCATCTCATGCTAAACTCCAATCTTGCATTATTGCACTTAACATGAAGTTCTCAAGCATATGACCAATGAACTCAAAACACAGAGAATTACCAGACCACCATCAAAGCTCCAAACATCTGAAATAGGAACTTATCATGACATCATGATCTACTCATCCCCCTTAGGAGATACCACGCTTCAAGTGAATAAATTATGCTTTCAAGAGCAATGCAACATGCCAAAACTCTAATGCTCAAGAACGAGTATACATGACATCAAGCAAACAAACTCTAAACCAACATCACCTATCAAGCACCACCAAAATCTCATCCAAAGACTCCAAATTTCCTCCATGGTTCCAAGATGTTGCACATCCTCAAATAGTATCCATGCAAATGCAAAAGAACCCTTCTACAACAACAGAATCTAAGAATCCCTCCTAGTAACATCTGCAACACTAAAGAAGATCATTCACCACCAAGTGATGAATCCATAATCACTGCTAAAGCTCCCACTAAACCATGACATCGAGCTTTCCAAGTATCATGACCAAACATCTTCTTATCTGAAAAGCCTCCAGGTACAATCGACAACATGTCCATCTGACAACAATGCCAAACAACACCAAGATCTCCAAACCACATAGACCACACCATCACTATCAAAAGCTTATACTAACCAGTGTACCCAAGCCTTCCATGACATTTTGATACACACGCTACAGGTCCCCATAATCAACTATTCATGTACTCAATGCTATCCTTCCTCCCATCTCAAAGAAGCCACGCCAATGCACAAGTGACCATAGACAAGGCCAGCTAACAGATCTGCATCAACATTGAAACAACCTCGTGGATATTGATAGTCCACTTCTGAGTTTTCCCATAGCAAACATGTAGGCAAAGACATCCCACAACATGCTCAACCCGTAGATCCAATCAATGAAGCCTGCAAATCTATCATCACACTGGAAACTGCAAAACTAAGATCTCAAAGAGAAAACAACAATATAGACAAACTTGACTCAAACACCAGATCAAAACCAAATCTGATTTTCCAATCATGTCCATAACTCAAGCACCATAGTCTAGGAAACCAACAAGAAACACCACAAGAATGTTGAGTAAAAAATCACATACCAACACTCCCATGCAAAGAAGACATCACACCTCCTCAAGACCATGTCAAACTACAACTATCTATCCAGTCACACCCCAAAAGCCAAGGTCTAGGAAATAGCTTAACAACAACTCCACATAACCACAAGTTTCCTTGACCGTGTAAAACCTACAAAACCACCGTGTTTCCGAAACACCCATGCACATCCATATCCACTACACATCTGGACGACCCAAGAGTCTACACACAACCATCATGGTTAACCAAAACAATAAAAAATAACATGAATATGCATCATAAAATTTTTAGGAAAATCTATAGAAAACCTTTAGAGCCAAAGAACATGAAACTAAAACATGCTAGTACAAGATATAGGTAATATAGGAACTCTAGGCCCATTTCAGACCAATTCCAAAACCACACTCATACAAAATTATACGAGAGAGCCAGTCTATTCAGGAGTTTTCAGACCACCCAGAGATCAACTTCATAGCCTTTATGCAATCAGGGTAATAGTGAACAATGCCTTCAATGCCAAGTCAAAACACCCAACACAAGAGCAATACTCTAATGGATGAATAACAACCCAAGCATCTCCATACCATCAAGGTAATTAATTACCCCACTGACAAGATTCCACCATTCTCTGGCAACACCGCCCTGCAGCACGCATCGAGCCACCCAACATTGAATTGGATTATAGAGACATACCAAAATTGCACTCTATCAACCCCACAATTAATCGCTACCAAAGAATAAAGCTTTTGGCCAATCAACATTGATTTACAATAGTGAAGTAAAATCAATGAATAATATCATGCCACATGTCGTAACGCTATTCATCCATCGCTTTGACCAATGTGCCAAACAGTCGGTTCGGTTGAACTTCCACAGCAGACCAACCATCAAAAACTACCCAGGCAACCAAATGACCTTCGAGCATTTTCCATTCATATACCACTTGTCGTGGCTAGGACCCACCAAGACATGCATACACCGCTAGTGCAATTTCAGGGAATCAAAAAAGCATCCACAATATTCCCAATAAGCTTCCCCGAAATAGTGACAAGTGTTCGAAGTCAGCACACCCCGCATGAGTCACTTGGGACCCACCACATGAAGCATGGGACTAGAGAACACCGTTGATCAAGCCACCAAGTGTCAACCGCTCAGGAAATTACGCTTGCTTCACAAGATTCTATTGGTACTCACCACAATTGAGTGTGGAATAAAACGAGCTGCATTGGATTAATCTCATCACAACTTTAGATCAAGATCACCTTTAACATCGGTCCATCGACGTAGCCCAATGAAGAGTTCCACCAATGACCCCAAGTCACACTGATGGAAAAAAACCGCCAACACTGAGCACTCATCTTGACGGAACAAGTTACACCGACCAAGCGCTTCGGTCGAACTTCTATCTTTGTCGAGAGTTAGGAGACTTGCACCGACTGCTCAGATTACACCGATCAATGGGTCAGAAATATTGAGGCACATATTTCCAAAACTTCAAGCATGTGTATAATAAGGTTGAGGTGTAGCTTCAACAACCATCAACTTTTTATCAATTAGTTATGTAACTTACAACTCAATTTTTCTTGCTTAGAAGTGAACCGAACAATCATACAATGAGTTTGTAGTTCAAATATCTTAAACTACCAAATCCTAATTTTTTGGTACCTTGACAAATTGATTCTCAAAAATTTCAACAAGATATTTCTTCATTATACAATGCCACGTATTTTAAGGCATGTCACTAAAAAGATGGGAATTACAATGTAGAAGATGGGACATATAAAATAAAGAGTGGATATCTCATTATCCAGATATAATTAAAGCTTGAAAGGCCTAATCAAAATTAAAAGAATATGAATTAAACAAACTTAAACCAAGGGCTCTAACAATATGACACAAATATAAGGGTTTTTATGCAAAGGCAAAGTGGGCAGATGGAACATCATCCATTATGCAAGTTACACAAAAATCGATGGGAGATACCCCCTTACTCGATAACACTTACCTAAAATATAAAGATATTTCTTCATCAATATTTTTTGTTAAACATCTCATTTTATTTATTTAAATTTCATAAACTTAATTCAACATGTGTTGTTTCAATCCCAACTTTAAAACCTAGGATTTTATTTTTGTTTAATTAGTTGTGAATAGGTAAATTTCTAGATAAACCATTTTTAAAAAATTATGCATATATCATTGATGGGATGTTTCTAATGTACACATTTAGAGAAAATTTAGTTGTTAAATATACATCGCGGTGTGATTTGTATCATGCTTCTTACACTTCATTTATGGATTTTTCATATGCTTTCATATAGCATTTCACTTTTGGTCATAATGACTTTTTCTAGGCCAATACAAATATTTTAGTATCAAGGTGATATTATGTAGTTCTATACACTTATCCTACTAGCCAACAAGAGTAACAACATGAGCATAAAGTTATATATTATGTTCTTACTATTGATCATGAGCACATCATTCAACCACAAGTAAGGTATCAAAGGAAGTTTACAAGATTCAAGATCATCCACATTTGATATTGAAATAACTTTTGCAAGAACAACTTCTCAAGTTGCCTCCTATCAAGCCCATTGCTACACCTAGACATATATCAAAGCCTTTTAATACTCATTACTTTTCTAACTACTATCATATACATGAACATAATATAGGTATATGTATGCTCAAGCATAAAATTGAATATCTTATTAACAAGAAGGCAATAGAAGTTGAGGATATTGATGATATGGACATATATCTTTAGCAACTTGTCATAAAAGAGAGGGTTATTTAAAGGTAGGTGACAAAACAAAAAATGGTTTTGTGGATAATACAACATCTACATCTAGCATACCAAGAATCACTCATAGCATAGAGAAAAACATCTCAAGAGCAAAAGAATGTTAGTTTTCCAAGTATTAAAGAGACATTAGTGGATCATACTTCACTTGTACACCATAATATCAAAGAGAAGGGTCGCATTGGGGGCACCAATTCAAGTGATACATCTTGTGTTTCCATTCAGTCTAAATTTCTCACCTTTGTAATTTATATGTTATATTTTATGTTATTTCTTATTTTTCACTTGATCTTTCTTCTTGAGGGGAAAGTTTGTTGTTTACTTTTTATAAGTTACAACATTCATGATTGTCCTAATTAGGGAGAAAAAGTTGGGGCATATTTCATATACACAAAGGTAAGTATCCCACATATATATCTTTAATATTTCACTAATTTAATCATAGATTTTCCATGCTTAAGTTTATCATGTTTATGATTCATACTCACTTTATTATTCTTATGATAAATTTATTTATACATGTTATCATGCTATATGTTTATCCAATAATTCTCTCTCCTTATTTTATGCCTATGTCTTTTGAAGTACACTAAAAATCAAGGGAAGCATATCATTACTATTAAAATCTCTAGTTTATGTGTAGTTCACAAGTGAACTTTGGATGTTTTCTCTAGTTATTTTTCTTCTAGTTGTGCTCGTCTTTTATTTTTACTATGGTATGTTTTGTCATGTAGATTCACATGCACACCAAAATGAAGGAAAAATGTAAGGGTGAAAATTTTATACCTTGCACTTTTATTATTTATTTAACACCTCTTTGTGTGGGTATCCTAAATACTTTTCCTTGGCACATGATTTTGAGTGATTTAGTGCTCCTATTCATCGCAAATACGTATTGACCATCATAATCAACATTTTGTCTCTATACAAATAATCTCCTAATATTAAATTATAATTTATTCTTGTAACATGCCCATTGTTCTACCTAGTACTTTTACTATTTTTTACACATAAGTGAATTGTATATGCATCTAACATAATGAGCAATAAAAAAATATTTTATTTTCAATAATAAATGCACCATTTGAAACATAACCTTTCCAAACTTTTTGATTACATAATCAAAGAATCATTTCATCTATATAAGTATGATTTCACTTTACATATATTCAAGATAACTTTTCACATTTACAATTTCCATATAGATGGACACATGGTTACATACATAGCTTCAACAAGCTTACATGAACTAGAAATACAAATGGTCTAGAATGTCCTTCTCCCAAATATTGTCTACCAACTGCATGAGGAGAAGCATCAATTAAGTGATTTTCCACCAACCATGGACTTATTTTGATCCCCCGCACATCTACCAAACTTGGTAATATGGCCCTCCCTTCAATGAAGAGATTGGTTTGGTAACCTCATTCTTCATATAGCCTTTCCTGAGCATAGTGATGTGTCCTACATATCTAGAGCTACCATAATGTCTACAACTACATGTATGATTTCCCCAGCCTAGAATGTAAATTGGATCAAAATGAACTGATAGTGTAAATAGTGTCTACTTACACTACTTTGGCCAAAGATTCATCACCCAATTACTTCGAGTGAGGGTCATCTATTCACCACAATAATTGCTTGATTTGTATTTACCATTAGTATTCTATTCTAAGTTTATCCCCTTTCCCATGGATTGTCCTAATCGCAGGAATAACCTTTCTATTAACTCACATTTAAATTACATTTCTACTAAGAATCTCAAAATAACTCTATCTTATGCTACACACCTAGAGTATTGACATACTACGAAAATCCAATATAATATAAATATCTATATAATTATAAACCAAAAAGAAAGGTTTCACAAATATAAGAAACAATCAAGAAACATGCAAACATAATCAAGCATCATAACACACATAAAAGATATTCTTTCCAAACATGGAAACATGAATAAATAATATTTCCAACATAAAATCAAAGGAATAGAAATCAACATGCCTGTTTAAAGCTCCAATTGATTATTCTTCCCTCCTAGCTTAATTTATCAAGCTCGCTTGAATACTTCCTCTATGAAAAAACCAAATCACACTTCTAGCCTCTTACCAAATCTTTCCACAATACTAATGCAAATTAACAAATAACTAACTCTCTAGTTCTCAATTCACTTTGCATAGAAAATACAGAAAAATAACAACAAAGTAATCATATTGAAAAGTGTAGAAAATGGTAGAATGAGCACCTCTATATATACTAAAACTTGAGCAACCAAAGGCTACAAACAAGCTAATGCTTGTACCACCTTTCTATCCCCATGCAACGACTCATCAAACTAACTTATAGGTTTGCAACACATAACAGTCCTCACCTTTCAAATGGATGAGTCAACTTGTTTCAAGGGATAACAAGACTCTTTTACTGAGTCAAATGAACAATAAGATTTTAAGCAAGTTTCCTATTTGGTTTGCAAATTGAATTCCTTCTTATGTTTCTACCAAGTTTACATTGACTAAGTCTCATGGCTAAGATATTGCTTTTCCAAACTTATGCACAATAAAAAGACTTCTTATGCATTTCATATACTTCAGAATTGGTGTCACATTTCATAAACTAGTGCCCTTTAAGATAGTGCGAGTTAGACTATTTCTACATTGTTAAAAATTGCATTCACTTCCTTTTGAAACATATACACAACACTTCTTATTTCATATGTGCCTCATAGTATTAGTTGACTTGGTCTTATGTTTGCTTTATGTGCAGGATTATACTATGCAATGCAATAATAAGGCAACGCTATATGTGCCTATGTTTTATTTAAAATGCTTTTCTATTATCAACTTCAACTCTATGTATTGTGCTTGTAAATATCTCAAAAGATTATAATATATATATATGTATGTATATGTATATGTATATATATCCTTCCTAATATATATACATATATATATTAATATATACTCATTACATATGATTATCAAAATATATTAATTTATAATTAACAAATATATATAAGTATATATCAAATAACATTATGTATATATATATATATATGTAGTTATATTATTTTATACATATATTAATATATATACATAATATTATTTTAATACCTTTATAAAAATAATCATACTCTCATAAACATTGATCAACATATACATGAAGTGTGTGTGTGTGTATATATATATATATATGTCACCCTAGTCCAATCAATATTCCCATGCATATGGGTGATCCATCCATGAGCATGCATAGATACATCTACCTACGTATACTAATGCACACATTCACTCACATGTATGAGTTTATCGTAGACACGCACACATATACATTTTGTGCATATATCTCATCGATATAACAATAAACACATGAGGAAGGACTTCCACTCGACATCTAGACTTAATCACATCTCTCAATCCAAATATTCATAATTTACAAGTCACAAACCAATATAAACATTCATAACCAAAACTGACCTAGTTCAACTAAGACCAACTAGGGCGTGAGTGTGTGAATGCTCAGTAAGGCTGAATTAAAGGTTACCAGACCAAGTTTTTCTCCTAAGTGATACTCCCCCTCTCTTTTGGAGGTTTCAATATGTTCCTTCATTCAACTTAGTACATCATAACTATAGTTAGCCAATAACAATACATTCATATGCATTACATATATGAAATATACAAAATCATTATAAAACATTAAATTGAATCAAACATTCATTCGTCATATTTCCATCAAGATTCATTTATAAAACACATTCACATATATATTAAAGCAATTAACCAAACAAGGTAATAGTAAATATGTAATAACACATGGGGTGTAACAACTCTATTGGGTTTAAAGCTACAATTATAGTTCTAAACCAAGTTAAAATTACATGTGTAGGATTGACATGCTTATTTAAAATTTGATTTGTTATCCTAGGTTCAAGACAACTTACCTCTAACAATTAATTATTTATTATTCCCATGCCAAGGATTTCAAATTATGCGCCCAAGACAAATATAAAGGGATGAAACTCCTTGGTCATTTTTATAACAACCCAATTCACATATTTTAAAAATTCCCATAATTTTTTTCTTGTTAAAATGTTTAATCAAGTTTATTTAGTATTTCATCCATCTGTATACTCAAGCATCTATCCATATGAAATAGGAATTTGTCCATCTAGGACAGACATACATCCATATGGGATAGACACTAATATATTCATCTAGGATAAACATATATATATAAGATAGATACAAGTTATGGCTAGAGACTTAGACTCATCAAGACCGTTTGGGTCCTGAGTCACTCATTGTGGACTCCACTCTATCAAAAGTACACTAAGGTCACTGTCTAATAGGAGTATGCCAAACTTTTTCCCAAAGTCTCAAGGACTTAAGCAAATCCAACTAGGATTTCTTCTAAGTACACAATGAATTTTTTAACCCAATTTTACTTTAGAGGTTTACTTTTAAGTTTAATTGAATAATTAATTTATGTGTTAATTTGAGAGAATTATTTATTCAATCTTTTGGGTAAGTTGTAAATCTATTTTTAAGAAAATCCCTAACCTCAAACTTGAAAGCCTACATATTACGAACATCCTTCATTCATTAGATTGCCTACATACCCACTGCTAAATGGGATCAAGATGTATTATGTATGTACTTATAGTTTCTAATCTATGTTTCATGTAATTGTCACCCACCAACATGTATGCAAAATGTGGAAGCATGTACAAGGCATAAAATGTGAGAACTATTATTAGGTCTTAAGAAATGGTGACTACATGATATACAAAATAATGGATTTTGGTGTGAATACTTAAGGAACTTTCAAACAAATGCAAAAGAGTGTGTGAAATGCCAAAATCTAAAAGCTACACCAAGAATTTTTCTTTCCTAAGTGAAGGTAAGTAAATCAGTTAAGGCATCAAGAAAATTTAAATTTTGGCAGATAATAAAGCTAGATAGGCTTAATAGACATGCCTGTAAAATATGTAAAATAAAGTCAAGGCATAAGAATTGTCTCCAAAGAATAATTATCTCAAGGAATACAAAAATAGCATGATATCCATATAAAATATTTGATAATGAAGTTTTATAACTTACAATAAATCGCAATAAGTAAATGAAAAGATAAATTCTATTAGGTAACTTGTTACATTGTTGCATAAAATCTTGCTGTAAATGCTTGAAGAAGGTTAAGAGTTGCACAACTTCTTGGAAATATTTGTGCGCCATCCTCTCAAGATCAAGCTAATGAGATTCAATATCAGCTTCATCTCCATTCATAATGTATCCACAATGTTTTGGGATTGTGATGTCGTTAATCACTTCAAAATCCTTAGACCGAGTCTTTTCAAACTTAAGGATAGGTGTTGATCGACTAACGTTGAATGTAGACATGAATCATCTAGACTACAAAATTATGAATTATAAGTGAACCAGACACACCCATAAGGTTCTACTAATAAGAAAAATAATATCACCTTATCGATGGATATACATATAGATATTGATCTCAAGAAGCATGCAAAAGGGACCATTGATACAATTTCTAATCCCATAATTAATAGGGCACTAAGGGATTCAAAGTGGGTATCTTACTAATGAGAAATGAAATAGAAAACCATGTGTTTGAATCCAATTTAACCCTTTGAATTCCACTAGATAATATTTTAAGACACATAACTCTTCAATCAATTCATACTCCCTTTCTCAACAGAGAATAATGCACTTCAAATTGTTAAGCCTTAAGACTTGATCATTTTCAAAGAGATACAAAATGAGGGAGATAACATCTTGAGTAATAACTTCAAAATAGAGGTGATCTTCTAAATTGTGTCACATTATACATAGATGTTAACATTTATCATGCATACCTTGTATGAAGAGAAATAACATTCATAATACATAGCAAAATAAATATGGGCATTGATGAGTCTCAGTGACTATATTTTATTTTTATATAGATATTGTTACATCTCCCTATTTTTTATGGACTTGGTATACTTAATACACTTTTAAATACCTCTAGCTACTTTAATAATGGATGGATAATGTGTTTTGGTTCTTATTCTTTCAATGGTTGAATCTACTTGAATGTTTCTGTAATTTCCTACTTCTATGCATATATATTTATGCTTTTGTAACAAAAGTAGCTATAGGATCCAAGAATTGAGCATTCTATATCTCTTTGAAGTCAATCATGAAGGAAAGGAAACTTTCTCCAAAGTGGTTTGTAGAGCTATAGAGTAATGTTATGATTCATAGTTATTCATTCCTTTTTCAAGTTGAAAATATCTTGACCAATTCTATGCCCAAATTCAATCTTGGTATGTGTCACACAAAGAGAAAGGAAACCCTGAATGAATCCTCCTATCCAAATAGTCATAAAATTTATAATTTTCTTCAACCATCATTTTTTACACTTTTTTTTAATTCAAAGTTGAGTCATTTGAATACTCTCTTGTTGAAAAAAATACTACTACTCTTAAGAATAAAATCAAGGAAAAGCTTAGTATAACTTAGTTCTCATTCTAGTCTAGTTTGGTTTCCATTTTAGTTCAATCCAATTAAAAGATAAGGCTCGGATATATAATAAGGAGCCATTAGATAGAAAATACAATTCTCTATTCTCAAGATTTTAATTTAATTTATAGATATTTAATTCCTTTTGTAGTACAACTACATGTGGTCCCACTGAATGAAAATAAGAAAGAAATTCTCATAACTCTGTATTAAGATCCTTCTAAAGGGGATTCATGCCTACTCTACTAGAAGAAGGTGGTCTTCTAGCACTCTTTTAATTTGTTATATGTTTTTTATTGTGTTGTAGTTAGAATAGTATTTGTTTGTCATTTGTCTTTGTTAACCTATAGGTATTATTCATCAAATCATAAAAATCTTCAAACCAAATAGAAATATTTACCTTTCAACCATTTACTTTATAATCTTTATTTATATTTAGCAATTTTTTTAGCATGTATGTTTTCATATTTCTAGTATAGACAAGAATTTCCCTTTAATTTTGATTAAATATTTGTTCTTACATATGTGTTGCATTGGAAGTAGCATAAATTGTTGCTCTATGCATTAATTTTTATATTCACAAGAAAATTAGTGGGAAGTAGTATTTTGTTTAGATTGATTTACATTGTCATTATCAAAAATTGGAAATAGGATCACCACCTTGAACCCCAAAACCTTATGGAAAATAGCTTCAAACATCACTCTAGATTGATAAAATTAAATGATAGGAAATAAGATGACAACAATGAACCTATCATTCTTGACATCATTTCTAGGTAACTATGAAGTTAAAGTTTTGGTAGCATTTTCAACCAAGCATTGGGATACTTATAGTGTATGAGTAGGCCTAAAGAATCTTTAGGCCACTTTATAAAGAAACCCCTAGTCAACACAATAAAATAAATATATCTCACCATTGAGATCCATCCTAGGAGAGTCATCAAACCATTTAAAAAGTCAATAATCTCACACAACCCCTTACATCACCAAGACAAAAAATATTGTGAGGATGGACCAACCAATAGGACTTTCTCATATCCAATTTCTCTAAATCTTGGAAGAAAAGATTACCCTATGAAAAAATCCCCCCCTTAGTGTTACCAACAATCAAATGAAAGGTTTTAAGAGATCTATATCAATTTCTATTTGAATTCAAACTCCTATGTCAAACCATTGATTATAAAATTGATAATAAAAAATTGAAACTTTTTTCAGGTCCACCTTAAAGGAATTAGCCTTGCATTGATTCATGGGATTAATTTCCAATTCCATACATAGATGGGTTGAAATGGAGACTATACTTTTTTCATAAGTATCAATATTACTATAAAGTTTGAGACAAAACAGAAGAATTTTTAAAAATAAAACTACTAAACGATGAAAACTTAGAAGATAATATAGATTGCTTCTTGTTTGTTCATAAAAAGTGTGGCATCAGTCTATATGAAGATTTTAGTAAAACCATTTTCTTGAGAGGGATAAATGAAGATTCTATAGAAGCCTTAAACCTTATGGAGTAAGGAGATATCAAGAAATTGGAATTTGGAGATACCATAAAATTGAGTAGAAATTATTCTCATACTTGAGCCAACAAGATACTCAAAAGGGGAAAACAACAATAATGATATAAATAAAGTAATTGAAGAACCTCAAAATTGATATCTGACTCCAATTGAAAACCACTCTAGATGGGATGTAATCCAATTATAAAACTTTAACCATTGGATATCTTTTGAAAATGATGCAAAGAGAAGCATCCACTAAAATAATTTCAAATCAAACTGAGTTATGTGGAATTTGTGAAAAAATCCATCCTCCAAATGAATATAGTTTGTTGCCTAAGATTAAAAATTGATTAACAAAGATATTATAGGTTGAGGAATAACTAAAATTCATTTGGTAGGAACAACCAAATTTTGGTTTTAACCAATATCTTGGAGAATTCAAACCTCGAATTACCCTGAACTAGGGACCAAGCCAATGTATTGGACCTTAGGGAGGTCCAACTCAAAAAATTCCACCTCAATGGGGATCACCATGGGCTTAGATTGAGTGAATGAATTCATCATGGACTACTCCCCAATGGAATACCTTGAACTAATACCAATAACCATGGGCCCCCAACATAATCAAGGACCAAGACATTATAGAAATAAACCACAAGCTCTATTTCCTAGATTATCTCAACTATCATCTCAAAATAAAGTGAACAAATAAATTAGCCACAATTACTTTCCCAACTATTGGTGTTTTTTTCTAGTTGAACCTTGAAAATGCTCTAAAGGATAGCCAATCCTTATGCTCAAGAACTTCAATATTAGTGGCCAATGAACAAGAAACGAGTTCTACACTTTTCTCCCTTGCACTTTAGGCTCCGCTAAACCTAGGAGGGTAATCCCACAACAATGTACCTATGAATTTATGCAGCCAAATGACCTTGTACATTGCAAGTAGTAGATGAATTCTCATGTAAGTGCTCAATAAATGAAATGTTTCAAAAGGATGGCTAATCCTTCACAACACTAAATATTTAGAGAATGAGCATACAAAAGTACATTGCACTTCCAAAAATCAAACATAGAACAAAACTATTTAAAATTTGTTTGAATTTAAATATTGCTCCTGAGAATGGGGAAAAACAATTGTGCAAGACCATTGCCTACCTTTGGATGCAAAGTCACATATCAAACACATCATATCATAATACTATAACATAATCTTGATGACCTTAAAACTTCCATCACGTTATGATAGCAAGATCTTCATAAGACTATCATGAAATCATACTTAGTAATCCACCTAAAAATACAATACCCTCATTACCTACTTGAAAGAATTTACACCACTCCTTGAATGGAAATCAAACAAATAGATAACTCAAAAAAACAAATGTGTCTGAAAAAACCTCAATAACCTTGTTATTTCAATTCAAAAAGATATTACATTTCAAACATGGAGACAGTTACATGACAGTGTATATTCATGTCTTTGAAATCAAGTTACAGGAGATACATGGAATTACAACATATGGACCTTTACCCTTAACAATCAATAGTTACAATACTTCATCGCCAAAACCTAAAGCTAAGAACCTTCCCAAAAATCAAAACCCACATTACTGGCCATGAATTCCTTAAAGAAATGAAGGAGCAAACAAGCTTCGGGCTAGAATGTACACATGTCATAATCCCATTTGACCGCTACAAAAAATTCCCCAATGCGGTTATATTTGCAATTCAAAGGAGGGAAACAAATTAGACAAAAAAACCTTTTCCAATTTCTAAAAAAAGATAGTTCCCGCCATCCTAAGGGCATCTTTCATCATTGTAGCAACACCATATCGGCATGTCGAAGAGACTCTTCAACAAGTCCCACTGAGATTTCAATGTCACCTCAATGTGGCTCCAACATTTCCTCAAGCTTCAAAGATAACTATGTGTCAGCTCCCCTCCTACCCATTGGGTTTAACCCATGTGCATCTTTTAGCAATGGGGAGGTGAGGAATAGCCTAGATTGAATCTGGATCCTTCAACCTATGTGCTCTTTACTTTTGAGACCATCCAACTCCATGCATAACCTTTGGATTTGATGGACAATCATGATCATAACATCTTGCCTTATCATTTACCATGTGCTTAAAAGAACCTTTTAGTAGCACGAAAATTGAAACAAGCCATCCTTCACTATTGTTCATCGCTCAAAATAATTGAGCGGTAAAAGGTTTTTTGTGATGCATAGAATTGACGAGATGCGAAGGAATGACACAAGCCATTACACTTTGCGAAAATGAAAACAAAAGCCAAATATTTATAGCGACAAGCGATGAAAATTAAATGAGTCCATCACTCATTGCAGTAATACTTGCGAATTCCATCCATACTTCGATGATGTGAAGACCTCCAACAATCACTGTTAGATCAAACTCTAAATGATCTGCACCATCCCCCATCGTATCGCTGGTTGAAAGCATGGGCCCACAAAACTCTTAGCGGGCTGGCGGGCAACTGCCATTTGTCCACCACATTAGCATACCCCACCACTATCAATATGAATTAAATCCAATATAAAGCACGTGCCTCGATTTCATGACTTAAAAAGGGGGATATGCCTAGGTAATAGAATGATTTAATTTTTTACAAGGCAAAGGCAAAGGTATGACTTAATCAACAAAATGAAATATTTTGAAACCATGTCGATGGCCAAAAAGGTTCACGAACACATCAGAATACCGAAAAAGGACCCAACAATACCAAAGGATGCATACACTGTCAATAAAATCAAAGGTTTTAAAATTGTGTCGGTGGTCGAAGAGGTTTGAAAACTGACCAAAAGACTGATAAACCTTAGACATTCAAATTTTATGAAGGTGCACGGGTACAAGTGGTGAAACGGGGGGAGGGGTCAATGAGTAGACGGACTTAATGGCTCAAGATTTAACTTAGACAATCGGGAACCTAGCTAGAAGATCAACTAAGAATTAGACCAAAAGAACAAGGATCAAGGTGAAAGAAAATATGCTAAGGAAAATTGACCTTATACAATAAAACCCTAAACCCTTTTAGCATTTCAACACCAAGAAACCACCCAAGCAAAGACATTAGATCAATGGAACATGAAATTTTGAAGGTTCCACCAATGGCTCATGTTCGGGGACGCATGCCTCTTGCGAGCAGGGCAAGATTCTAGATCTCTGGGGGGTAGACCAAGTGCAAAATCCATTGGGTGACTCTACAACTTCTCCTTTATTTAATTTTTTAAACCTCATCTGATGGCCCCAAGCCACCAAATGAAAAGAAGAACCAATGGTTGCCTCTATCAAGCACCAACCTGTTGAAGGAACTAACTTCCCTCAACCCACATTGACCTCTTCACACCACTGCAACAAGTATAGCCCTCTTCTTACAAGCACAAATATGTGACTACCACTAAACAAGTGAAGACTTGCTTCATGTTTGATCCTATTGTCATATAACAACCATATAACACAGGTCCCCACATTGTCATGCAACAAATTTTTCATATTTGTAGTAGGTGATGGTAAAACTTGAAAACTCTGATCCACACCATATGAAACCATGGTTCCTTCACAACTGTTGACCTCTCCAAGTGAATCAAGGAAAAAATAAAATGCCTCTAATTCACATGGAAAATAAAAATATGCCCCTTCATTATGTTGACTTGGAGAGGGAAACTCATCCTCTAACATGTCAAACTTAAAACCTTGAAGCTTAGGCATATAAGAAACATGAGTAGCCAAAACATCACCAACTAGGACAACTTGTTGTTGCTCATCGTCACTGCAAGATGTATGTTGACTAAGTGAAGTGATCAAATTTAGGAATATTGGATTCCCTATTGTGAGAAACTAATTCTTCACCACAAATGGATGCATCATACTCAACTTCACTCAAAATAGGGACCATGGATGACCGACACATCTTGGAGTCACCTGTGCTAATGGAAACCTCATCAACACTTCCATTCATATCATGAAATATTTTGTGAAGAGCCATACTCCTCATATTGTCTCTCTATTTTAATCTCTTTGAAATATAGTGAGATACATGTTCCATAAAAATCAGACCTATGACACATATCTGTCATGCTCAATTCAACAACGCTACCCTCTGGCGACTTATTTGAAGTATACTGATCATGGGGAAAACTAGAAGTAGCACACCTAGAAAAAAGGTTCTCATATGCATCCATGTGATTGACACAATCACATTCTTCAAGTGAAAATTCGTCATAAAAATTGTCATTAGTTGTACCAACATTTTTCCTTAAATTTTCACTTTCATGTTGTTGTACCCAAAATAAATTTTCGGTGTTTTGCTTAGATTGAGCTAAATCATGTAAAAATGTTGTCAAAAGTATATTTTAGGTCAAACCAAACATAGGTTTTTTGTGGGTTTATGTCAAGGAAGATACTTGCAGAATTTTGAAAATTAGGGTTTCAAACACCTGTTTTTAGGAAAACCCTTAAAAATATGACCTTTCCAGAAATGATTGAAAATTATTTTGATAGGATAATTTGACTTCACGATCACATTGGTCAAGTCAAAATCATCAAAACGTATGTTTTACTCTGGTGGGTCTATTTTCATTTTTCAGGAAGAAAGTTGGGAGCTCTGCAACCATTAATGGCAGAATGACCAGTACCAGGTGGTGAAATCTAAGCCTCAAGAGCTTCAACGAAGAATCCATGGTGAAAATGCTTAGAAAGATGCTCTGTGATGAAGGGAATTCTCAAAAGTCAAAAATATCAAAAATTGGTTGTCTAAAAAATACACGCCTTGCTACCAGGAGGTAGTCAAATGCCTTAGTCATTTTTCCAACACCTGTACACACAACATGCTAAAGGTGATTGCTAGGATACACGCATCTACATCGTCAAAAAATATGCTCAAATCAGACAAGCTACACGACAAATGAGAAACATGAAGAGATGAATATTTTTCAAAGGAAATGATGGAACTATAGCTAAAAGTGCCCCTATTGGCCAGGGGCACCCTTGAATTCCAAAGGTCAAAGGCAGTCATCAATTTTCACAAAGGCATTCATCTTCTTCATGTATTTGTTGGATTTTTAATGAATCGTCAAGTAAGGCCATCTAATTCATCAATCAAAGATGAACGTAATCGAAGCTAAGAGATGTTGCAAGCAAGCACCATCAAAATGGCAGTCAAACATGAGAAAAAGCACCCCTTCTGACCAGGGGAACCCTTGAATTAGATGGTCTAGATGTCAGTTGTTGAATAAGCTGATCTTCAGGTAATCTCTCTAGCATCAGCTCATCTTTGCAATGAACCTATTTGTTAGCCTGGGAGACACATCAAACGACAATAGTTGTTAATCATTAGAGCATGCCAAATAGAGGGTAAATCAATGCACATCAAGGAAAAATCACCCCTGCAGGCCATAGGCACCCTCCATTTTGAGACACCTGATGAGGTCTTTAGTAACTACTTTCCACAAGGAATTTGTTCAACTCCCTCTCAGCTTCACGATCAATCCAACTACACGTTCACAAGACCTGTCAAGCATTCATAGGCAAAGATCAAGCAAAAAGCACCAAAGGCGAAGGCTAAATGAAGAACATAAGAAAATTGAACTAGTGTCAAGGAAAGGTGCCCCTACTAAGAATAGGCACCTAGCTTATTGGGAAACCAAATATATTCTACAAGTTTAATCAGCTCTAGGATGACCTCCTCTATTTTGATCCAACTCAACAATGACACCATCAGCGAAGACAACAGATAAGTCAAACACCTGATGACAGAGACCAAGATGGGGTAGTTCGTGAAAGTTTACAACATGAAGATAACTGGTCAAAAGGTCAAAAGTGCCCCTATAGGCTAGGGGTGCCCTTGAATTTGAGGTATCGAATTCAAGTTTTGAGCTTTGTAGCTCCTAGGCACTCTTCATCAAAGTTGTTCCATCTCAGCAATGGATCTATCAACAACACTTCAAGATCAATTGAGCAACCAGAATTAGGGATTGAACAAAGACATTTCATCATAGAAAAAGAATGAAAAAATGATCAACTCCTCAAAGGGATGCCTAAAGTCAAAATAGAACAAGTTGACTGAAGATGAGATATTTTGAAGGTTTTTACATGGCTAAAACATCCCAAAATTGATGGAATTTGCTCCAATTGACTCCAGATCAGGCAAATTCACTCCCCAATTAAGTCTTAGATGCCCAATTGATGCTTGTAACTCCAAATTGACATATCAAAGCATCTAGGCAACTATTATTCATTATTTCTTTGCAGGTTGAGGAGCTCAAGAACATATATTTTTCTTCTCCAACATTTTTTGAAGATCTGACAGAGGGGTTTTTATTGTACTTCATATTTTTGAAGATTTGTTGCACAGAGAGACCATTTATCAAAGGTTGCATCGAAAGGCACAATTCTTCCAGAAAGACAACTAATAACTTCCAATCTTCTTCTTGTCTTTTTCCTCTTTCCTTGTCTTAGATCTTCTTGCATGTCCAAGAAAACAATAGATAATCACAGATTTGACCAACTGGGTATGATCAACACTACTTGCTCAAGAAAACCACATGTTAGATTTTTCTAGAAAAAATTAGTCCTATTGCCCCTATTTTTGTAGGGTTTCTAGAAATTTTGAAAAATAGACAAATTGGGTTTGTTCAACTTTGAAGCACGAACAAACCCCATGTGTTGGATTTTTTTGGGAAAAATCATTTTCTGGTGCCTCACTATCTTTGCCACCAAAGGGCTCTTGCATGCCATAGAAAAACTCATTTTTTCGAATTTTTGACAATCTGGGTTTGTTTAGAAAATCATTCTCAACAAAACCCACATCTCATAATTTTTCGTAACTCGACATGACTATTTTTAGCAGTTCCAGAAAAAGTTGTCCAAATAGTATCGTGCACATAGTCAATCTTCAAGGTTTTTAGGATATAGTTCTCTCAAGATGAATACAAGACCAAAGTTGTCTTATTCCATAAACTTCCTGAAAATGATTGACATCGATCTGCGTGGGGCACACCCAAAGGTTAATTTGGACATATTGCAAGCATAGAACACAAGTCCATAGGTTCCATAATGGTTTCATCTCATATATTTGATAGTATTCCAAGGCTAGTTTAGAGGGTTGATACAAGACAAAAGACAAGAAGTAACCCTCCTAAGGGAAGCAGAATGAAGGAGATACATACATCAAGTTGCTGACAAGTAGTAAGCTGACCGTTATGGCATGTGATGGTCTCCATATGAAGAAGTCAACAATTGGTCAGAAGGATTGTTGACCAGAGGTGATGAGGTGTAAAATGACCACTTAGGATGTCCTACCCTCCAAAATAGCATTAATGGCAATGAGAGTTAACTTGATGCCTCATTCCAAGTTAACTCACCATCCCACTGATCATGCTTGTCAGATCCCACTAATTATGGATGTCTATTTCTAGATCTCCACTAATTGCGGATCTCTATTTTGGAGGCACTTTTGTAATTCGAGTTGAATTTTAGTTTAGAATTAGTTAACTGAAGTAGACTTTCCAATTAATTGCTTGGTCAACTACATTTAGACATAAAAATAAATCTTGGATATTGGAAAGAACTAATTGTTAACTCAAGGAGATTTTAGGGTTGCCTACTCCTTTGATTTTCTATAAATAAGAGCCTTTTCTCTTTATTTTGTAAGTTTTATTTACTACACAAAATTGTTGCACCATTGTTGCCAACAAGTTTGAAAGTGTATATATGTTCACTCTTGGATGAGAGTTAATTGGTTGATCACAATTGTGTACGATTTTGTACCTTTTCTGTCCCAATTCTTTGTAATTCATTGAGAAAGCTTGAAAAAGGAAATCAAAAGGCACGTGTAGTTTGATCTAAAGATTTGAATTCTTCCAAACATCTTGTTTCTTATAAATTATTGTTTCAAACTCATCCTTGGACAAGGGTTCCTCCTCCTTGGATATTTTGATATTGATAGTTATCGTTTGATGTTGTTCATTGATATGTCTTTCAGCCTACACTTTGGATAGGTGTTGTCACCTCCTTGGGAATCCTATTAGCCAAATCATCATAATTTGTTGTTTCTAGTAAGTTGTTTCCCAACCTATACCTTGGATACGCCTCTCTTTTCTTTAGGTAAGCTAGTAGTGGGGTCAATCATTCTTTGCAAGCATGCCATGCTTTTCCAATCAACTTTTGTCCATTTTCTATGAAATTATCATAACACAGCTTGAGGTTGTTGTCATATCTTTCCTTCATCTTATCATTAACAAGGAGAGACAAAAATGTATCTTTGAAACCACCAGGCCTTGAATTCAGGGACCTTATTTGGAGACCCACTGTCTTTTTTTCCTATGAAAAATCTCTTGTCCAATCCTACCAATGAATTTGATTCCTCATGGTGGAGAGAAATGCTCTCAGTTCTACCTCTCCAACGAACAAGTTGACAAAGAAATATGTGTGATTTTCTAATAATAAGTCATGCAAAAAGAATTCACAAATTAGATCTTGGTCTTCAGGGGTTGACTCTACATATATTTTAACAAACTCTTTATCATTGGGCTTGTAGGGCTGATTATTGTACATCCTAAACAATTTCCATCTTAGCCATTGCTCATTCAAAAACATGGAGTAAACTCTTTATGGTCTTCTACAATTTAATAAACAGTCCACAAGTTGACATGCATCTTGCTTCCCTCTGTAGGCCCTGTGAAATGACTCCTTCAGGAGCACCAGTTCCTTCTTTAACCTGTAATTTTTAGCTTGGACATTCTTGAGGAAGTAACACTTTTCCATATATTTCATTAGCAGAGGTGGAATGTGGATCTAGAACCAATCAGTTACAACTAGTTCAGTCTAAATTTCTTTGGACTCCATTTGAGGTTTTACAGTGCATTCCTTCAAGTCTTGTTCTAGTTCCAAGACCCTGCTGACGGAAGCATTCAACTCTTTAGTTTTGGTTTCCTTGTCCTCTTGGAAGGCTGTGAGCATAAGCAAAAAAAATGCTTTATTCTTTAACTTTATGTATCTTTTTTTGAAATGTCAACACTATAAGTTTGATTCCTTTCAATCAGTTCTTGCATCTATTCTTGTAACTTATAAATTATTGAGTCATTTTCCTATAATTGAAGCTTCAAGCCCTGTATTTCTTGATCTCTTTTATTTATTATAACTATTTGCACATTCAATTCTTCTTTCTACAACTTTATCAGTTCATTACCTTTGGACAACTATCTTTGTAGATCATCAATTTCTATTTTACATTTTTCTAACTCTTCAGTGGCACTACTTGTTTCAGCAGTCTTGATAATTTGATTAACAATAGGGGACAAATTTCCTAGGACACCGTCATCCTCCTCAGGTTCTCTCTCCTGAATCTCATCAGTGAAGATTTCCTCCACATGTGCAAAGTGGGAAGGAAATACTTCGGCTGAATCTTCTTTACCTAGGGGTACCTCCTCTTCATTGGAAAGCTCTGAAATTTCTATGGGCTCAGGTGGCCGCTCAGGATTTTTCTTCTTTGAACTTCCCTCCTTACCCTGTATTGGGGTTTCAAAGAATTCAAAAGCTAAACGCTTACTTCTTCTTAATGGAGGCAGATTTTGGAATGTGACGGATGTTATATTGTTCCCTTTTCTTTTTCTTCTGGGTTTACTTGAATCAGAATAAATAGTCTCAACCTATTCTGGCAAGTCAGGGGTTTTAAATTCATCCCCCAAAAAGTTTGGCAAATCCTCACTAAGAGTAGTGGGATTAGGAGCTTCCGGAGCTGGAGAGCCCTTAGGGGAAATTACTCCATATGGTGGAATAGCCTGGTGGGATGGTTCCCCTAATTCTATTGTCCTTGCGATTGCATGCTTCTCAATTTTCTTTAAAAAATTCTCCCATTTTCCCTCAGGTTTCTTGTAGAAGTGGTACTTACAGATCAACTAAATCAAACCATGATGTTTCAAAGGCCCATTCCCTATTTTATACCTTTTTATGGAAGTGTTTAAGGAATCACACAAGAATTCAGACATATTAACCCTAAGAGTAGGGTCCTCCCTTCCGTGACGCAAATGGGTCAACATGCGGAAAGCAGGTCCTACAACTACAGTTAGCTGACCCTCACAAGTGAAATAATTTATAATCCATGCAACGACAAAACCCCAGGGTTCTAATATGGAGGTTCTTTGGAACCCTTTATTTTGTCCCCTGGTACTTATTAGTACCATTGGTTGTGGGTCTCCCTCTCTAACAAATAATTCAGATAATTTCTGGTACATAATTTGAGAGGTTTCTTTTATTTTTATGCCTACATTCTCTAATCCTAATAAGCGAGAAATAATTTTGGGACTTACCTTAAATTGCTTCCCCTGAAGTACCACCTCACCATTTGTGTAGTTTTCTGCAAAAGAACTCACCATCTTTTCATTGTAGCCTTCAAATTTTCTAATAAAATTTAACCACCATGCTTCCTCGAACAACCTTGAGATATTACTCAACCCTAACATTTTTTCTACTGAATCCAGCTCTGATTTTCTTTTACCACCTCTCATTTCCTTATTTCCCACTCTGCAAAAGATTTCAATTACGGCACAAAGCTTTCATGCAACACTTTTGAAAAATTGTTTCTGAACTCAATTTTTGTCTTGTTTGCAGCTTATTAGCAATGATTTCCAATCTGCATGGAGGCATGTGAAATGCTTTTCCGTACAAGTAACTGATCACCGAGTGGCACAATTTTCTAAATTGGGAGTGAAGTTCGTGCCAATTAATTATTCTTTATTCAAAAATAACTACCTACTTAAAGCAAAAATGAATACTTGCATTATGTGATCGTTCGAAGGTCTCGTACCTTACATATTTGATAGGATGATGTGAAGGCATTGGCTAAGGTGACAGAAGATTTATTATGATATGGATGTGGAACTCTATGGATGACGAAGCCATCAATGATGAATGTAGTACATGGTGGCTTTATTTATGATAAAAACAAAAATAGAAAGATAGGTGTGCAAGATATATTGACGGAAGGATCACAAAATTTTTGAATTTTTGAAAAAGGTGGTGGAATACGAACGGACAAGTTCCGGAGCACGCAATTTGACATTGCGCTCGAAACTAGTGCCTAAGTTATGGAGCATCGGTGTGGGGTGAAACTAGAGCAGAATGAAATGAAGGTTCCAAAGCATCATCGAAAGATGCAGCCGAAAAAGGAATGAAATTAAGGTTACAGAGCATCGTTGAAAGATGCATTTAGAAAAATAATGAAATGAAGGTTCCAGAGCATCGCTAAAAGATGTAGCCAGAGCAGCAATAGAATGAAGGTTCTAGAGCATCACTGAAAGATGCAGCTAGAGCAACAACGAAATGAAGTAGAGTGCCATGATAAAGAATTTTGAACTTCAAGAGCTTTGGACCTTAGTGCAGAACGCCTCTTTGACATGATGAGCTTTCTACAAGTTCTGGAGTATCGGGCATGATGACCATCAAGTTTCAGAGCATCTGGCACCAGGATCATAATATTCTGGAGAATCGTTGGAGGGTGCTCCGAAAGTTATTTTCCCCTTTGAGGAAGTCTTGCAAAAAGGAACAAAAATTAGCTAAGTCCAAAATGAAGAAATAAGAAAAATATCTTGGCATACACATCATTTTTATTGCACATTTTTGAATTTATATTATTTTATTTTATTATTATTGTTATTATTATTATTATTATTATTATTATTATTATTATTTTAAAAGATAATAATACAACATTATTACTAGATAGACTTTGCCTTGGCAGAGCCAACACATTGGACTTCGTTCTGCATTTCCACCATTCTCGAGAATTCCTCCTTATTGATTGGCTTATGGTAGACATGTAAGCGATGACCATTAACTAAGAGGGTTTGCATGTCACCATCGATTGGTTTCAACTAAATAGTTCCATTCGAAAAGACTTCGTTAATCTCATAAGGTCCCAACCAATGAGTCTCGAGTTTTCCCTTATGATCCTTGTATGTTGAATCAAATAACAGGGCCTAGTCTCCATTATGAAACTCCCTCTCCTTAATATGCTTATCATGCCACACTTTCCATTGATGTTGAATTAGTTCAGTTTGATGGACGACGTCTAAGAGAAGCTCATCCAGTTCACTTAGTTGCAGAACTCGTTCAACTTGGGCTCGCTTTAAATCCAGACCTAGTTCCATAGTTGTTCGTATAGTTTGTAGTTCAAACTCAATGGGAAGAAGAGGATTTTTCTCAAAAATGAGCTCATAGGGACTAAATCCAATTGTAGATTTCTAGGTTGTGTTGTATGCCCATACGGCTTTAGGGAGTTTCTTGGCCCAGTCTTTTCTTCCAGAAGAAATTTTTTTCATCAAAATGTTTTCAAGCTCTCTATTAGTTACTTCTACTTGGTCGTTCACTTGAGAGTGGTAAGGGGATGATTTCCTATGGCTTACCTAAAAATTGTTTGTAAATTCCAAGAGCACTTGAGACATAAATTGGGGTCCCTGATTAGTTACGATCGTTCGAGGAGCTCCAAATCTAAGGAAGATTTTATTATAGAGGAAGTTCGCGACTTGCTCTTCCCTAGCTATTCGTAAGGCTTGAAATTCAGCCCATTTCGTCAGGTAGTCAGTGCAAACCAATATGTACTCTTTCCCTTAAGAGGAAGGATCTATGGGTCCGATAAAATCTAAACCCCATTTCTCGAATGGTTCTAGCACTACTTGTGGCAACAACGACATTTCCGAAGAAGCTGTTTGTCTTCCTACTCTTTGACATTTATCACAATGATGAACATAGTTCTTAATGTCTTTATGCATTGAGGTCCAATAGTATCCGGCGCCTAAGACTTTATGAGAATTTCTCTTCGTAGAGTAGTTTCCTCCCAAAGGATCATCGTGATAAGCCCTTAGAATTTTGTAGGTTACATCTGCCCTTACACATCTCCTCAAGATCATATCAGGACCACAACGAAATAACATTCTATTAATCCATTTGAACGGGGCACTTTCCCTGATTAGACGCTTCTTTTTCTTAGTCGTGAATCCAAGGGTTACCTCTAAAGCAGCTAAATAGTTAGTAATATCTACGAACCAAGGTGATTTTACAAAAAATGCATACAAATTATCATCTGGAAATTCATCCTGTATAGGGGTATTGTCACCTTCTTCATGTTTGATTCGTGATAGAAAATATGCTACCACATTATATTTCCTTGGTTTGTCAAGAATCAAGGCATTAAAATCTTGAAGGAGTAATAACCACCTCATAATCTGGCCATTCACTACAGGTTTGTTCATTAGGTACTTCATAGCTGAGTGGTCTGTATAAACCGTAACCTTATGCCCTATAATGTAGTGGTAGAATTTTGTTATGGCATGAAAAAAAACCAGGAACTCCTTTTCTATTGTTGTATAGTTCCTTTCTACAGGAGTGATATTTTTACTGATGAAATATATGGCATACTTTCCCCCGTTCTCATCTTCTTGTCCTAGAACTGCACCAATACAATCGTCAAAAACATCTGGATAGATGTGGAAGGGAATAATCCAATTTGGTCCTCGCAAAATGGGAGCAAAGATAAGATTTTCTTTTATGGTTTCGAATGATAGCTGACACTCAGGTGTCCAAAAAAATTCTACCTCTTTCTGTAAAAGAGAGAACATAGGAGCTGCAATTTTACTGAAGCCTTCTATGAACCTTCTGTAGTAACCAACATGTCCAAGAAAACTTCGAACATCTATTTGAGTTTGAGGGATAGTCAACTGTTGCATGACTTCAATTTTCTTAGGGTCGACCTTTATTCCCTCAAAGGAAATATGATGACCCAAGACTATTCCTTGTTCCACCATTATTAAACATTTTCCATGGCTAAGGGATACTCTATTTTCCTCACAAACTTGCAAAACTCGATCTAGGTTCTAAAGACCTTCGTCATATGTTGACCCTTGGACTGTAAAATCATCCATGTAGACCTCGACATAGTCATTAATGAGTGTGGAAAATATGGCTGGAACGACTCTCTGAAAGGTTGTTGGAGCGTTGTATAGTCCAAAAGGAAGCACTTTGTATGCAAAAGTGCCCCATGGGCAAGTAAACGTAGTTTTGTCCTGGTCTTCTGGAGCAACCTATATCTAATTGTAACCACTAAATCCATCAAGAAAGGAGAAATATTTCCTCCTAGCCAAGTTTTCCAAAACCTAATCAATAAATGGTAGGGGAAAATAATCTCTATAAGTGGCTTTATTGAGTTCTCAATAATCTACACAGATTCTCCACTTCCCATTTTTCTTTGGGACTACCACCATAGGTGATACCCACTTACTATTAGAGATTGGATAAATAAATCCAGCATGAAGGAGTTTTTCAATTTCAATTTTGACAAGATCCTTTAATGCAGGATTGAGTCTCCTCTACGGTTGGCGAACAGGCCTTATACTGATGTCAGTGTAAATGTGATGAGTACAAACACTTGGGTGAATTCCCCTCATGTCCATATAATCCCAAGAAAAATCTTTAGACCTTGTACCAACACATTAAACAACTTATCCTCTTGAGTTTCTGTCAACTAGCTATTGATATTCAAAGTTTTTTCTAGTAATAGCATTATCGATTTCATTCCAAGATGGGCCAAAGTGACAGTATACATAGGTCAAAACAACGTGTTGAGAGGACAACTATGAGGTATAATCCGGTGAAAGCTCGTGATGTCTTCAAAGAAATGACTTTTTTTGGGGATCATGTTAGCTAAGGGACAAGGCATTCCCATTGTAGCATAATTGTGCTCCATTCTGCTTATATCAATTGGTTGCCCAAAAATCCTTGGAGCATCCATCATTTCTTCCTCATTCAGGGTTATAGTAAGTCGTTCCATGCCGCTTACTAACTCTTCTTCTAGTTCTTCCCCATGCTATTTAATTACTACCATAGCTAGGGAGGCTAAACTATCTGAACCATTAGATTCCTTAGGTTCATCAACCCAGACCTTTTTATGCTCAGTAGGCTTAGTAGGGGGATATAAGAACAAATGTTTACTGTCTTGACCATGCGAAATGGTCATTCCCTCTTCCTTGCAATCAATCTTAGCAACAACCGTGGCCATCCAAAGTCTCCTAAGAATTATAGGATAGCTATCTTTGGGAGTAAGCGATTGGATTACCTGGAAGTCAACATGATATTCCCATCCATCAACTTTGATAAGGATGTTTTTAATGACACCCTTAGGGATGGCTATAGACTGATTTTCCATTTGTAAGACTATGGTTGTAGGACGTAAATCAGTTAAACCTAATTTTTCCTTTACATCCACAATCATCACATTAATAGCTACCCCTTGATCCACTAGTGCATTTGGTATTGCTACCTCGTTGATTGTAATCGTTATAAGTGGACTCCCAAGATCATCGTATTTCAGAGAAATAGTCTTCCCAGACAGAAAATCAGCTAAATAACCATTGATATGAACAGCATTTATCTTTTTCGGCTTCCTTCTTGGCGTTTTGATACATAGTTGTTTGATTAACTGGTTTAACTCAGGAATTTCCTTTATTGCTTGCAGTAAAGGAACTTCAATTTGTAGTTGCTTAATATCCTGAATTAACACAGTTTTTGAAGCCAAGGATACTTCTAGAGTATCTTCTGGAGTTATGGACTTTAAACACTCTGGGTATGGTGCCATCCTTTTCTCCTTTGGAACAAGATCCTTCTTATGTTGACTTAAGGAATGACCTTCCTCCCCCTGAGACAAGTCAGCAGCCCCTGCCGCTGAAAAAGGCTCTTTGTCTTTGGCATTATTATCCTAATTAGACAGCGTGTCTTTTATTGGACTTTTAGGCTCAGGTTCCTCCACTATCTCCTCAATAGTGGGAGGTTGAACAGTTCGACCAAAGCACAACTGCACGTTTCCAAAGTGTATTGCATTGAAACCCGTAACATTTTCATGTTTGGTAGAATAAACTCATGTATTCTGGCGATTATTCTTAGGATTGGGGACCGGTTGTGCTGGAAGTTGAGGTTGGTTCACCTGCTCATTCTGAGGAGGGTTTTGAGTTGGAGGTAACAAATTATTTTGTTGATTCCTCCTAGGTTCAGTATAAAACTGATTTTGTGCCTGATTCCATTGGGAGGTAGCATGTTGTTGGTACCACTGTTGTTGTGGTTGATTTGACCACTACTGATTTCCCCATGTGTGGTTTGTCCATTCAAGGGATCCCCAATACAGTGTTCCCTAGTTAGGTTGTGTTGGAGGTGACTGATTCCAAGATGGAGTCCATTGATTATGAGCCCAATTATTTTTTGGTCTCCATGCAGGATTGGAATTTTGTCCATAAGAGAAATTTCCTCCTTGACGTTGGTTTAAGGCATTTATCTCTTCTTCAACCTGAATAGTTTTTTTCTTAGTATTCTTGATATCGGACAGAAGTTCACACCGATTTGTAGGATGGTTTTTCTCACAAAGTTGACAAACATTGACTTTATCTAAAGGACACTCACACAGTAGGTGTTTATTCTGACACCTTGGACAATAAATTGACTAGGTCTCAGGGTTGTGAGTTTTAGCTTGTATACCATCTAATGTGGTATTCAATTGAACGAGAATGTTTGTTTTCAAATTTTCTATTTTTTCTCGGAGCTTACCTATCTTGTTAGACCCTTCAAAAAGATTAGTTTTGCAGATTCCTCCTCAAGTACAGGAGAAATTCTGAAATAAATCACATATTTCCTCAAGGGTTAGTTGAGATACGTCACCTTTTCCCATTAAATCGAGATTTCTTCTAGCGTCATCATCAAGACCTTTAAGAAAAATTGTTTTGAGAATCTCAACGCTAATGGCCGCTTCTCCACATCTTTTGGAGAGGAAGAGGAACCTATCGAGATAATATTTTAAACTTTCATCCTTGTTTTGTCTCAATTTAAATAGCTCCTCCTTATGATCACTTACCCTATATTAACTCTAGTATTTTTGCAAGAAAACAGTCTCCATTTCCCCCCGGGATGTTATACTAAGAGAACCCAATCCCATAAACTAGTGCATTGTTGAATATTTTAAAGTCGACAGAAAGAGATTCAACTTTTGGTTGTCATTCTTATAGTCATAAGTCTGACACAGGACTTTCAATTCAAAGATAAACTGGTCTGGGTCTTCCAAGGATAAACCACGGAAGGTTGGAAGGAAGGCTGGGGAGACGTTCTTCATAACAGTATCATCATCTGCATCCAACGTAATAGGATAAGTAAACATTCTAGGAGAATGAGGTTCATTGTGGTTAGGTTCACCTCTATGATCTCCCATGATTTTCAGAGGATTTTGTTCCTCAAAAACAATTTCTTCTATAACTGGTTGTTCTGCCAATTGCTCAACAGGTAAATAATAGAAAACCTCGGGTGGAGTAGGCTCAAATAATTCTTTAGAAGTGTGGTATTCTGAGCCTTGGGCTTCCCTAGGTATGATTGGTACGTATTTTAAGTGGTTCTTTGGTATAAAACGTCTGTGAGGGCCTCTTTTCTTGACCATGCAGGATAGGAAGCCAACTGAGAAATTTTTGGTATAAAACTTGGTATTCAAATCATCTCCTAATAACACTTAAGCACAAAGGCTATTTAAGTTGTCCCTGGAAATGGCGCCAAAAAGTGATAGGTTGTCATTAGGTCCTACTACTTTAGAGTATTGAATGTCAATTAGTCAAATGGGTAGTGTCCAAGGCAGTCTGCAAAAGAAGATGATTTGGATAACTCATTTTATATTTTTTGTTTTACCTTAAACTATTGGAATCAATTTTAACCTAAGGCCATTACTATTTAACCAAAAAATAATCTTATTCTAAGAAAAACCGGAAATATTAAACTAAAAAGCATAAGACAACTAATTTAGAAAGAAACACAACTAAACTAGAAATCATAGAAACAAGCAAACTAAACAACTGATATACTATGAAAGTAGAAAAATAAGTGAACAGACAATGAAACATATTTTAAAAAGTAAAGGATTTTATCAACTACGAAAGATAACTCATACAAATTAAAAACAATGGTGCTCCGGAACTTCAGACTCAACTCTTAAAAAACTTAATTACCTCCTACTAAATAGTTGTCTAATTTTAAACAAACGAACAACAGAACAGTAAAATACTTATCTATCTAACTAACTCCCCTCGAGTGGCCAGCTCGCGAGTTAACAGTTTGTCTTTAAATCACATAAGCTACAAGTTATGGAGTCTATCCATTACAAACAGTCATCATCACTCATAATTCAATAGTTTACCAATAGACATAAATCAGGTAACTCATTTTAACAGTATTTTGAAAACCATGTAAACAACATAACGATACTTCTTTTGTCCTATTCATCACTTATGAAATTACATACTTATAGATAACTTATAACTAACTCCTAGATTTAAGATGGTGTGGATAGCCATTGAAAAAGTCTTCAACAACTTAGAAACTAACTTTTATGTCTTTAAAGCTCATAAACATATAGAAGGATTGAGAAGAGCCATGAAGTTTTGATAATAGAATTTTAAAGAACATAACTAAATCCTCGATGCATCATCCCGGTATTCAGGAGTAGGTTCACAGCATCTATTCTTTACCACACTTGAGGTACGTACTGGTTTAAATTTTGCAACAGCTACTCGATGACCGACTATTTCCTACAAAAGCACTCAAGTCAACCCATTAAACCTACATTGGAAAATTTCCTCGATTGATCAAAAGAAAGAAAGAAAGCATAATTTTCCTTAAAATAAGCAATTATTTATCCTAAAGTTTAATAAATTGGCACAGGCTTAGGATTGAGTTGGTAAAAGTAAGCTTTCTAGATTTTATTATGATGAGGTTATTTTTACCTCATCAGCACGTCCTCGTCAGACCTGCCTCAGATTCTTGTAGTAGTTTCAAATCAAACTTCTCCCTTTATCCCAATTGCTACACCACCAATGGATTGGTTACCTTATAGTTCTTCTCCCATCAATTTCAATGCATACCATGAAATTCACAAAAACCCAAAAATGTTTTGTTTTAGATTCTACATCAATGATTCAAATAGGACTATGAAAGAGCACATCAAGGTTTTTGAGGAAACTTTGCACAATTGGAAGATCCAACATGAAGATGTGGCTTGTTAGTTATTCTTGTATTCTTTAGGAGAAGAGGCATTTTTTGGTTTATTCATCTACTAGTTAGATCAATCAATTCTTGGGATCTCATGAAAACAATTTCTTAGACAAATTCAAGATTCTTATAAAACCTGTAGACTTATACCAAAAAAATTTGGATTTGAAAAGGAAAGATAATGATCCCATCAACATATTTAATAATAGGCTTCATAAATAATTTACTCATCCTTAAGATTTGTATCAACTCAACAATCAGGTGTCAATGCAAGTCTATTATTTTTCCCTAGATAATTTAACTTTGATGTTTGTTAGGAGGGCTAACCCTACACCAAATAACCTCACATAATAATATAAGGAAGTAGTTAAAGTAAATGTAGAGTTAGGTCAATCAAGAGTTGGACTATTGAAACACATTCGTACTCCAAGAATGCCTCACCAAACCTACAAATTTAATCTAGATTTGGCTCATCATACACCTATACTAAATCCCATTCCAACAACTACTGGTGCTATGGTTCTTCATCCATGAGTCCCTATTTTTGAGGCCCCTCCTTCACACTTGCTATACCTATAGGCTACTAAAGCTAGTAAAGATAAAGAGAAGGATGACCTTAGGGAGCTCACTAAACAAATGAAGAAGATCATCGCCAATGTAACTCATCTAAGAAATCAAAATAATTATTTATAAAATACTCAAAGGAATTATCATCCCAACTTCAATCAAAATTAGGTGAAAAATCAAGGTTGTTAATGACAAAACAAGGTATGGAATACTAGGCCTAATAATGGAGGAGTACCCTTGGATGCACCCACTACGTTAGATAATAGACCCCCAAGAAGGGTATATTTGGTTGAAGTTGCTATGTCAAATTGGTGTAGACTACACAATACCAACCAAAATTTTGAGTTTAATTATCACGAGTTCCAAATTGTTGCCAACATATTTTAGGAAGAGGTGATAAATACAAAAGTTCAAGAAAAATATAGCTCTTACTGAGCGGATATTGTACCCTCCTTGGATTATGAATCTATAATGGTTGTGAATAGCTTTCCTTTTCCCCACCAAGAAGAAAATGAGCTGGAAAATGAGGAATCACTTGGCATTTTGTTTGAATCATAACCAAATTGCAATGAGGAGTAGAATGTACATATGTTCCAGCAGCTCAAAGGACCATATAACCTCTGGATTAACATACCTAAGGGACCATTCACTACTTCTAATCCTCCCAATAACCTTCAAGTGACTCCAGATCCAATGCTAACAATAATCGAATACCTCCAAAGGTTTCCACTCAAATCTCCTTGAAGGAATATCCTACTAGGATAGAGGTTACATGGATTGGACAATATGTTGCTGAAGAATTGAAGAAAATAAAAGTAAGTCTCTTTATCTTTGAATTGTTGAAAATTCTTAAAGTTAAGAATGCATTATTTAATTCCATACAAGAATTTACTAGACCGGGGGTTCAATCCAATGAATCTGCACCCAAATATTCCCATGCAAAAGGAAATGACAAGGCACAATTTTCCTAGGTGGATACTCCGGTAAAATCTACAAAGAGAAGAGATAATCCCCATCCTTTATGTTAATGTTGCACATTTTTGGTAAAAATATGTATAATTGTTTGGTAGATTCAGGAGCATCAACCAATGTAATACCCCTTGCTATGTGAAAATCCTTGGGCTTGACTCCCACCAAATCCTCTAGGAAGGTTACTCAACTATATAAGATGAAAGTTAATATGTTGGGAGAATTGAACCAAATTCACATGCACTTCACCTCTAACCCACATATACAACATATGATCAACATCCATGTGGTATATATTCTCGATATGTACAGTCTTCTATTAAGTATAGATTGCTCTATAATGCTTAATATTTATATGGCTATAAATCTTTCTCATATGTGGTTCCCTTGGAGAGGAGTAGCTAATCAGATCAAGATAGATAAAGAGACTATAATGAAATATATGATCACAAAATACAATCAAAATAATGAGATACTATTTTTTGAAGTTGATCTTAGGGCATATACTCTAGAGGTTTTTTCAATTAAAGAGATCATGATGTTACATGTTGAGAATGCATCTACCAAGGATCTGAGTTAGGATCCTAATAGCATAAAATTTTGTATAAAAATAAACAAGAACACCTCTTTTGATGAAGAAGGATGAATGTTTCAAGGATTTCAAGATTTTATGTTCAAGTATGTCACAAACCAATTAAGTCTAGGAAACAAAAAAAATATTGAAGTTCTCTTGCTTCCATGTTGGTGTAGAATTTATAATACATCTCACTTGGAATTTGAATGTTGTTTGTGTCAAATAGTAGTGGAAAAGGTAAAGGATCATCTTAGTATATTTAATATAGTAAAGGAAGATCTAAAGTAGGAGCCTTTTCCAATCAGACAAAATAGTAAGGAGGAAATTCAATGCTATAAAGACACACCTAAAGAAAATAGGACACAACCTTATAGTAAGAGTGATGTTGAAATTTGGACACTATGTTTTAATTTTTTGATATCAAAACAAGGTGTTGGATTTGGTTTTGAATTGATTATCTGTAAAGGAAAATATTTATTTTCTTCCCATAGATAAACTAGGTAAAGATAATATGGTTGTTGATTGACTTATTATTAAGGTTGAGTATGCAAGGGAATAATGAACTAGTGGATGATTCAATTTTGGATGAGCAATTATTTTATATATCAGATTAGTCCCCATGGTTTGTTGTCTTGGAAAACTATTTGGCCACATGAAAGTGTCCCTCAAATTTTAACCCAAAATAGATTGAGTGATTAATTAGGAATATCTATAGGTTTACATGGTTAATTGGTATGTTATTTAACTTTTTCCTTGATCATATTTTGTGAAGATGTGCACAAGAAACTTAAGTATATGACATCATACATACATATCATGATGAACCATCAAAAGGAAGAATTCCAACTCTATGAACTATACACAAGGTCCTTTGAGTTCAATACTATTGGCATGCCATGATTAAGGACATCCAAAAATGTGTCAAGAAATGTGACTAGTGCTAATAGACGGGATGTCCCAAACTCTATAGTGAAATGCCTCTTTACCCTCAAGTCATTCTTGAACACTTTGAGAAGTGAGGAATGGATTTTGTTGATCTAATTGATTTTCCCTCTAGAGGTAATCACCACATCTTGGTTTGTACTGACTATGCCATAAATAGGTGGAAGCAAGGTATTTTCTTGCAATATGAGAAGCAAAGGTGGCATATTTTCTATATAATCATACTTTGCAAAGGTTTAGAGATTCAAGGGTTCCTGTCTTAGATCAAAGCCTCCAATTCATGTCAATAATGATAAAGAATTATGAAAATATATCAAATCAACCATTGGAAATATTCTCATTAACATCCTTAGACAAATGGACAAGTTGAAGTGACTAATAGTGAATTAGATAATATTTTGACAAAGACTATTTTAGCAAAAAAGACCAAATGGGTTGATAGATTTATAGAATTTATTTGAGCTTAAAATACTACTTGAAAAACTACACAAAAATTTACCCCTATGAGTTGGTCTATGAGAAGCAACCAATATTACCTATTGAATATGAAATAGTAACACTAAAGATAGTGTTGAAGGTAGGAATTGACCTATTAGAAGCCCAATAGTACCAAATTATATAACACAAAAAATTAGATGAGATGATACTAGAAGAACTTCAACACATTGAACTAATTCAACAATTAAGAAAAGAGTGGCATGCCAAACATATTATCATAAAATATTTTAGGGTTGGATACTAGGTTCTATTTTATGATTCAAGGTATCTTAAATTCAAGGAAAAACTACACACAAGGTGGTTGGGACCATATGAAATTAACCAAGTCTTTTGTAATGGAGTCATTCAACTATTTCCAATTAATGGGAGCCAAAGGATCGCTTGGTAAATGACCATATATTGAAGGTATATCATAAGCCAACATCTAAAGAGAAATTCTTTACAAAATTGTAAGCTTAGATTGATAATTTTACCTTGGAATATCTCTCTTCCATGGGTTTTATGACTTAATTCATTAACACCTCTCAAATAATGAAAAACCATAAAATAAAGGGGTAGGTTGAAAACTAGAAATGATGACCCTCTTCCAAAAATAAAGAAGGGGCTGAAAACAAAAAATGGTGGCCCCTCTACTAAAAATGAATAGTAAGTTGATATATAGAAATGTCAGTCTCCTCTGTCAACACCTCCATAGCTAGAAGTGACTCTAGAGTTCCATAGGTCCACTATCACATATTATAGAGCTCTATATGGTGCCAAATATTTTTGTTTTGATAACCAAGCTCCAAAAATCTCCATTCATCACTAGGATCCCTAAAATACAAATTATATTCAAATATAATGATGCCTTTGAGGTAAAAATCTTGTATATTTTCTATTTTTCTTACCATTAAATGTAGCAAGTCCCTATGTGTACAACATTTTTTTCATATACTCATGAAAATAGATGAAATATTTTTCATTAAGATACAAGGTCATATCATACCAATATTTGGTTGATCACGGAACAAGTTTTATATTTATTATGACAAACGATGCTTTCCTAATGTGGTATAATATGGAGGGGATTCATTTCAGTGTCATATGCACTTTATTGAAGCATAATTATACTTTTAATGTAGTAGATAATGGCCAAAAAATTCCTAAAAAATATGAATTTTTCATCATTCTACCACTTATCTAATATAATCAAGGTCTAAAATGACCACTGAAGGAGGAAAGACATTTCACATGAGTCATAACAAAGAAAGAATAATGATAAATTCAAATAAATTAACATTAAATTGGGTTGACTACTAGTTCATACAGATTCATTGTCATTATGATGCCCATTCACCACCTTCTAGTTCCATGTCAAGTCATAAATACCATACCATTTTTTATGGGATAGGTCCTTAAATGACTATAATGCACCTAACATAGTTGTTGATGGCCAAATTGACACATGCAACACATGTAGGATGAGATCACCTTACCTCTCCTAAAAGAAGTGAATGATTGTTAAATTAGACACTCCGAGGTCATGGGTATTGGGTCACAATATTTTTGTTTTTGCTAAGTTTTCTAAATTGTTGTAATGTTCAATGGGCCTATTGGTTTTTATGATATTGAAACTAGGGTATTTTAATTTTAGAACTAAACTAACACAAAAAAAAAAGAGAAAAAGATACTTTAGAGTTAACCAAAAAATATGAATGAATACTTTTCTATTATCCAAACACATAATTCCTCAAATAAACTTCAAGAATAAACTATCAAATGAATTAATTTATAACAATTACACAATCACACACATTCATAGTGCATAATTAATATGCATATTTTAGTTTATTTAATAATATTCATACTCATAACATAATAGATTTTATCATTCCATTAAAGAATTGTAGGTCAATAGTAAGAAAAAAAATACCATTCAAAGCAATATCAAAGATGATTTTGAATCTAGATCCTTCTATTGATTTTAAAAAAATAAGCATCATTTACATTCCAGTAAACTTCACTTGTGTACAAAAAACTATTGTCTTCAATTCACCTTGCTAAAACTAAGAACACAGAAGAAATAAACTAAGTGTAGAAAACTATAAATTGTATCTAGCCTATGGACTACAAATCTTGCTTCAATTCGCCAACCTTTATAATGAGAAATCTTTTAAAATTTATAGAAAATTACAACAATATTTTCCCTCCAAAAATAAGAGACATACAGTCCAAAATATGGCACCTAGCATGAAGATCCAAAATTATAAGCATCACTGTAGTTGACACTTGGTGAAGACTGGTCTTTAAGGAAAGTGGCATCAATTTCCATGTACACTGCTAATTGTCTTTAGTTAAATTGCTACGCCCTCCTATTTTTTAGGAACATCTTTGAAGTTTGACTTGGTCAAAATAGCATATTCATTTTTAAAAATTCAAAAATTAACCTATTTTCTATAGCTTATACTCTTCGAAATTAGCTAACACTTGTGTTAGTACTTCTTCATTTGGCCCATCAAACCATTCAAGTTTGAACTTTATTTTCTAAAAACTGGCAGTGGTCACTGCTACAGTGTCCCTCAACTGATGGATATCACCCTTTACAAATCTTGTATCAGCCTTTATACTCATTAGTTTATCCAAAATTATTTCCTCATCACCATTTTTAGAGTTAATTTTTGTTTCTAGTTTATTCCTCCAGGAATCTTTGATGGCCTGTGGAGTATCCAACATGAGTGTATCTAGTAGCAATAGCTCTGAGTTGATAGTAGTGACAATGAAACTTTAAAACATAGAATAATATTCATACAAATCCTTCTATAAATTCAATAATATTATTCTACATTATATTATCAACTCCATACATAATAGAATTATCTTCATGATACAAAAATAATGTCCTCCTCACCCAAGATTGTTGATTTGACAAGTTCTTCCTTGCTCATTCTGCTCAAGTCCTTCAACTATTTTAATTATATTCTATACTTTTCTTCTTTTTTCTCTCATATTATTTGTGTATTGTTATAATTGCTCGTCTAATAAGCAATATTCCTCATAAATCCTACATCCCAAGACTAGAAGTTCGTCCGTCTCACCCCTTAACTTCTCTATCCATCTATCAAAAATATAATCCTTTTTCTTCATTTTAGCGAGGTCATCAACCTCCTTTTTGCTCATTAGGACTAGAAATTTTGATGAAAGTGATTGTTCTAAAATAGGGGAGGCAAGGTCCCTTATTAATTTCTTAAATTTCTCTACCTGAGCCTTCAATTCATCCCTTTCTTGTTTGTCCTTCATCATTCTAGCCTACATAGAATTAACCGCTAAGTCTAGAGATGCCATCTACTCACATCAAGTTTGCTTATCTAGATTGAAAATCAACAACTGATAGCTAGCTGCTTGAAGCCCCTTGTCATCCATATCCACTATAGGTGTATGAATCTATGTGACCAACTCCTCAACATCATTCATTTTGGTAGAGTGTAGAGTTCTTGATTTCTTCTTTGGCTTGGTTTTCTCCACCTCTACCATCATATCCTACCAACTTAGGGGTTGTGAACTATTTGTTGTCTCTTTTCCAAGTTTAACTTTAACAAAGTTGGAGGCCTCGTAGACATGGAAAAAAAATTCTCCTTATGAGGGGTCTCCTTTGGCTATTCCTTTACAGTTTTTTCTACTTCAATCCTCTTCAAGGAAGAGGCCTTTTCTTGCTCCATTTTCTCCTGCTCAATTTTTTTCTTCTGAGCTTTCTCTTTCTCAAATTTTTCATGTTCTTCCTTTTCTTATGTTGCCTACCTCTCTACACTTTCAATGATCTCTTTCTTCTCCTTCTCTATGAGGACATGTTCAATATCTTCCCCATTGGCTCCAATATTAGGAAATTATTCATGAAATGCTTGTGTGCCCTCTTCTCTACCATCTAATCCTCCAAATACTATGTCCTCAACCATTTTTACCTCATTTGATGGTGTACCCTCAGGAGATTCAGTTTTTTAATCCACCTCATCAACTTGCTCTTCTTCTAGATGAACTTCTTCAATGTCTATGATAGGACAGGATTCTGTAACTTCAATTATCGAGGTTTCTTTCTCCACCTCCATTTCCATTCTAATTACTTCAGGTATAGTAGTAGTATCCTCTATTGAAACAATCCCTTTTGTAGGGTGTACTTGAGAAATGGGCATGACACTAAGCCCAAAAACTACCCCAAAATATGTAGCTATGTATGTAGTTGATGCCTTTTGGAATGCCTCTTGTACCTTTTCCATTATAGGCTCATCTTTTTGAATTTCTTGAGGTGGTTCCTTTTCTTTCTTCTTTGTCCTCTTATATTATTTGGTGGTAGTGCCAGAAAAATATTCAGTATCAATTCTCTTTCATTTCTTAGAAGACACCCCTTTCCCCTAATCATTTTTCATTTGAAGATCTACCCATGAGATTCTCCTATTCACCATTGTTGCAAAAATATTATCAATAGAGTATTCTTCTCTCTCCATCCAGTTGATAGGATCCAATGTTTTGGTGGCAATATTTTGTATATTATATAATGGGTCAAGTGTCTGACCATCATTAGACAATCCTTTTGGGATGTTTTTCTTAACCTTGATGTCTCACATTTGGGGAACTACTAACCTATCATAAAAAAAAATCCCCACTTCAAACTCATCCTGCAAGTTAGCCCAAAAGTCTTCAATGTTTGGTTCATGGCACGGGTAGAGAGATGCATAAAGACTAATAATATTTCCCTTGGGATCAAAATTATCTCTTGTGACATATTATTTTGAATTAATCACTTGAAATTGTTCGGTAGCTTTCTTGGTAGCTATAATTGATGATCATGAATAGAAACCAAGATTAATGGGGTATTTCAAATCCCTTGCCTTATGTTTACCAAAAAAATTCAAGTTCACATCCATCATTTGCTTAGAAAATTTAATTAGGATCAACTTGTCACTACAACACCTTGGGAGCAAGAATGGGGCCTTGTTGTATCCACAAAATCAAATGTATATTGATTTGGGAAATTGTATAAACCATTGTCCCCATTCACCAACTAGAGGCATATCCTCTTTTTTCCTTCTGAATCTAGTATCCCTTTTTAGCTAATTGATGATTGGGTAAAGGTAAGCATCATTTACCCATTAAAAGTGTGTCTTAGATACTTTGTGTTATAATTGGGTGTAACATTCCCATATCTTACTTTCTCCTAGCTCCTCACCCCTAATTTTGATGGTATTTAAACCTAGGAAGTTTCCCATTCTTGAAACATAGTATATAACATAAGAGGACATAAATAATTTATTAGTATTACTTACAGTGGTCAATTGGGCATGGATGGTATATGAGACAATTTATCCCTAGTCCAAGAAGAATTCCACCTTTAGGATGACACTGATAAAGTGGAACATACAATTTTCATACATGTGGGAATCTTCTTTACTGAATGCTCTACACAATAGTGTAATAATATCTCCCACCTTTGATTGAAAATCTAACCTTTTGAACATAGTACAATTTTTTGCAATTGACTTCCTTTATATTTTTAGCCATTTCTTATTTAGATGTCTTTGGTGGCCATTAACATCCCTCTCATATTCTTGAATTGCTTGTGCCTCCATTATGGTTCTCAAATTTGGATAGAGTAAGGTAGATAATATTTGTACCCCATGAGTCAATGCATTTCCTTTGTACTGAATTATATGCTATTGTTGTTGCCAGTATGAATTCTACGCATTACACTACTACTAGGAAAGATGCAACATGAGCTAGGCTTGAGGAAAATATCTTATTTTCCCTTGGAATGGAATCAACTAAGATGCCTATATTGAAGGTCCCCATATCAATATGTTCTAATTCAGTATTAGTGATCTTCATGACTTTTGAGGTGAATTTGAAGACCACAGGGAATCCTTAAAATTTGTATTTCATTATAAAGAAAATTTGTCTACATTAGTATTCTTAGCCTTGGGTTCTCTTTGTGCCTCCTAAGAACCAGATTCTCCACTTGATTCAAAAATATAGGATACTTGAGAAATGATCAAACAGATTCTATAATAATCCCAGAGAAATCATTGATCAAAACTTGGCTTAGAAGTTAATTTACAATTATGTCTAGTTCAATTTCCAAACCCTACAAGGACTTATTTAAAAATAGGCAACTTCAAGCCTTTGGTGGGGATCAAGATCAATTATGGACTCAAGACCATTCTTTAGTAAGACTTCCAATCAAGAATTGAAGACTTGATGGGATCCTCTTCCTTAATTTTCAGGAGTCGGGATCAGGAATGGACATAGGATGTAGACCTTTAGGTTGAAGTCCATTTTGGATTCAGAGTTCTGATGGGACTTAGGAACTGGTCAAGCATCAAGATTAGGAATGTACATAGGACTTACAACTTTAGTTATTTGTGCAAGAATGTTTGTTTGTGTTTTGAAAACTTGAACATACCAACTATAGTGGGGTCTTGCCTTGAATTGGATCCCTAATTGGACTAGTTGATAAGCAAGAGTGGAAACTTCTCTTGACTTGGGATGTTGGTTCCCTTGATCTGATTAGATCTTGGAGTTTTGATAAGACCTTGTGATAGTTTCCTTTGGGTTTGTGTAAACCTGACAGACTACAACATTATAAGTGTTCAACATGCATCAAAAGTCAGGAGTGGGTTTGGATGGTGGATCCAAACCAAAAGGTTAAAAGGATGATTAGGGTTACAAACCCCATGAGGATAATCATTAATATTCTAAAAGGATGTTTTGAGTATTGGGGTTAGGTATGGATTCTAGACTCAAACTATTAATAAGAGTGTCCAATAAGGACTTGAAATCCCATGAGGACCAAAAATGAAAAAAAAAAGTCATTTATCATTCATTCGGGTCAGAACTCAAGGTCGGGAATGGATTTCAAAACTGGACCTTCAAGAGAAGTGTCTTATCAAGATTTGAGATCTTGGAAGGACCATAGATCAACCTTCAAAAACATTTAGGCAATGCTTAAGCTTGGGAATTGGGGTTGAGAACAAATCCCAGACCTAGGTCTTTTTTAAAAGGGTAGTGCGAGGCTTCACATCTCACAAGGCCAATTTTTAAAAAGCTTACTTCATAGTCCAACTTAGGATACTTTATTTGATCATACAGAAAACCTAGGTAAACCCTAGGGCGCAAGGGGAATCAAAAATCCCACAAGGTAAGAGGTCATTGGGACCAAAGATCCCAACCAATCCATGGGTGAGAACTTAATCCACTGCCCTAAAAAACCCAAACCCTTGAGTGAGCGAAAAACATGAAAGCCTAAACGAGTAAAACATGAAAAAAGAAGAAGAAAAATACACAAAAAACCAAGCGAAGACACATCGAAAACCAAGAAAATATAGAAAGAAAGAACCAAAAAAAAAAACCAACCTCAACACACAATCTGAGAATGAAATCCACAAGCACATGATCGATCAGATGCTCCAAACACTCAAAATGCACTCACAACTCCTCACAACTTAAATTTGCAATCACTTAAAGTAAGTATGATCCCATTCAAGCTAGAGATCCAATAATAAACTAGCACCGCTTGTGTGAACCAAACCACCATTAATGTTGTAGGTGATTGAAATTTGAGAGTCAAGATAGACACAAGGATTAGGACCAAAAGTGGAGAGTTCGGTCAGGATTTCCATTCTCGAATGGATGAAGGAAAAAAATAAAAAATAAAATGAAATGGGTTCAAAATCACAAAATAGACTTGGACCAAACCACAAAAGGTCCAAGTCCAAGCTCGACTTTTGATCCCAACAAGAAGACAAATTAGGAGTTGCAACTTAGATCAAACTCGAACCTTTTGAGAAAACATCCAAGTCCAAACTCGACTTCTAATATCGACAAGAAAATAAATGCAGGATCAAGAACTCAAATCAAAATCAAACCTTTTAAGAAAAGGTCCAAGTTTGAACTTGACTTATGATCCTGACAAGATAGGGAAAAGACAAATAAAGCCCAGGAAAGAAATAACTCTTGGGACCAAAACAAAAGGGAAAGAAACAAGGGAAGGAAATTGAAACAAAAGATAGAGAATACATGAAAATCAAGAGGGGTGTTGAATGCAAAAGACAACTGAGAGGGGGTGAATCGGTTGTACATTAAAATATTAAAACCCTCATTAATATTTAGATCCACATCAACTTAATTAACCCTTAATTTGTTAGAATGATTTAGCATGAAAGAAAATAATAGAAACTAAAACACATCAACACAATACACAATATAACACCGGATTTATGTGGAAAACCCTAGAAGGGAAAAACCATTATGAGGATTAGCTCACAATGTAAATTAATTATAACATTGAATATAATAGGCTCACTGCCCAAAAGAATGAAGGGATCACTACCAGATTACATAAAAGAATAAATAAGAATGTTATAGTTATAAATCCATATCAATGCAACAAAAACGTCCACCACATCATCACCAACACATTCACAACATTTCTAAAGATTATAGAAACGTTCTGCTCATTGCATCTAGTAGTCTATCACAAATTCACACTTCACAACTCTACAACTCATATCACACACACTCTACACAATCCTCCATCAACACAACACCTATTTATATCTTCTTCAACCTTGAAAGCATTCTCCAAGGTCAGCTATGCACCTCAACTATGAAAATTCAAATTATGTCGACACTAAGAATTCCTACGGTGGAAAGGAATGAAAGAAAACCACACCACATCTTAACTAAGACCAAATCATACATATACACCATGGCACACTTCCACAATCACCGAAACACATCCACAATTAGTGTAAACACCCAAGGTTAGTTGAACCTATGTAAACACCATTTAACATTTAAGTAAATGCTTCCTCGAATCCAAAGATGACTCACAAACCACACATGACACTTAAACATAATCTGGAATATTCCATAAACACCCTAAAATTCAACAAATTTCTTTGCAATAACTTTCACCTAAATAATGTACACCCGTAGTATACTCAGACAATCTTTCATACACTATAGCTCAATAAATTAACTTGTGGAGCACAAAACCATGAACAATTTCAATTGAAGATAGATATGAACCTTATCAACACACTTTTAGAATTGCAAGACCAAAAACTAAACTAAAAAGAAAAGTAGAGAAAAATCATTTCTCTAGACAACACTGCAACATAGTTCACACACTGGTGAACACAAATTATTCTGCACAATGATATAGACTAAGAAATTTTGGATATAATACCTATGAACACCTCTAATCAACATATTTGAATCATGCAAGAAGATATTCAACATAGAAGAAATGTGGAGAAAAAACCAAAATGCTACTCTGTACACCAGAACACCTCTGCAACACACTATTTCCTCTTTTATTTAAATTTTCTCAAAAGCACTTGGAAACCAAAAAATAGAGACATATTATCATCATCTTCAACACTTCCTCGTCACCATGAATCCAACTACATCACAACAAATCAACCAAAAAACATCCACATACAAAATTTTATCAAAGCAACACTAGAGGTTGACACCAATAACACTTACTAATGACAACATAATGAAACTAATCAAAGCATCATCACAACTTCTCAACCATTATTATTTGACATCAATGATAACACAAACATAAGCTTGTTGACATCAATGACAACAACAAATACTCATACTTGCAACAATATCCCCCTTTTTCATTGATGGTAACACATGATATGAAAAACCATCAACAACAAACATAGCAACTCTAATCACCAACACATTGCTCTATATCAACTATTTCTCTCTCTCAACCGATCCTTTTCACATTACCTACTGATTCTTTTTCTCATTACTTCCTCTCCCCATTTGACATCAACTCTTTCTCTTTCTCAATTGACCCTTTTCACATTACTTACTCATCCTTTTTCACATTGCTTCCTCTCCCACTTCGACATCAATTGCAAAGGGAGACACATTTTCATATCTTTCCCCCTTTGACATCAAAAATATATACTTTCTCTCTTTACTATTCTACAACTACCTTTTTCTTTTTTATGCTCTGCATACTCTCCCTTATGAGCACACAATAAATTGTACCAATTAATAAGCATTGAACATATCATTTGACATAGCTAACAAAATATAACACCAACCTACACAAATACTAACTCCCCCTGATTGCAATATCCAAGAAAGCACTACCTACTCCCCTTGAGAGGTAGCCACCAATATCAGTCCAAAACAAGGAATGAATCTTGAAATCCACTGGACTGATGCATATCCTTATCCATCTAGTTAAAAAGAGGGGTAATAAACCTAACTTATCCCAGAGATACTCAAAAGTATCCTTCAGAAGAGCCTTAGTGAATATATCAGCAACCTTATCCTTTCTAGGCACATACTCGAGATTTAATTCATTCTCTGTAACTTTTACTCTTAAAAAGTGATATCGAGTTAAGATATGTTTTTTCCTTGAGTGCACCACTAGATTATTTGAAATGTTAATAGCACTTGTATTATCACAAAAGATAGAAATTGGTTCATCATAGACAACTCTGATATCCTTCAAGGTGTTAGATCTAAAAAATGCAAGTTACAAATCCTAAGAGGATGCTAGGCTCTATGATCAGACTTGCAATGTTATTGAACCAGTGAATGGAGATAACTTATTTGGTTGATAACTCCCTACACTTCAGGCTCTACTAGACCTAGCCGGGTAGACCTTTATAATGGAGCAGATTAGAGGAATGTATGATTTGGTTGAATTGATGGATCTATCCACAATGGAAAATAGTGTCGGATAGATTAAGGCTTACTAACTACTCCTATTGAAATTTGAAATGTGAATGTATGAATAATACTTTATAAGATTCTAAAATGGAATGGGATGACTAGTGCCTACTCCTATTGGGATAATGGAGTCAAGAGGTGAATGATATGTGACTTACTTATTGGCTATATTTCTAATTGTTTGGAACTTATACTTGTTTATACCTTGTATAAACGTGCCAGAATGTAACTGAAAAACTCTACTTATTGATCCAATTGACCCTATAAAGTTATTGTGATTCATTGTCTTTACTTCTTCGTGAAATTTTAATCTTGATTTATTCATTAAGCCTTTTTGTTGGCAATTTCTCACTCTATATTTTACCCGAGATGTCCTTTGACTAAAATAATTACCCACTTAGTTAATTCCTTGAAAGTATTTTATTTTCCAAAAAATACTTTTTATTTTCTCTTTTCATCTTTGGTAAAGAATATTCTACCTTCTAGTGCAAATATTTTATAATTTTCTACCCTTCATGCTTTTTGTAGGTAAAATAATCATCCACCGTATGATCCCCTTGGTAAAAATGTGAATTTTATATCTTCTCAAAGTAGTATTCCTTTTCATTATAATTATAATTTATTCAACCTTTTTTTTGCACTTTGACCACATGTATTCACATTTCGGCGTGACTTGAAACATTGAGGAGACTTATTTTATCTCACGTCGATATTGGAGAGTCTCTCTGACGCATATTGTTGTAGGAAGATTGTATCGGTGAAACTTCAAAGCACTCTTGCAGATATGAGTGAGACTCCAAACCACTCTTGCATATATCAATGAGAATTCAAACCACCTCTTTTCAATTGGTGAGACTTCAAACCACTCTTGCAAATATCAGTGAGGGTTCATACCACTCTTGTCGATATTGATGTGTCTCCTTGATGAAGTAAGCTTGTTGGGCTATCAATGAGAATCTCCCCAAAAACCAAATCGGTGTAACCTTCATAATCAAAAAAACTTGAGGGAACCACTCCAACAACATATGTCTCTCCGATGGATATTGTTGTAGGAAGATTGTATCAGTGAGACTTCAAACCACTCTTGTCGATCAGTGAGACTTCAAACCAACTCTTACCGATCGGTGAGACTTCAAACCACTCTTTCAGATCGATGAGACCACGATTGGTCTCTCTAGTGGAATTTTTCTTTGCTACACAGTGACCAAAATGAGTCAGGTAGCCTCCAAAATTTCTTTGAAAAAATGATCAGATGATCTCCAAAATTCATGAAAATGCACAAAAATATTTAGTTGTGATAGGGGAGCATGGTTGCAGAATGATTTGGAATGAAGTGATCAAGATTGAAAATTGTTAACGCTCAAAGTTGCTTATTTAATATTTTCTGAAAATTGCCATTGTCAAACTCAATTGAAACTCTCCAACTTGCCTTCTTGGAAAAATATCAAATGTGATTCTAAGAAGTTGCCACCCTGGATAAAATTTCATTTAGGTCAAATGAACATGTGTGCAAGAGGGTTTTCCATCATTTTATTTTCTTCACCAAATATCAAGTGTCAAAGTTGACCCTTTTGTAGCTATTCTGGAAGTATAATCTTCAAACTGGGTAAAACCCATTTGGTTTTGATTTTGGAAAAATATCAAATGATGTCTCGAAGCTCTAAAAATTGACATGGATGCACATTGAGATGGGGATAATCTAAATCACCAATTGGTTTGTCATGAAACTCTTTCAGCTACCTAATATTTTTCTCCAAAGTTGGTCACTTTAACATATTTTTCTATGTAGACAACAAACCTTCGCAGAACCCTTCAACTTGGCCTTTTGAAACCTTGGAAAATCATATCATAAGGAGCTGAAATTTGGTAGAGACACTCACATATGGTATATGAACGCGTCTGTAAAGTGATTTTGCAAGAAATTGAATTGGCTTGAATTTGCGATTTTTCAAAGTGGTCCATTTGAGCAGATTTTTGAACTATACTTCTGAGTGCTAAAATCAAATTTCTCCTCACGTGAACCTAAAATTTTGCAAGAATTTGCATGAAATTTTAGGCTCCAACACAAGGTTTACCTCATCCACAAAAATTGTGTGCAACAAGATGTTGCTGCAATATATTTTACCTTTGCAGTAGATAAAGATACTAGATCTTGCTTCTTGCTTAACCAAGACACCAATCTGCATCCAAGAAAGAATGCACCACCACTTGTACTTTTCCTGTCATCAACACATCCTGCCCAATCTACATTTGTATAAGCACTCAAAAAAAAATTAGCATCCTCTGGATACCATAAACCATGTTCCAGAGTGCCCTTCAAGTATCTGCATATCCTCTTTATTGTTGCAATACGTGATTCTCTAGGATCTTCTTGAAATCTAGCCACAAGAAAAATTGTATGGATGATATAGCCAGTTATATATAGCATTCCTCCAATCATTGATCTATACTTGCTCTGATTAGCCGTAGGAGATTCATCATTCTTACTTAGCTTGCAACCAGTAACCATAGGAGTAAACACTAGTTTAGAATCTTTCATTCAAAATTTCTTCAACATTTCCTTGACATACTTTATGAAATGAATATACCTTTCTCTATCTAATTGATTTACAGCCCAAGGAAGAAATTCATCTCCCCAAACATAGATATCTCAAACTCTTTTTCATCTCTTCTACAAATCTATTACACATAGCCTCATCTCCTTTGAAGATTATATCAACATACACAACCACAATCAAGATTTGATCTTTTTCAACTTTGAAATAAAGATTACTATTTGTGGTGCCTTTATTGAATCATTTATGTATCAAGTCCCTATCCAACCTTGCAGACCAAGCTCTAGGAGCTTACTTCAATCCATATAATGCATTTTTCAATTTGTAGACCTTATCCATTTTTTCTAATAACTAAAATCCTTTCGATTGTTCAATGTATACTTCTTTTAATTCACCATTCAAGAAAGAAGTCTTTACATCCATCTGATATACTTTGAAATATTTATGTTTTGTAAAATCCAAAAACATTTTGATAGCTTCCATTCTTTCCACTAGAGTAAATCTCTCCTCAAAATTCTATTCCTTCTACTTGTGAGTAGCCTTTACACACAAGCCTTTCCTTGTTTCTTACTACTCCATTCTCATTTAGTTTGTTGCAAAATACCCACTTAGTTCCAATCACATTCTTACTTATTAGTCTTGGGAAAATTTCCCAAGCCTGATTCTTCTCAATCTACATTAGTTCTTCTTCCATAGCCTTGATCCAATACTCATCTTTGCATGCTTCAATCACTATTTTAGGTTCAAATTTAGAAAGTAAACATATATTTACCTATTCTCCAACCATAACAACTTGTCTCCTTGTCAGAACATCTTTGTTTTTGTCACCAATTATTTGATCTTTAGAAATATTATTTTTCATATACTTAGGAGTATTAGGAATCATGGAGCTTCTTCCTCTTCAATTTGAACTTCTTTCTCTTTACCTTCATCTCTATCATTTTATCTGCAAGAGGACTCATCTAATTCATATCTATCTATCACCACTGATTTCTTATGTAGGTCTTCATCCACTTTGACACTTGCACTCTCAAAAATCTTCTTCAACCACTTGTTGTAGCACCGATAAGATTTTCTTCTTATAGAATATCCAAGGAAGATACCTTCATCATATATTGTATCAAACTTTCCTAAGTTCTCTTCATCTCTTTTGATATAGAATTTGCTTCCAAACACTCTAAAGTATTTGACAGTAGGAATTCTTTCATACCACAACTCATAGGGAGTCTTTGCATTGTTTTCTCTTGCTTGAACTCTATTAAGAATGTAAACAAAAATGTGAATTACTTCTCTCCAGTAGAGTTTTGGTAGGTTTGCCTCTTTCACCATTTTTCTTGTAGCTTCATGAACAATCCTATTCTTTCTTTCAACCACTCCATTCTCTTGAGGAGTCCTAGGGACAGACACGTGCCTCTTTATCCCATGATTCTCATAAAAACCATTAAATTCATTGTAGGTGAATTCTCCACCTATGCTAGACCCAAACACTTGATTTTCATATCCATTTCATTCTGAACTATAACTTTGAATGCCTTAAAATCATCTAGAGCTTCTGATTTTTCTTTGAGAAAAGTAACCCATGTCATTTTAGAATAATCAACAATCCATAGCATGAAATACATATCACCTTGAAGACTTCTTACTCTGGTAGGACCATAAAGGTTTGTATGCAACAACTCCAATAGTCTAGTAGTAAATTGTTCTTTGACTTTGAAAATTCTTCTTGCTTTCTTCCCAATTTGACATTCCTTGCAAACAATATTGATAGGCTTTGTAATCCTTGGTAGACCTATCATAGCTTGAACTAAACTGATTCTCATTAGGCTATCAAAATTGATATGACACATTCTTCTATGCCATAGACAAATTTCATTAATTTGAGTCATAAACCAATTATCATAAGCACCTTTGAGCTAATAAAAATTTCCATTTATCCTTCTTCCAACAAAAATCATAGTTCTAAAGCCTTTTTTGATCTCACATCCATCATCCATCATCCTGAAACATAAGATTATAGCCTTTCCTACACATTTGTCCAACACTTAAGAGGTTATGTCTCAAACTCTTAACATAAAGAACATCATCTGTATTATTCTTGCCATCAAAACTGATAGACCCTTTTCCACATATCTTACAAGATGTATCGTCACCAAAATTAACTAAGCCTCCTTCATATTTATCAAGTCGAATAAAATTACTTTTGTCACAAGTCATATGATTTAAGCATCCACTATCAATGATCCAACAATTCTTCTCCTCTCTAGCATGAAAAGTAGTCACCATAGCATTATGAATTGCTTTTGGATCACTTTCCTTCACACATCTCTCAGAGTTAGTAGAATTAGATTCAAATTTCATAGCCATGAACAAGAATTCACTATCCTTATCATCCTCATAGTTAGATTCATCATCAGATATATTGGAATCTTCTCTAACATAATAACTTTTCTTAATTGCTTTACCTTTTTTCTCCTTATTTTTTTCATTCAAAACTTTGTTTGGACATCTTGAAGCATAATGAACTATCTTATTACAAGTGAAACATTTGAAAGGAAACTTACCTATGTATTTACCAATACCCTTTTTCATTCCCCAAACAAAGTTTGCTTCAACATCATCAAGATCCTCCTGATTTGATTCCTCTATAATGTGTGCTACTCAATTAACATTAATTAAATAAAATATGGCATTATGAACAATAAATTGAAGACATAATCAATTATCTATTTTCCATCATAGTACAATATGTCCAAAAATAATAGTTTATATTCATTTCCAAATGTCAAATTTACAAGTTACACAATTTGACTTAGGCCAACATCGCCTCTTAGTCAAGTCAAATTACATCAATATGTAATACAAAGTGCAATAATCAAAATAGAATTCCATGTGATTCCATTTCAAATCTCACCACATCTAGTGGACGAGAACATGGTTCAAGCACTTTTCCACCCAACCATGAAGCTATGCTTCCCTGTAATTCTTCCTAACTTGAAGAATACCCGAACCTACACAAAATATTTAGCAAGAGAATACGATATGCAAGGTGGAATTTCATGTGTGCCTCGCAACTACATGCATGCCTATCTACATTTAGAACATGCAATATCTATGTTAGGAAATGGAAGAGAGTTATATCATAAAAATTAGACCATTCAACATAATGGACTACAAACGCTTGGCCAAGCATATGATGTATACAACTTAAAATAATAGATTTTGGAAAATAAAACCTATACTCTCTATTAACCCATTTTTGACACCCGTCCTAAAAGGTAACCTCCCACATACATAAGATAACATACATCTTATCCATTTTACTCAAATTGCAAAACATTCAATCTAGTTTCTAGTCAATCTTTTCATGATAAGGAATCAAACAATCTATCACACAGTCTATGTTTGTCTCATCTTGGCTTTTTCAATTCAACAATATTTTTAAAAAAGGAACTAAACTAGATTTGATAAAAATTTAACCAGTCTTTTAAATGAAATGCATGTTCCATTTCGTCAATTAAGATAAAAATCATAATACGTGCATCAACATATAGTTCACAAGATTTCCTTTATTCCTTTCTATTCATAATGAAATCTACATTTCTAAATAAAGAAAATAAATCTTTTTAAATAAAGTATATCGCATGTATGTGTAATGCATAAATGGAATATTTATACATGCACACATATATGGTCTTTTGTTAAAAATGGTGTATGCATATACGATCTTTTGAAAAAAGAAAGATCCATTCCACATACAAATTTCTATATTTGGATAGATGTCAACTTTCATCAGATGCACAAATAGATTCAACTGGAATTATGAGGAAAAATTAATAATAGGTAGTCACCCATAGACTTGTAATAATATGAGTTTCAAACAATATGTCACAAATTCGTTTTACATAAAATCAATTTATAATCGACAACATGATTGATCTGTAATTAAAACATAATCTATGCACACTAAAGTCAATCTAACTTCCTTTCAGAATATGACCATTCATTGTTTTAGGCAAATAAAAAAGTTACTCTTGATTTGTTTTGTTCAATATTTTAACAAGAACATCTTGGAAGTTACTTCCAGGTCATTATATATGTCACAGAAAGAAGGATGCATCAATGGTTATTGGAGATAGTTATGGTTTGATACCATATGTATCTAAGAAAATTTTTCCAAGTTAAAAGTATCGACCTGCTCATAAAATAACATGATTATTTCTCTATTTGAAACAAAGAATTGGATATAATAACCTATTCAAAATGAGACATCTCATTTGGCCTATTCATTCTTTTCAAGGCAACAATCCTCTACGAGTAATACGAATACTGTCGTATCATTTATAAACATCATTGTAAAATAATTAATATCGTTTGAAAAACCATTTTGGATATCATTTTGTCTAATTCATCTTCTAAGGTGATTACTATTAAGTTTAAAATGAACAATGGGCATGCTATCGTTCAGAACGATGGGCATTGCTATCGTTCAAAATGATGAACATGCTATCATTTGACCCTAAGCTTCATTTAATTAACTCAAGGTCTTTAAAGTGACATGGTAAGTATAGTTCAAACATCTAGTCACTATTAAATGCAAGTTATAAGAACAGTGAGTATGAAACACTTGACACTATTAAAACATTTCCATGTTGGTGATCGTATATATGTATGTATGTATATATATATATATATTGTAGCAAGTATGAAGGTGTTGTAATTGATGTCAAAAATCAGTGTTGTCATTGATAATAGTAGTACAGTGGTTGAGATGAGATTGTTGCTTTGATAAGATTCTATTTATGGTTCAGATGTCGAGCATACTAAGAAAATTGATAAAATGAGGAAATAGGGTGTTGCAGAGGTGTTCTGGTTTTGCTTCACATTTCTTCTAGAGTGAATATTTTATTTTTTGGTTTGGATATGTTGTTTAGAGATGTTCATAGTTTCTATATCCATAATTTTGGCTTATGGATCACTGGTCAGAGGAAGTTTTGTTCACCAGTGTGTGCAAAGGTGTTTAGGAGAAATGTATTTTCTCTGCATTTCTCCGTAGTTATTTTTTAGGACTTGTGGTTCTAAAGGAGAGTTGAAGGTGTTTTTATCTCATATTTGTCAAGAGGATTCTTGGTTAGGCATATCAAAAGAAGGTCCTCTGAGTTACAGAGTATTGTTGTGTTTGGTAGTATTGTCTAGATATACATTATGTTTATAATCCTCAAATGATATTTGTTGCGAAGGAGTTTATTGGTTTCTAGGATGTTCTTGGATCACATTCAAGTGAAATTTTTTGTCTAGAAGTTTCAAATTCATCAAAGGAAGCATGCAATTCAAATTTTAATGTGTTTTCATGGGTAACAATTGACCTAGTGTTTACACAACATTCACAGATACTCAAGTGATTAATGAAGGACTAGTGTGGTGTGTGAGATTTAAATTGGGTCTTAGTTAAGTGTTGTTTTGGTCCACTTTCATTCCTATCCAATGCGGGAATGTTTAGTGCCAATCTAATTTGAAATTGTAAAGTGTGAAACACGTATGGCCGACCTTGGAGAAATTTTTCAAGGTTCAGGATGGTATAAGTATGATTTGGGATGTTGAAGGCTAAAAATATAGAAAGGATAGATGTGTGTGATGCAAGTGATGTGAATTTCTGAAGAGCAAAGTGCAAGTCTGAGTAGAATAGTGCAAACTTTAAAGTGTTGGACTTTTGAATGCAATGAGCTAAAGGTGTTTGCAATCATTCAAACAAGACTGTGAAGGTGTTGGAACTATTGTGGTAGATTCTTTGTAGCATCGAGAAGTTGTTCTCTATGTAACATTTCTCTTCTATCTTCTTTTTCTTTTTATGGCAGTGATCCTTGGTTGTGAGTCTTTTTGGATAGTTTGTCATATTCTAGTAGTGAGCCCTTGTACCAATTTTGAAATTATTGATATTGTGAGTTAATCCTCACCATGGTTTTTCCATCATTAGGTTTTCCATGTAAATCTAGTGTTCTCTTATGCATGGTATTGGTTTTTTTAGTATTAGTTATCTGCTTTTCATGTTTAAACATGATAACAGATTAAGGGTTTAATGAATGCATGCGGATCTGATTAGTGTTGAGGGTTTTGATGTTTTAATTTGGTACAACTGATTCACCCCCCTCTCATTTGTCTTGTTCATTTAACAATTGGTATTAGAGCGATGTTCCTTGGAGAAAATCTTAATCGCTTGAGGTAGATTTGGGATGGAAAACAAGATAGATTTCCCTAAGTTTTATGACATAATATGCATTTTGGAAGACAAATATGGAAGGATATTTGGCATCCTTTGTATATGGGATTGAAAAGGAAATAAATAATTAATATGTTGCACCTAAAAATGGTTCGAGCATAAGTGATGAGATCAAGGCACATGAAATAAATGGCAAGGCAAGGTTTATTCTTGTGAACAATCTTTCAAATTTTGAATTGGTAAAAGTTATGAATCTTAAGAATACTAAAGAAGTTTTGGATAAGATAGAAAGAATTTATGAAGGATATGACAAGATCAAACAAGCAAAGTTGTAGAATTTGAAGGCACAATTTGAGACCCTATGAATGTCTTGAGGTGAAACAATTATAATCTACATGTAGAGAGTTGATGAGCTGATAAGTGTGATGAGAGGTCTTGGTGTGCAAGTCAAGGAACCAAGAGTGGTAAAGAAAGTTCTTAGATCTCTTCCTAATTCTTACATTGAAAAGGTATATTCTATTGAAGAAGTTAAAAAAATTTAATACTTACTCTAGAGATTAGTTTTTGGGTAAACTAACTTCATTTGAAATGAGAAAATATGGTTTGAAAAATGGTACAAAAGTGGAGACTACCTTCAAGGTTGGAAAATCAAAAAAAGGTTGAAGATTTGTAGAATTCAATTATTATAGATGGATATGTGTCAGATGAACCTTCTTTTGGAGAAGAAGAAGAATAAAAATCTAAGTAAAAAGAAGTTCAAAATGAAGAGGAAGAAGCCCTGCAAAAGACCCCTAAGACCCCCAAGTATGTGCAAAAGAACCATTCTAAAGAACAAATCATTGGAGTAAGAGGTAAGGATTATTGAAAAGAAGAAGATTTGTTGAAGCTAAGTTAAATTTCTGTTTACTTTCTAAAACTGAACCAAAAGCAGTGAGTGAGGCATGCAAAGATGAATATTGGATGAAGGCAATGGAAGAAGAGTTGAAATAAATTGAGAAAAAACAAACTTGGGAATTGGTTCCTAGACCTAAAAATAAGAACATAATTGGAACTAAGTGGGTATTCAGAAAAAATCTTAATGAGAATGGAGAAGTGGTTAGAAATAAAGCAAGGCTTGTGTGTAAGGGTTACTCACAATTAGAAGGAATAGAATTTGAAGAAATATTTTCCCCGATGGCTAGAATGGAAGCAATCATAATATTTTTGTCATTTTCAGAATACAAGGACTTTAAAGTTTATCAGATGGATGTGAAGTTTTCTTTCTTGAATGGTGAATTAGAAGAAGAGGTTTACATGGAACAACTAGAATGATTTCAACTATCAGATCAATTAGACATGGTTTGCAAATTGAAAAATGCATTGTATGGATTAAAGTAAGCTCCTAGAGCTTGGTATGCAAGATTGAACAAATATTTGATACAAGGATTCAACAAGGGTACCACATATAGTTATCTTTAATTTGAATTTGAGGAAGATATAATCTTGATAGTGGCTATGTATGTTGATGACATTATCTTTGGAGGCAATGAAGATGTGTAAGAAACTTGTTGAAGAGATGCAAAAAGAGTTTGAGATGTTTATGTTTGGGGAGATGAATTTCTTCCTTGGGATACAAATTAGTCAGATAGATAAAGGCATATTCATTTCACAATAAAAATATGTTAAGGAGATGTTGAAGAAGTTTTGAATGGATGACTCCAAACTAATATGCACTCCTATGGTTACTGGTTGCAAATTGAGCAAGGATGATGAATAACCTAAGGCTGATTAGAGCAAGTACAAATCTATGGTTGGTGGACTACTATATCTAACTGCTACTAGACTGGATATCATGCATGCAGTTTGTCTTGTTGCTAGATTTTGAAGATCCTAAAGAGTCGCATGTTGCTGCAATAAAGAGGATATTTAGATATTTAAAAGGCACTTTAGATTATAGCTTATGGTATCCTAAGGATACTAATTTCACATTAAGTGCATACACAGATGCAGATTGGGTTAGATGTTTTGATGATAGGAAAAGTAAATGTGGTGGTGCATTCTTTCTTGGACGTAGATTGGTGGCCTGATTAAGCAATAAACAAGATTCAATTTCTTTATCCATTGGAGAGGCTGAATATATTGTAGTAACATCTTGCTACACATAAGTATTGTGGATGAGACATAAATTGAAGGATATCAAAGTAATGTATGATGAGCCTATTTCTATCTTTTGTGATAACACAAGTGCAATTAACATATCAAAGAATCTAGTGATGCATTCAAGGACAAAGCATATATCAATAAGGTATCAATTTTTTAGAGAGAAAGTTGTGGAGAATGAGGTGAAGCATGAATATGTACCTACAAAGGATCATATTGCTGAAATATTCACTAAGGCTCTTCCTAAGGATACTTTTGAGCATTTTTAGGAGAAGTTAGGGGTTATTTCCCCTCCTTCATTTACCTAGATGCATATGGATATGTATCAGTCCAGTGGATCTATGGATCCATTCCTTGTCTGGACTGATGTTGGTGGCTACCTCTCAAGGGGAGTAGGTAGTAACATTGTTGTAGTATGAATTTTATATTGTCATGATGTAGAGGTTGCTGCGATGATTTGTGTGAACTCCTAAGGGGGAGTATTCAAAGGAATTGTAAGTATATTGGTTCTATGTCAAAGGGAGAGAACAATGCAAAATACCTTATCCTTTTCCATTGATGTCAAAGGGGGGGAGAAAGAATCATGTGAAAAAGTCTATCTACATAGGGGGAGAGGAAGTGAAAGAAAATCATGAAAGAGAGAAAGTGTAATGAGATAGTCATGAAAGGGGGATAAAAGAGAAAAGGAAATAAGTATGTTTAGAGTTGTTGTGTCTTTGATATTTTTCACATCTTGTGTCGCCATCAATGACAAAGGGGGAGATTGTTGCAAGTATGAAGGTGTTGTCATTGATGTCAAAAATCCTATGTTTTCATTGATGATAGTAGTATAGTGGTTGAGAAGATATTTTTTCTTTGATAAGCTTCTAATTATGGTTTAGATGTCGAGGATAATGAGAAAATTGATAAAATGAGAAAACTGGGTGTTACAGAGGTCTTCTGGTTTGTAGAGGTGTTCTAGTTTTCTTCACATTTCTTCTAGAGTGAAGATCCTCTTTTTTATGGTTTTGATATATTGGTTGGAGATGTTCAGAGGTTCTACATCCAAACTTTTGGCTTCTGGATCATTGGTTAGAGGAAGTTGTGTTCACTAGTGTGTGAATTGGTTTTGCAGTGTTGTGTATGAAAATGTTTGGGAGAAATGTATTTTCTCCACATTTCTCCATAGTTATTTTTTAGGACTTGTGGTTCTAAAGGAGAGTTGATGGTGTTGTTCTCTTGTTTGTCTCAAGAGGATTTGTGGTTAGGCATATCGAAAGAAGGTCTTTTGAGTTACTGAGTATTGTTGTATCTGGTAGTGTTGTTTAGATATATAGTATGTTTATAATCTTCAGGTGAGATTTATTGTGAAGGAGTTTTTTGGTTTCTAGGATTTTCTTGGATCACATTAGGTGAAGTTTGTTTTTTGGAAGTTTAGAATTGATCAAAGGAAGAATGTAATTCAAAGTTTAATGTGTTTTCACAGGTAACGATTGACTTGGTGTTTACACTACATTTGAATATGTTCAAGTGATTAATGAAGGTGTAGCATGGCATGTGAGATTTAATTTAGGTCCTAGTTAAGTGTTGTTTTGGTTCACTTTTTTTCCTATCCATTGTGGGAATGTTTAGTGTCGACCTAGTTTGAAATTGCAAAGTGTGAAGCGTGTATTTCTGACCTTGGAGAAATTTTTCAAGTTTGAGGACAATATAAGTATTACTTGAGATTTTGAAGGTTGAAAATATAGAAAGGATAAATGTGTGTGATGCAGTGATGCAAATTTTTGAAGAGTAGAGTGTGAGTTTGAGCAGATCAGTGCAAACTTTAAAATGTTGGACTTTTGAATGCAATGAGTTGAAGGTGTTCGCAATCATTCAAGCAAGACTACAAAGGTGTTGGAGCTATTGTAGTGGATTTTTTGTTGTATTGATAAGTTTTTCTCAGTGTAACATTTCTCCTCTATCTTATTTTTCTTTCTATGGCAGTGAGCCCTAGCTATAATCCTTTTTGGATAGTGCATCATATTCTGGCAGTGAGCCCTTGTATCAACTTTTCAATTACTTATATTATGAGCTAATCCTCACCGTGGTTTTTACCTCATTAGTTTTCCACATAAATTTGGTGTTCTTTTATGCATAGTGTTGGTTGTTTCAGTTTAGTTATCTTCTTTTCATGTTTAAACATTATAATAGATTAAGGGTTTAATGAATGCATGTCGATCTGATTGGTTTTTAGGGTTTTTATGTTTTAATTTGGTACAATTGATTCACCCCCCTCTCAATTACCTTTTTCATTTAACAATATATATATATATACTTCATGTTGCTTCTCTATCAAAATTATAAATGGAACGATGTGTATGCATCATTCAGCCTGTTAAGGCTCATTAAAATAATTAGTGACTAATAGTTCATCATTTAAATTCTACACTTAAATAGTGGAATGATGGGCATTGTTCAAATCTAACAACATGTTTATAGTAAGGAAAAAAATACATACACATATTATAGAACGATGGTATCATTCTTTGGTTCGAATGCCCAAATTATGGGGTGTTCAAATACAATGATCAACCTAATATTTTAACATAATTTCAAAGGAATAAAGTTTAATGATCAATGCTTTTGCATTGATAGCCCTTTTCAGGCTTAATTATAGAATTGAGAGGCTTCGATAAATCAAACCTTCACATATGCATTAGCATGCAGGGGTCATTTTGACCCAAATACGTTTACTCATACAAACAAAATGAATCTGAATAGGGAGAGAGCCATGGAGGAAGAGTCCAAGAGATGGATAGAGACATGGTATTTTCTCCAACAACAAAAGGGTCAATGTCGAAATGGCAAGTCCAACAACAAACTTCTATAGAAATCCAAATTTTGAGATAAAAGAAATGGATTTTCTTCAAAGAAACCACAATTATCCCTTAGGAAAATGAATGGGATTCGATGGCATAGAACAAAGCATGGTGAAAAAATGGAAATATACTAATTATGGTCAAACTTACCTCTTGTTTGATCACTCAATCGATGCATATATGAATTGTAAATTTTTCATGAGATTCTCAAGCAAATTTTTCCTTCCTATCCTTGCACAATCAACCTCTTCTTTCCTACTTTTTGGATTGAATCCTTCTTCTCTCCTTCATGGGTTATCTCCCCTACTTTTTGCATATTCTTCTCATGTGGTTTTCTCCCAAATTGGAATGCTCCATTATGATAGTTTCCCCCCACTTCTTACACATATATTTTCTCCTTTGTTTTGGGGGTTATGGGTGGCCTCCACCCATTCGATTTCAATCTCATTTTTAAAATTTGAATAGAAATAACTATTATATTAATAATTTCAATTAACGCTTTTTAATTTAATTTTTATTATTTAAATTTCAAATAGAGATTTCTTTTTCACCATTTCAATAGAGGAAAACATTTTACCACAATAATAATATATATAAGTTTACATATATACTCATCATTTCTTTCCTTTTACTTCTTACAAGGGTATTTATTTTCAAATTTAGTTGAATCATTCTACTCAAGAGTAGTCAATATGCATATGACAAACACATTTCCAACACCATCGGTATTATGAAATTAGCATCGAATAAATAAGGTAGAGAAAATACTTCAATAAATTTGTTTCCAAAATCTTATCTAGGAAATCATAATTTATAGATTTCACACACACAAGATGATATATATAAATTACTAGTTAAATGTAGATGCTATGATTTTCAATGGTGTGTGCACATTGTAAATTCCAACATGCTTATTGATCGTCATCCAACTAAATACTCCTACCTCAACCATGTTCTTGGTCTTTAACCTGTTCCTGCATTCACACACTTATACTTGTAGAGTTTCATTAGTAACCATTAACCAATTCTCAAAATGAAAAGATTCCATAACATTCATCCTTCGTATTCAATCATATGAATATAGATATTATTCAAATAACATTGAAATCTTAAATTTATCACAAGTCTAAACTGATAAATTTCATTTTCCATAAATATTTAAGTAACTTACCATTATTAAATGTAAGAAAAAAATGAGACATGACATCCTTAGTCTTTTTTGATTTTCCATCCTTAAAAGAAATCTAAAATTTTGTATTATTTGGACCAAATTATCTCATTTCAAAAGTAGATAAATCACCATACAACTAATCTCTAGAATATTTTCTTAAATCTTGAACTTCCTCAATATAATAAACTTTATGATTGTAAGATTTAGGAAGAGTTCTTAATACCTTCTTTACCACTTCTTCTTCTTTAAGTTTTCCACCAAGACCTTTGATGGAATTGACAACTTCATCCACCTTCTCATGTAGCTTGTAATGTTTTTATCTTCAAACATTTGAAATTTCTTAAATGTGATCTTTAGATTCTACATCTTAGTTTGCTTGACCCTATCATCTCCTTCATAAATGCTTTCCAACTTTGTCCAGATATCTTTAGCAGATTTCAAATTCATAACTTTCACAAGTTTAGTGTTAGAAAGATAACTTAAAAGAGTGTACCTTGATTTACCATTATTTTCATAGGCCTTGATCGCATCATCAGTACTCAGACCATTAGTAGGCATAGTATATCTAGTCTCAACAAACTTACAAACTATAAATCCAAGAGATACCAAGAAAATTTCCATCCTTGTCTTCTATAATCCATATTCCAATCCATTAAACAAAGGAGCATCCCTCTCATGCGCCATCCCAGATCTACCTTAAGTGGTTAAGCTTTCTTCCAAGGAACCTCACTCTGATACCAATTGTTGAATGCACAAGATAATTGAGAGGGGGGCTGAGTTAGTTGTACATTAAAGCATTAAAACCCTCATTAACATTCAGATCCACATCAACTTAATTAACCCTTAATTTGTTAGAATGATTTAGCATGAAAGTAAATAATAGAAGCTGAAACACATCAACACCATGCACAATAGACCACTAGATTTACATGGAAAATCCTAGAAGTTAAATACCACAATAAGGATTATCTCACAATATAAATTAACTGCAATACCAAATACAATAGGCTAACTATCAGAGGGCTCACTTCCCAAAATAAATAAGAGCTCACTACCAATAGCTCACTGCTAGATTACACAAAAGAAGAAAGAAGAATGTTGTAGTGAGAAATACATTTCAATGCAACAAATAATTCCACCATAGCATCACCAACACATTCACAACCTTTTTGAATATTGTAGACACCTTATGTTCACTACATCCAGTAGTATAACTCATTAAGCTCGCACTACACTTCACAACTCTACAATTCACATTAAACACACTCCACACAATCCTCCATCAACACAACACTTATTTATACCTTCTTCAACCTTGAAAACATTCTCCAAGGTAGGCTATGCGCCTCAATTGTGCAAATTCAAATTAGGTCAACACTAAGCATTCCCACAGTAGAAATAAACAAAAGCAGATCACACCACATCTTAAATTGGACCCAAATCATGCATATGTACCACACCACGCTTCCAAAATCACCAAAGAAACTACACAATTATTGTAAATACCCAAGGTCGGTCGAACCTATGTAAACACCATTTAAAATTTAGGTAAATGATTCCTCAAATCCAAAGATGACTCACAAACCACACACAACACTTAAACAAAATCTAGTATATTCCATAAACACCCTGAAATTCTTGACAAATTCCTTCACAACAACTTTCACCTGAAGAATGTACACATCCGCTATACTAAAAAAACCTTCCATACACTATAACTCAAGAAATCAACTTGTGGAGAACCAAACCATGAAAAAATTCAACTAAAGGTAGATATGAACCTTATTAGCACACTTCCAGAACCACAAGACTAGAAACAAAATTGTGTAGAAAAGCGGAGCACACTCATTTCTCCATAAACCACTACAACACAATTCACACTTTAATGAACACACCTTCTTTTACATAATGATCCAAACCAAGAAATCTAGATATAACACCTATGAAAACCTTTGATCAACATATCCAAACTACACAAATAGATCTTCAACACAAAATAAATGTGGAGCAAAAACTAGAACGCCACTCTATACAACAAAACACCTTTGCAACACACTGTTTCCTCTTTTATTCAAATTTTCTCAAAAGCACTTGGAAACCAAGAAATAGAAACATATTCTCATCATCTTCAACAATTCCTCATCACCATTAAACAAACTACAATATATCAACTCAACTAAACAACATGAACACACAAAAACTTATCAAAGAAACACTAGAGGTTAACACCAGTAGCACTTACTAATGACAACATAATGAAATTGAAACATATAAAAATGGGGTGTGGTTCACCAAAATGAGATGTAATGATGAGCCTCCTATTATTCTATATTTCATTCAATATAAGTGTTATGATGTGTAAATGAGAATCATAAATCAAATTTAACTAATATACCAATCAAAAGGTAGGTTTTAAGAGGGTCAAATGTTGTGTACTTGTTGCAAAAAGTGTTTTTTTAGACCTCAATAAGGGCTCATTCACCCTACGACGAATGGGTCTTGGCTAGGGCTTTGGAAAATAAATTTTTGGGTTATGTTCCTCTCAATCCTCACTACTAGATCTTAGTCGGGCACTTTCGGAAAGCTAAAAATAAATCCTATAGCTTAATTTCTATGATTTTGCAAGAAAGGTGACAACTTTGACAACTTTTGAAATTTTTCTCTCCAATTGATCTTCAACCTAAAACCTACAATCACACATTAAAGGAAACAAAAATATTGTTTTGTTAGGGAATAGGGGTTTACCTTGGTCAAACCCTATTTTGGTAATTAAATCTTGAAATGAAACAATGCATAAAGGAATGATGAATGAAAAACAATATGTAATAACTCACCAATCCTCAATTGAAACCTTGGAGTACAGATCAACAATTCTTACATGAAGTGGTCTTAATAGATCTTGATCATGAAACTTGATTAGAAAAGTGCCTTTGAAATAATTGAACTGATCTTGAATGCTACATCAACACATTAGCTCAACAACATGCATGATGCAATCCATCTTTAACATGAAAATTAGAATCTTGATTGTTGCAATAATCTTCAATAATCTACCCTTGAATGCCTTATAAATGCTCTATAAATTCTCTTGTGAAATCTTAGGATGCTTGAATCAAAATTTTCTTAGGTGAAACTAAGCGAAATAGCCTTGTATTTATACATATCTTTCCCTTAATTCTTCAAATTCAAATATCACAAGCTGACATCAAATCTTGGATTTGAAATGATTAAAATACTACAAAAAATATATCCCAAGGAGGGGTCGTAGGTCTAAGTGAGGACCCATTCGCCATGTGGTGGATGGGTCCTAGCTCATTTATCTAGGACACACTTCAGACAATGTGAAAGATCATGTGAAAATAGGTTCCTAGGACCTAGTGAGGACCCATTTAGCAGGTGGCGAATGGGTCCTAGGTCACTAACCTAGGACACACACCTTCAAAAATTAAGTGGTGTTATGAAATTTATGAATTTTGGATTTTATCCCTCATAATTTGTAATTAATTAGGCTTGGATTTGAATTAAACAGGTCAATTAAGGAAAATTAACCTCAATTTATTAATAAAGCCCTAGATTAGTGTGAAAGTGTAAAGATACACTTTGCAACACCCTAAATAAGACATAATTAAGTCCATTTAGTTTAAAAGGGCCCTAAAATTTATGTGAATATGAAAAACATATTACAACACTAAAGCAAGGCAACAATAGGCTCATTTTACTATTAATTATTCCCAAACTAAGGAAAAAGGGATACTTTTTCTGTTACTACATTTTTTCCCCACTTTAGTGAGAGTATGACCCCGTGTCAAACTTACCTTAAATTATAAATTGAAGGCACTTATGTATGGAGAAATGACAAAGATACACAATCATACAACACCAAAGACCAAGAAGATCAAGCCTAGACTGTCGAACGCGATTTGGAACACATCTAAGCCATCATTTTTTTTTGTTTTATCACACGCTCACTCTTAGGTAGTGGAACCTCAGGTTGTCCACTAGGTGAGTATCCCAAAAGGGTGGAAAATGAGAGAATAATATTAGGCTCCCATACCATATCAAATCTATCCTCTTGAAAACTTCAATAATGCACCACAAAGCTCGGCAAGGCTCCACATGCAAACAAGGTGTGTTATGATAGGTGTCCTTGAATTAGGGTTTCAAGCTTCACAAGGTTATCAAGTTGTATTATTCCAAACACTTATGAAAATTTTGTATATAGGTTTTTTTTCAAAGGGATTTCACTTCATTCTTGTAAGGTCTTCTTCTTAGGGAGCATCGTGCCTAATGTCTCCAAGATAGGACAAGTCAAGAGTAAAATTTTCACAACTTAGGGAATGTAGTGTGTTGCATCACTACTAAGAGTACAATTATACACTAATAAATGTCACACTCTAGAAGGACATCAAACCCAATGACACCACCAAGAAAAGGATGCATCACAAGGAAAAATAAAATCACCATCAAACATGCAAAATTTCAAAAGATATCATGATGTATGCTCGCATTTTAAAGTGGTTGCTAACACTAGTGCTATGAGAAATTTATTTAAAGTATCCAATGTTTACTCCTAATACATGAGATATTTCTTATAAAACCCTATGCCAAGTCATATGTTTTTGAAATAAAGCTACATCACAAAAAAGGAGGGAGGGGTTGCCCCAAAAGTACATAAGGGAGCTATGGATTCAGGGTCAATATATCTTTGCTATAATATTATCATAGAGTGTGGAAATGTTATCATTCCCAAAATACTCATAGAACTGGAAGAATAAAACATAGATAGATAAGTCAAAGAAAAATACTTTTGGGTCAACATGGAAGAGACCTAAATGTTTCGATGCCTTGCCTCATCCCCAAAAGGAAAACACAAGACAAGCAAAAAAGGTAAATGTTTACAACATAGAGAAGAATTTAGGTACATATAGAGGAATGCACAAAAAGAGAGAGAGACATCAAATGAAACATAATGGGGGATCACATTACACACATGCAATCAAATAAGGAGCATGAAAAATAAATCAAAGCAAATTACTAGTAAGGAACATGCAAGTCAACCTATAGTAGGTTGTCTACATCCCAATCTTGATCAGTATATGTGGAAGGTGGAAAATTATCCAAAGGGACAACGACAAGTATCGAACTAGGGGAAGCACCAAGTTCAACACTCTTATTAGTAGAATTTTCATTTAAGTTCTTAGAAGAGGAGAAAAATGAATTCAAATCATTATGCACTTGTTCATAAATCTTTGCAATATCAATGTCATCATCAAAATTAATCACAATAGGAGGTCGAATGATAATGTCTCTAGAAGGTTCTTGTTTACATTGTGGTGAGGGTATAGAGTCATCATGCATTGCTTCAAGTAAGTTTAGATTTTTATTTTATATGTTTCTCTTTTCTTCTTTAGTTTGTAGCATATGATCAATAGCATGATGTATATGCCTACGCTCTCTAGCATTTTAGTTTCATTTTAATCTATTGTCAAGTTTTGTTTGTGTAGGAGCGAGTTTGTCAGCCATAGGTTTATTTTCTTCCCTTAGGGGAGGAATGAAAGGAACCATGGGAGGTTGTTCAACCACTTTCTCTTTATCTTTGTAAACCTACATGACTTTAGGAGGCACAACAAGATTGTTTTGATTGTCTCATGGCCTCTTATAGGAAATGGTAGGAGGATTTTTCATTGGTTGCTCTTAGATATTTGAAAGGGATTTTTGTTCAAGATTTGGTTCATCAAGAATAGGTGGCTCAATCATGAGTGGAGGCATGTTTCTAAGGGATAATTTAGCTATTGGTTTTGCCTTAAACTTTTGATATGCTTTTCAAAAGTAGTCCTTACGAGGTCTAATAGGTTCACTAGGCTCGAGCCAAAAGAAATCTAATGAAAAGTTCCCTCGAGAAGACACAGGATTAAAGCCACTATGATGCATTGTAAAGATTCCATTTCCAAAGGGAAACGTTAGATATTTATGCACAATCGATGTGACAACATTCATGGATGAATCCATGAATAGACTAACTTCACATGAAATTGGTCCAATGATAGGATGATGGTGAAAGAGACATTTAATATTTTCAATCCAAATTTTAAAGGGAGATTTATCAAGCCCATTGTAGGACAAGAAAAACCACTATGTTTTTTGATCCATGCTTTCAGTTTTTAATATATATCTTGATAGAGTTCATGCACAAGTAGAAATTATGTAGTGATCCCATTCTCCACATAGACATGATCAATTAATATCCCATTAGTAGGCTTGTTATTGATTCTTCCAGCTATGTAAAGAGGACCATCAGGTGCATGCTTGATTATGTCTATTTGTGAGGAAGAAATATCAAGAGGCATTTTGGTTGAGCCTTTATGAGGTTTAGCTTCAATAAATTCCACTACTTCAACTAGTTTATCCACATTTTCATCTTTTATGTTTTCGTCACCCGTGTCAACATTCAGCACATTATTCTTTGTTTCACTAGCTTTGGAAAATGAAATGGTATGTTTTGGCATGAGATTTGTAAATTTTGGTTAGGAGGAGCTACAAACTTATTACCTTGATCATTCAGATCTCCAATTAGAAGATGATTAGAATTAATGAGGTCTTGCATAATATGTTTAAGATGCTTACAATATTCTATAGCATGCCTATTTTGTTGGTGATAATGGTAATAAGAATTTGGTCTATAGCCTGTAGGTAATGGTTTATTAGGATCAAGAGCTATTATTTTCTACGAGTTGTAGCATGATATTATGAAGGGTATCAGGTATAGGGGTAAAATTTCTATTCCTATCCGCAAAGGCATATGAATTTTTCATCTTTATAGAAGCCACTTGGTTATCAACTTGTTTATTTGGTTGAGGGGAATTAAGTTGTAAAAATCCCCTATTTTTCTCCTTGAAAGGTTGGTAGCTATTTTGAGTTGTGGATTGAGAATGTTTAGGATGGCTAGAAGGATTTTTCACATCATGATTGTAGGTTAAATTTTAATAATCATGAAGGTTTGTACATAACTGTGTGAAGGATGGGGATTTCAACATTTCAATTTGGGTTTGGATTTTGTCTTTTAAATTGGAAATAAACATTCATTGAAGGTTGGCATTGGGAATCTTAATGTTTATTTGTGAATAAATAATTTGGTATCTTGATATGAAATCAATCACTTTCACATCATCCTTTTTTTTGCATGTCATTAAATCAAATAGGGGCATCTTGGGACCCATGTGAATGTGGAAGTGATTTTAAAAGGAATCAACAAGCTCATTGAATGAACCAATTGAATTATTTGGTAAGGAATAAAACCACTCTAAAGCAATATCCTTTAAGGATCTAGGGAAGACTTTAGTCAAGAGCTTATCTTCAAAGATGAAATCACTACATACGGTTATATAAGTAGAGACATGGCTAATTGGATCTCCTTTCCCACCATATTTCTCAAATCTAGGAACTTATATACATTGTGGAATTGGTGTTCTCAATATCTCCAGTGATAATGGGCTGTTTTTGATGTATTATGAAGGTTGCCCATTTTTTTTTTGAGTTAGGGTTGTGACTTGTTGTTAAAGGGATGAAATTCTTTGCAAAAGTGTCTTAAGGATGACATCATTGTTATTATTATAAGGTGGAGGGGAGTAAGGTGGAGTGGTGATGTATGCGAAGAGAAAGTGAATTGTAAATTTTTGAGGCAGTATGGTTGAGGAGATATGGTATGTGAATGCAATAAGCTAGAAGGATTCCCTGTGGAGATACCTAAGGAAGTGTTGACATTACTAGTAGGCTAAATGGTTATGGTAACTTGAGTACTAGTGTATGTAGGAATGGAAATGGGAATTGTAGGAGAAATTAACGTTCCACCTTGGCTTTGGGTGTACCCCAAAGCTTGAGTGCAACTAGTGATGGTAGGGATAGTATTGTTAACATCATGCACATTGGTTCTATGCAGGGAAGTCATGGGAAATGATGTATGCATACTATGATCCATAGGAGGTTGATTATCAACACTATTAGAAAGAGAGTTAGAAAACCTAAGATCCACAAAAAATGGTGTATAATGAGATGACATGAATCTTGAACTACGTCTCACAATAGTATTGCTAATAGGACACCAAGTTGTAAAGGTCATGCAATATTTCAAAAACTTAGTGTACAAACCCAAAATGGAAAGAGGCTTATAATGCAATGCAATGTGTAAATGTAATTTTTAGACTCTAAACAAGGTAAATTTCTAATTACACTTTGTAAAAATCTAAAAATGAAATCTTGTAAATGCAATTTTGAAATCACACAATGCACTAAATGTACCAAATTAAGCTAGATATGATGAAGATGATGAAATAGAAACTCAGCAAACTAAAACAAAAATATGAAAGAAACAAACAAAAGCATGAAAAATGAAGATTTTAATTTCTAGAAATACAGATCATGGCATGATCTAGGACTCATTCACCCTATGGCGAATGGGTCCTAGATTAGAGTCTTGAAACTAATTTTTACAAATTTTTAATTCTTTTTCAATGGTTTTCATATTTAGGTTTGCTACAGTAAGTTTCAAGTTGATTTTCTGTAGAATACAAGGTGAAATTTAAGTGCAAAACATGACAAAAGGATGACCTAAAACACCTAGTTTGATATGCAATTTTGTTTCAATTTTCAAATGAAATTTTATATTATGTAAATGGTATGCAAGATGATTGATTTTTTTTGTATTTTTTATACTTAAAAAATGCAAAATAATGTAATCCTAAATAAGATCTAATTCAATGCAAATAAATGCAAGATCTAAATCTAGGATGAAAATTACTCCAAAATCATAAAACTACAGTCCTTAAAAGGTCAGGTTCACCAAAATGAGATGTAATGATGAACCTCTTATTCTTCTATATTTCATTCAATATGAGTATTATGATGTGTAAATGAGAATCATAAATCGAATTTAATTGATATACCAATCAAAAGGTAGGTTTTAAGAGGGTCAAAAGTTATGTACCTATTGCAAAAAGTGTTTTTTCGGACCTCGTTGAGGACTTATTCACCCTATGACAAATTGGTCTTGGCTAGGGCTCTAGAAAATTAATTTTTAGGTTTTATTAATTCTTATTCTTCACTCCCAAATCCTAGTTGGGTATTGTCGAAAAGTCGAAAATAAATCTTGTAGCTTAGTTTTTGTGGTTTTGCAAGAAAGGTGACAACTTTTCCAATTTTTCTCTCCAATCAATCTTCAACCTAAAACCTGCAATCACACATTAAAGGAGAGACAAATGTTGTTTTTTTAGGGAATATGGGTTTACCTTGGTCAAACCTCATTTTGGTAATTAAACCTTGAAATGAAATAATGCATAAAGGAATGGTGAATAAACAACAATATGTAATAACTCACCAATCCTCAATTGAAACCTTGGAGTACAAATCAACAATCTTGCATGAAGTGGCCTTAATAGATCTTGATCATGAAACTTGATCAGAACAATGCCTTTGAAATACTTGAATTTATCTTGAATGCTACATCAACACATTAGCTCAACAACATGCATGATGCAATCCATTCTTGACATGACAATTGGAATGTTGTTTTCTGTAATAATCTTTAATAATTTGCCCTTGAATTCCTTAGAAATGCTCTTGAATGCTCTATCAATTCTCTTGTGAAATCTTAGGATGTTTTAATAAAAATTTGCTTCGGTGAAACCAAGTGAAATAGCATTGTATTTATACATATCTTTCCCTTAATTCCCTTGATTCAAATATCACAAGCCGACATAAAATCTTGGTTTTGAAATCATTAAAATATCACAAAAAAATATCCCAAGGGGGGGTCCTAGGTCTAAGTTAGGACCCATTCTCCATGTGACGAATGGGTCCTTGCTCACTTAACTAGGACACACTTCACACAATGTGAAATATCATGTGAAAATAGGGTCCTAGGACCTAGTGAGGATCCACTGGGTAGGTGGAAATGGGACACACACCTTCAAAATTAAGTGTTGTGTTATGGAATTTATGAATGTCAAGTTTTATCCCTCAACATTTATAATTAATTAGGCTTGGACTTGAATTAAAGAGGACAATTACGGTAAATTAACCTCAATTAATTAATAAAGCCCTAGATTAGTGTGAAAGTGTAAAAATACACTTTACAACACCCTACCTAAGGCATAGTTAATTCCATTTAGTTTAAAAGGGCCCTAAACTTAATGTGAATATGAAAAACATATTACAACACTAAATCAAGGAAAAATTAGGCTCATTTTAATATTAATTATTCCCAACCTAAGGAAAAAGGGATACTTTTTTCATTACTACAAAAACTAATAAAAGAATCATCACAACTTATCAACCATTATCAATTGACATCAATGACAACACAAACATAAGACTATTGACATAAATGATAACACCAACTTCTCATACTTGCAACAAGGGGGGGGGGGGCATTTTGAACTGAAGAAAAAATGAGGATGGGTATGCAGGGCATAACAAGTAGCAAAGTGCTAAAAAAATATTTAAATGATGGTAAAGATTGTTGGTAACAATCACATGAAAACTTGAAAACATGAAAGTTTCTTGCAAGGTATACATAGGGAGCTTGATCAATTAAGAGAATGAGTTATTTAAAAAAAAAAGAGCGCCAAAATGAAATATAAAGAGGCATGAGGCTTTAAATAGTCAATGGAATTCATATTGAGATAGTTATAATGTCTAATTAGTGAATGAAAGGTGCAAATATTCAAGATAAATAATTAATGTATGTCTAAAAATTTGGTTGACTCTAGCTCATTGTGTGGATGTTTGCACATCATGTTTGCATCTAAGTATAATAGGCCATCTAAATTCTTGACTTCTTAGCACAAGATAAAATAAATATAATACTCAAAAAAAATTACATAGAAAATGAATAACTACATAAAAATATTAAACACATTGGCATTGAGAGTGAGAAAAATGCAAAGGAAATTATAAATGAGCCTAAGAACATATTAGGGGATATGAACACTAAAGTCATACTGAAACATAAAATGAATATTTTAAGGGTACAAAATTTTATTTTACATTTTTCCCTCACTAAAGTGGGCTAATGACACTAAGTGATAAGCTATGATAAATTATATAAAAGGAATAAAATCATAAAAAAGGATACCGAAAATGGATATTATAGATGAAATATGTCACCTCTCCATGTAAGGGAAATCATGATCCCTACTAATAACGTGCAAAATAAAAATGTTAAGAATCAATAACTTGCACAAGAAGAAATACTAGAATAACATAATACTTGTAGCACATTTATAGATTAGAAAAATATAACATGCAAAATAAGAGCATTAGAAAACCATATATATAATCTAATTAAAAAAACACATACATGAACATGAATAAGAAAAACACAGAAGAAATATACACAAATACCGAGAAGAAATAAATAAACATATTCTAACATGCTCTATTGCTAGAAAATAGAAAGCATAATCTTAATGTGCTCTATAGTTAGGAGAATGCAAGGTATAGTTAGATGTCTAACATTCTCTATTGCTAGGAACTATAAAATACCTTATGCATCACAAGGACTAACATTCTTTGTAGGGAGATGGCCCATAATTAGTATAAAATTAGCTAATATGATTAATGCAAACTAGTGTAATATGTTTTAGATGGATCATATGCAAATATAATATTAGGGATTACATTAACTAAGGTGACATGCTGCTAAGTAATATTGATAAGGGTGGAAAATCCAAAAAACTCTATAATTTCTACCACAAGATATTGAAAATTAAAGGTGTGTGAGTGTGGATGTACATGTGAAAGTGAAAATATGCCTCCATTAAAATAATTGCATAATACAAGAGAATGCAATTAACTTTAAGATAGAAAAGGGGAAAGGTAAAAGATATTTAGGTTGCATAAATGAATGGATATGCACCTAGATTTACCTTAGATATTCCCTCAAGGAGAGGTAAAAAAGAGTATATTGCTAAAAGAAAACATGAATCATTAGAAAGGGTTCTCATAGAATGATAGATAAAAGAAATAAAATGCAACGTAGAACCAAGTAGCATCACATGAAACAAATAGAGGGATCTACATGTCTGGGGTTAGTACAATCTATACATATATAATGTATGTATGCATGTATTTATATGCGTATATATACATACATACATGCATTATATATGTGTATGTATGTATGTAATACATACATAAATTATATATAATGTATGTCATACATACATACACGCATACATATAATCATTCCCACATATATGGGAATGACAATTAAGGAATAGGGATGGAACTATCATCATCCACTAAGCATATAGAACTAAAAGAACAATAGAGTAAGGCACATAGTCATCAAGAAAAGAAAAATATGTTTTTAGGGTCAACATGGAGAGACCTAAATGTATCAATGCTTTGTATCATCCCCCAAATACATAAATGAAATAGTATACAACAAAAAATAAATTAGATACATAAGAAGCAAGATCACAACATTACATTCCTCATATATATATATATATATGTACCTATAAGGGTAACATGGGTCCTCTAGGGGGAAGTAGCAAGACATATAATAAATAAGTACATGGGTACAAACAAACATAGCAGACAAACATGCTTACTAAACAAATTTACACATGGAATGAGAAAACTACTCAAAGGGCTCATGATCCATAAATTTGTCTCCCTCCCAGTTAGACCCAAAAAAATTCACTAGAAAAACCCCAACTATTTTTTTTTAACCCATTAATTGAGCTAATTAACACTCTAAGTGTTTAAGGTGTAGGATATATCTAAGGTACACACTGCACACCCTAGAGTGGTCACTTCTTAATTACGTTGAAAGCGTTATATAGTGAAAGCAACAAAGGAATAATCGTAAAAATTTTGAAGCTTCATTGAAAATGACAGGCAAGTGGAAGTATGTGCTGCTTAAGAATAACAAGCACATAAAATGAATTTTTTTTCCTATTTTTCGAAAAATATTTAAATTAAAAGCTTCCCAATAAATAGTTTTTAATTTAAATACTTTTCTATTAAAATTACAAACCAAGATATGTATGCTTAAATAGTTTTTTATATATATTATTAGTTTTTCATATATTTTATTAATTAATATTATAATAAACAATGTTAAGTATTGATAACTTTCAGCGTTCTTTATATATATTATTAATTAATATATGTATACTAGTATATATGTATAACCAAATATACTCAAACTCTTCTTCTAGGGATGGTTTACCAAAGTTAATTTAGCTTGCTCAAGCATGGACACATGCACATTTATGTTGGAAAATAATAGGTTTTAAACTTATTTAATGATTTTTTTACGACCATAATCTATAAAATAACATCTTTAAGCAATAATCAATTATGTAAATGATGATCCATTAAAATAATGATAAGATATTATCATAATTAATTAGTAATATTATTTTTCTTAAATTTTGAATAATAATAGAATATAAAATTATTATTATTCCTTAACCCTAAATTAATAGTATTATTATTAAATCAAAACAATGATTGAGCCTGATAAATTTTATGAATGGAAGAATGACGATGCCGTCTGACATATCTGCAAAGAGGGAGGAATTACCCATCTCACGGAATGTATGTTGGGGTTTGATGAAAGTATCTCTAAGCAATTTGTCACCTCTTGCACAACAAGAAGGGTGACGATGGGGAGTATTTCCTTTGAAGTGAATGAGGAGGTTATTGCGAAGACCTTTGGTCTTACAATGGATGGACGAAAATGGAAGAAAATGAGTAAAGTTTTTGACCAGGCCAACCTTAACCAATTCTTCTATGGAGACGAATAGCCCATCAAACTCCATGGTGGCTACGACCGCAAGCGGCTTCCAGACTCCTGAGAAAAAGTGTGCATGGTCGTGATGAAATATTTCACATTTGAAGGGAGATTCAGTGTGTATTACTATTATCATCTTCCTTTTCTCAATCATCTTAGGAATCATATCAACATCTCAATTCCATTTTTTCTATTGCACTCTCTAGAAAATATTGTGAAAGATGTGGTTGAAGCTAAGAATTTGGGTAAGAATTTTACCATTCTGCACAAAGCGATTATGTTTAGACTCTAAAATTTTTACCTTGCCCTTTTCCCTCCTCAGCCCATTATTGTTGAAGAAACCCCTACATCTTCTACTCCACTATCGACCAGTATCATGGAAACCCCAAGCCCCAGCAAGAAAAAATGTATTAAAAACCCAACCTTGAAAACCCCACCCTAGGACACATCCCCTAATTCTGGGTCTGTTGAAAAGAGAAAGGATAAGAAACAAAATGCCCCATTCCTCAAAATTAAAGCCAAAGCTTCAAAGAAAACCAAATTCAGGATGCAACAAATTGACTCAAACATGAAAATTACCGAGGAGACTAGTACTCCTTGCAGGTTCAATAGACTGGCAACCAAACCTGAAAAAGAGAAGAGTCTCAAGGAGGACTCTGAGTCTGATAATGGAGGGGAAAGTGAGAATAAGAGCAAGGATGGGAAGAAAGCAGTGGAGGAAGCCCATTTTTCTTTTGCAAGCAACTCCTCCCATGTCTCTGAAAGTTTAAAAAAGGATTCTTTGGATCCTACTGATGATATGGTTAAGGGGAGTAAGATTAGGGCCATGACCATTTCTATGGGTAAGGCCTCTATGGAGGAAGGAAGCAACAAACAAGACACTATCTGGGAGGAGGTTGACAAACTTAAAAAGAAAGTGGAGAATTTGGAAAAATGACTTCATGATGTCACCCACTTTTCCCTGAAGATTATGCACAATTTTGCCATCACTTTGTGCTTGCTATAGAAGGATACTTCCACTAAGGACGATGATGAAGACGCTGACCGCAAGGATCTATTCAAGTTCCTCACTAAGGATTGAGCCACTTTGTTTCTATCAAAGTCATGCAGGGGAAAGAATGATTAGGGATGTTTTCCTTCATCTTGTTTTGCATTTTGGTCGGGAATGGCCTTACTGGCCATCGTGTCTTGTTAATATTTGTTTTGATACTTCTTTGGTTTATATATTTAACTCTGACTGGTATGGCCCCTAGTGGTCTTTGGTTAAGACTCTTTTAAACTGGGTTTTCATGTTGATTACTATTAGTGGTATAGTGAATAGTTTAGTGATTTACATGATATATTATGTGGAAGTTACTTGTGTAGGCTATTTAGTTTTCTCAAGATGTATGTTGGTATTATGGTTACTCAGCTCATGTTTTTGCTGATGTTTTTGTGATGGAAAGGTTAGGGTTTCTGGTTTGGTGGTTTGTTTTTTGTTGTTAATGTGTTGATGATGTTAGTCTGCTGCTAATCACCCACAAGGCTTTGTATTAAAGGGTCAACACCCTTGTTTTGTTGCTTTTTATATCAAAAGCAATGATGTAGATATCTATCAATACTATTTAGTAACTCAAAAAATGAAATTATTATTTTAATATCTCCTTATTTTCAATAGTTTAAATTGATATTACCTTCTATGTTAATATATATTTTTCTATATTAATGTCACCTTTTACTTAATTCTTATTATTACATAAAATCAATAAACTCTTAAAATATCTATATTAATTTTATCCAACATATTAATATCAATGTTACATTTAAATTACAATTGAAATTTACTATAATCTATCTCTTCTCCGTAAGTGAAATTGTATGACGTTATTTTTCTCTTCTTCTAAGAATTACTATTATAAAACACACTTACTCTCAATATTAATATAATAACATGAATTACTATTATAAAACTCACTTACTCTCAATACTAATATCATAACATGAATTACTATTATCCTCATTAATTTTCTATGATATTGATTTCTATTATTTTACTATAACTATACAATATTAATATTTCTCCTCTTATTAACAATTATCTAATACCATCATTTATTGTATTTATATCAACACAATGCTTAGCTCTTATTTTAGTAGGAATATTACCCTTACTATTAGTTTTAACTTCATTATCTGAGATTGGAAATAATTAACAGTTAATTAGTAAGGTCAACCAAATATTAAAGTTATATCATTAAAATTCCACTTCGTTGTCCGGTTCCATACTCTACGCAGAGATAGTGTCAGTACAAATATTTCCATAGAATTAAAGATAATAACTCCAACGTCATTCAATATTAATTTTAGTATTATTTATTTTGGTTGTTGACAATGACTTCAATGGCATGGCTAAGTATCTTAAATTTTTGGTGAGATTTTTGTTGATAGTGTATCCTTTCAGTAGGTTATGGATCGCCTCTTCCTTGCAAATTGAAGTGACACAAAGAGAACGACTTTAAATGGAACTTGGCTTTAACACCACACCCACCAAATTTATTATTCAATGCTGTGTTTGATATATTAAAAAATAGGGAATTGCTGTCCAAAAAAACACAGAGCAATAATTATTTGTATTTTGTGTAGCATTCTTACATGAATACGTGAAGTAAAAGGACGGAGATACAATGCATGAGGGTTTATAAACATAAATAATTTTCCCTTTTAAATAGAAAATATAAAGTTGTATAAACTGAGCATTTTATTCTTTTAAAATCAGATTTCTCTATGAACACAATGAACAAAATCATTTTATTTCTTAAAAACTAGTTTGTAATTATTGGCATCTTGAATAGATTACATAAGTTACTTTGGTCATGTTATAACATAAGATTTGATTTTCTTTGTGCACATTTATATACATAATGCTTCAACTTTTTTTCTCTACAACTTAAATAAAAATAATATTGGTTTAATTAATATAAAGAAAGTTTCCAATATGCAATAAACCTTCAAGTAAGCAACAAGAGAAACACTCAAGTGAATTTTTCCAAAACCCATAAAAGAAACATGCCAATGAAATGAACCTTGTTCTTTTCATTCTTTCATTGAATAGGGTGAAACCCATCTTTCTAAACTTGCAATATTACCAATATTATTGAAGAAAAACAATGATTTACATACCAAAAAAACTTAAGCTTTCTCTCCACCCTACCGTAATGGAATCATGGAACCTCATGGGCTCTAGCCATACCCCTAAGCAAGAAATATTTTAACCCAAAGATGATAAATAGAGTCTTCTCAATTTTTACAAAAGGGATAAAATAGCATAACATATAATTACATGGATCTATACTCTTCACTCTCCATATTCAACAATATACATACAATCATTCAACCCTCTAACAACAAATAAAATAAAGGGGAATGAAAGTAAGGAAGAAATTATCTATTTTCTTTAGACATGGGAAATTAAACTCTTCTATCCTTTCTTTCCTTTCCAAGCCAAGCCATCTTGATCACTATCTCCCCCAAAAAGAGGGCTCCTCTCATCTTCTCTTCCTTTCTACCATCTCCACTAAAGCTCTCCAAGAGGAGAAGTGGGTAACACCCCTCTCATTCTTCCTCTTAAAAATATATAGGAGTTTCAAAAATTACAACCCTCGGACGGGGAGGTTTGGAGTGTACTTACCTCCATCAATGAGGGTATTTTCCTTATTAAAAAGGAAACGTGCACTTGGACAACCCCCTCAATAGTACCCCTATCCTTCCCTCAAAATTTGTCACTCTCCATCATGAGAAATTTTCAGGGGTCAAATCATGTCCTAGGGGAACTATTGTATGCCCACTTGACCCCACTACTATGGTATAGAACCTAGAGGGTTTACTTTTGCATCCCAACCAAAGAAATTAACCAAAAACCCTCTTTAAAGACCCATTTAAGGACCTATCCGAATTTTCAAACCTAGACAAGGATTTATAAACCTTAATGACAACTTACATCTCACATGATACAAAAATAAATACCCTCTCACCAAATGAATAAAATAGCCCTTTAATATCAATCCTCACAACCTTAGTCTACCAACACATCAACTCCATTTCTTTCTAAGCCCCAAAAATAAGGAAATCAAATACATAACCACAAGAAGACATCTTTCAATTTACTCAATGGTTTTCCCTTCTCATATTGGCACTCTGCTTTCCTACACACTACCAATGCAATCATAAGAACAATCATATATCACATTAATTTGATAGCTGAAATAAGATTTAATTGTAAAAAATTCCATTTCAAATTTCAATTCATTTTCATAATTTACGAGTCCATAACACCTTCATGATAGTGACAATGAAACAATGTCGAGATGAAATACAAGAATATTATCACACAATCACATTATTTATTTCTCGTAGTACAACTTACCATCTATTTATGGAAACATATAACAAATTAGGTTTATTATTAATCATATGCAAAGAAAGGGTCTTACATCCCCCTTCCCTTATCTTAGACTTCCTCATGGAAGTTGTTAAGGTCTAGAACATAGTCTTAATATAGCAACGCACATAAATCCATCAAACATATTAATTACTTTGCTCTTCCTTGATGAAATAATCAAACATTTAACTATAAGCACACATTAAAGATATCCCTTCCATGAATCAATCGTCTAAATACCCAGAACGAAATTTCTCACCATAGAACATTTATCCGATATAGTCACAATATAACAAATGTTAGTAATCATCCACAAAGATAGCATTCTCAATTTAAAATTACATCGACATATATTCAAACAAATTAACATCCTTGGACACCCTTAAAGGTCCCCTTTTGCATCATAACATCACTCATGATGTTAGAAAATATTTTCATTTCAATGTAAATTCATGTCTGAAGAATAGTAGTCCCACATTTTTTGTCACATTCTTTCTCACATAGTAGTTAAGTATTTCCACATGTCATTTATTTTCAAATTTATTCATACATCACAACAATTACACATAATTTACATCACAAGGCTCAAACAATGGGATTTAAAATGATGAATATTCTTGGATACTATAGCCATTAGGAAAGATAGTCTCAAGGCCCTTCTCTAAGGATCCTTCCATACATCTCCTAGGTACCTCCCCTTGTTTGTGTAAGGGGGTTATCCTCCAAGAGGAAGGTACAAAAAAATTAATCATAGAATAGGGGAAGAATGGATTAATGACCATCCCATACCGGTTCCATTTGCAACCCCTTTAACATAATTTATAATTCCTCGGCGCATCTACTCCCCTATACGACCTGCCAAGGAATGCCCAGGGATATGACAGTTTTTAAAATGTCACATTACACCACACTTGCTAGCAATTTAGCAACAATAAGAAGCCTCTGACTGTGTAACATAAGATTATAAACTAACATTTTAATAAACAAAAAACATAAGTGTATAATAGCATATACTTATATGTTGAAGCCATAGGGGCATTCCAAGCTTTAAATCTTGCTCGACAATTCAACTGCAAGTATGTGTGGTTAGAAGGGGACTCTAATAATATCATACAATGTATAAGGGCCTCCAAAAGCCTTCATGGACCATAGAAATATGGATCATCTCTCAAAAAGGATAATAAGCTCTTTTGAAAAATGCTTCATCTCCCATGCCTAGCGGGAAATTAATATGGTGGCGGACTTTTATGCTAACAAGGGTGTTCAGGCCAACGAAAAAATCACATGGAAAAGGGGTGATAAGCTAGAGGTTGATGTCATAGCCTTACTCGAGTATGATAGAATCCGCGGAAAGGTTGCTAATATCCCTATCAATTAATGATTATGGATTATGAGTGTCAAGTCATGCAATCTTGGAACTATTGTTTAATAATTCCTTTTCGTAGGCCGGAGTACCAAAGTTTTAATTGTGTTTCTGAGATTTTTTGCCTCACATGCTTTCTGGGTATTTTGGTGATTGTTTGGTGTGGCTTTCAAGAGTTTTTTGAGTGGCTTAGTTACTCTGCAAAAATGGGTGGTGATCATCGCCATGTGGAACCGATGGACTATGAGGAGTTGAGGAAGAATGCTAAGGTGTGGCCACTATTGGAGAAGGGGGGGCTCACCACTTATATTGAAAAACTTCATGGCTGGAACCTGAAGGTTACGAAGCAATTTTCCAAGGAATGGAAGAATGGTAAAATTAATTTGTTTGGGAGAAAGGTTGCCATTGGCGAGCAGCTTATCGCCGAGGTGATGGGGCTTTCTATGGAGGGTCTCAAATTTTACAGGGATAGGAAACATTCAGACCTGACTGTGAAAAAGTTTTCGAAGACGAAGAAGGAAAAAGAGGACCTCTGAAGGGTCTCTAAAAGAAGCTATGACTCCAAGAACATTAAGTTGGTCTGGCGGGAGTTTTTAAAGGTGATTATGGAATACATCACTCAGGATGGGAGATACACTAGGGTCTTTGGCTACGATTTCGTGTTCCTCAACCATTTCCGGCATAAGGTAAGGGTTTCTTTCCCTTTCTATTTGTTTACCTCTTTGAATGCCAGCCTAAATGACCATAGCATGAACTCTATTAGATACCCTATCCTTCATGAAGGCTTGCTTGTCTTAATTTTTTAGCACTTTAAAGCCATGTCGGCTCTGTCCCATGTGACCCCTTCTCCCCATCTGTCTGTCTATGTTGAGGACAAACTGGGCACAAATTATACGAAAAAAGAGGAATGGGAAATGGATATGGAGGATGAGGTTGATCCGTGCTTGAAGAATTTTTGGAAGGGTAGAAGCAAAGGCAATACAAAAGATAGTGCCTCCTCTACTCCTGGTTCTTTGACCCCTAAAGGCAGAGTTAAGGGCCCTGAAGATGCTAAATCTAAGGTGAAAGGTAAATCTATTACCTCCCCCTAGGAGAAGGTTAAATGAAAGGATTCAGTGGACTATTCCAATGATTCTAACCATGAGGAGTCTTAGTCAACCCCCTCATCGGAGTATTCTAGCTACCCTACCACTGACAAAGAGGATAGGCCTCGTTTTCCCAACGACCTCAAGGCTAATGACCATTATTTCAAAGCCGAACATGAGTTCCCTGCTGACATCCTCGCCATTGCTCACAACGGGGCTGTGGACTCTTTTAGACTGATGAGATGGGTGTTTTTTGAGATTAAGGAAATTAAGTTGAATCAGAGGGCTATGAGCAGCAAGCTGGAAGGGCTTTGAATGACCATACAATTAGAGACAAAGATAAGGCAACTGATTTATGGACTAGGGAAGAAAATAAATACATGGTGGATTGTATCAAGATAACAGTTGAAGACCTTCAGAAACTCAAGAAAAATCATGATGACAATCGTTGAGGAAAAGCTTAAGAATGTAAAAGGCTCTCTCCAAATGGTGGTGAACATGAACCACAAGATTTTAAAATCTATTGTGGATACTATGAACATCATGGTTTCCAATCTGGAGAATGTTTACCAGGAAAAGACTATTGAGGATCTGGATATTGAAAAAGAGAAAGGACAGGAGGAGTTTGTTGGTCCTAGCAAAAGTACTAGAGTGAATCTGAAGAGAAAGGTTGACAAGGCCCCTGTCAACATTCAGGAGATAAAGAAAGCAATGCTCAATATGAACCAACTGGAGCAAGAGGTGGCAGACATCCTGAAGAATATGGCCTAGTGGCTAGCTTGTTGCTGGGCTTTTGCTGGCTTTTTTGTGGCGTTGCCTCTGTTGGAATAATATTAATATCAAGCACCCCTGAGCAAAAAAAAATTTGGCCCTTGGTCGTTGATATGACCGCAGGGCATAAAGCTGGCAAAGAAAACATGCCACTCGGCCTGGTGGTGGTGAGGCTGAGTAGCTAGGCAGAGCAAAGCAGACAGTGGCGCCGCTTGTGAAGGGACCACTCGGTTGTCGGTGGAGGATAGACCGTCCGGTGGGAAGGGAATCCGGCGAGTGGTGAGATGTAGGTAGGCGACGGCCGGAAAAATCCCCAGGTCAATAGGATGTGACCGGTAGATGGCGACGATGGGCGGGCCCCAAGTGGCCGACAACATAGTACCCCCTACAGAAAAAAATCAAAGCGGCCGACCCAACAAAAAAAAAAATTTGAATAATGCCAATATTGGCAATTCAAAAAATAAAAATAAATAAATGCCGATGATTAAATCAACCCCTATAGTCTTTGAATAAAATGTCGACGGACTATTAAAATAGATGTTCGCTGCGATTTTTATTTTTATTTTTCGCAAAAACTATAGAAAAATGCCCAAATAATAGATTTTTGCCGAATATGAGCCCGATTTTTTTTAAATAAAAAATGCCTGCAACTAAAAAAAAATTTCCATGATGGAGGACTAAGAAGGGAGATTTTTTTCTGCAAATTTGTACATATAGTACAAAAAAATGCAAACCCTAGATAATACCTCAATTGGCTCCCAGATGAAATATGTCCAAATCGGATGAATGGGCAGGCGATCTGTAGGTTTTGAGGCCTTCTGAGTGCAATGGAGAGGTCGGATAGAGCTTGATCTGCACCAGAAAATAGCTTGGTCCCCGGGTAGAGTCAAGTAGCCTACAATGAAAACCTTCAAGCCTGCAAAAATCTCTGTAGCCCAACTTTCTTGATACTAGGATGAACCTTCAATGGAATGGCTCTGATACCATGTTGGAATAATGGATGTTGAATCATCCAATGAAGTTGTGCACACTTCAAAGAGGACCTTCCAAGAAGAAATTCAACCACACATAAAGTGTTGCAACTAAGGGCATGCAAATAGAGATTATCTGATTGATATTCAGAATGTATTATAGAATTGATTATGAAGAGTACATATGCCTGATTATATAGGCAAGAGAAAAACCTAAAATGCATAAGATGTTGCCAAGTGTTCAAATCACACTACATGTGACAACATGAAACCCTAATAACCTACCTAGGGAATGATAACAAGATGGAGATAAGTTCTAGAAAAGATAACTCGTCTTCTAGAAGGGAATCTTATCTCAACAACTTTATTAAATGATAAAAAGTAACCTAGGCCTAATATGATTAATTAATACCTAAGTTAACTTATGTTAGTGTAATAATTAATTAATTAATTACACTAACAGCTTCTTTGCTGGTTTTTATGGGTTTTCTTTTCTAACTACTTTTTTTTTTTTTATATGTACTTGGTCATGTTATATCTATCTCGACTTTGTTGTTGATGGGTTTCAGGGCCCCTTCAAAACCTATTTTTTTCCTTCATAAAAAGCATATAATAAATATATTTTTAAAATTAATTTATGAATTATCATGAAAAATTTTATTATAAAAAATATAATTTGTTTTTATATTTTTAATTTTTATATTAATAAAATTAATAAAAACATAAATATTTGCTAAAGATATATGTTTAGAAAAGAAAAATAATAATATTAATAAGAAATCAAAATACAAATAAAAAATAAAAAATACTAATTTTTTTACATAATCATTAAAAGATATGACACATTAATATTAATTATTAAAAATATATAATTTTTTATAATTGTACATATTAGATTTAAAATTTTATATTATATAAATCTTAATAATTGTATATTTTATATTATTAAAATAATATTATATAAATATATTATTAAACATTTATTCTTTAAATAAATCTACTAATTATCATTATTTGAATATAAATAATAATAATAAATTAAAAAATAGAACAGTTATAAGCATATAATTTAGATATATTTTCTAAATGTTAATGTATTAATACAAATTTGGCATAATCATTATATAATACATTAATATTATTAATTATTAATTTTACTTCAATTCGACAAAACTACTTAATGGATCATAGCGGTTGCCCTCCACCATGATAGTTTATGTAAAAAATATAAATAATGAAAGAACTAAGTCCAATGGAGGAGCAAGGGATGAAGGAGACAAAGCGAATGGTGGGAGGTCTGAAAGGTGGGGAGATACTGCTCTAAACAACCCTCCTTCGTCGGGGCTAAACTATGTGTCTGAGCATATTCTGCAATGGGTCTTTAGAGGCAGAAAATAGATCGATGCGGGAGAGTTTATCTAATGATGGGTTTTTTGGTCATACTCTGCAGTAAGTTTTTCACACTGGAAAATGGATAGATAAGGCTCCCACAGTAAGGTATATCTTGATCACAATGTAGAGGGCTTTCCATGATCGGAATACTTCATAAATTTCTCAAACCCTAATGCACGGAAGGAAAGAAATGGGTTTTTTGAAAGGCCTCTCAGGCTTGCGATGTGAATTTTGTTGAGTTCTCAGGAAGGAGTCTTACCAACACTTCAGGGTTGAAAGATCTTGCTTATGATCAGGGTTTTGGAAGTGGGTATGAGGGGTTCGGGGAAGATGTGAAATCTGGGAAGTGTGAAGGGCATGATTCCCTTTCAAAATCAATTGTTTCTTTGTAGGTCTTTTGTCCCGAAGCCAGCACAACACCCCTGGCGAAGAAAATGACTCCATGGAATAGGGAATTATCACCTCATTCGAGCTCTAGAAATAAGGGGATAGCTGACATTAAGGTCAACCTGGCTTGTGTTGGTCGTGCCTCACTGAAACTCAAAGATTCACAGGTTGACTGTGCCCTCGCAAACCCTAAGGTCTCTATAATTTCCAATGGTTCTGGACAACAAAACCCTAATGAGTCGAATGTGGTGGGGGCTAATAAATCTGCAAACCCTAAGGTGAAAACTTGGCTTCTTATGCCATTAGTAAACGTGGAGAAGTTGTCGCTGAACCAAAAATGCCAAGATCTCTGCAAATATGTGGTTATACTTCAGATCTGGGATGAAGGTATGGCGCTCTCAAAATTGCACAAAAAATTCCATGCACATTGGTTTGGAACTTTGTATTTCCAGGTAATCTCTACCAATACTTTCATTTTGGTAATGGATTCAGTTGAAGCAAATAATAAGGTACTTGAAAATAATTTTGCTTGGTTTGGGAAAAATTTTGTTTCTGTATTCCCATGGCATCCTCTCTTTCAGCCGGAACTATCTTTATATGAGTTTCTGCCAGTTTGATTTTCTTTGTTGAGGCTTCCTTTTGAATTCTCAGATCTTGAAATCCTTGAAAAAATTGGTAATTCTTTTGGGAAATTTCTCCTTTCAGATTCTCAAATTTCTGATGGCATCTTTAACATAAGAATTTGTGTTTTAGTAAACCCTAAGAAGATCTTGTCGAGGTGTTGCAACATTAAATCCTTGGATGGCATTTAGAGGCAGCCTATAGTTAAAAACTTAGATTAGTTTCAAAAAGCTGCAATAGAATGTGACACCCCTCTATTTAAACGACTTAAGCTTTCTCAACCAAAAATTTATAATGATGTTGTGGGAAAATTAGGTAACTTGGCTATGCCTTCTCCAAATCCGACTATGATCGACAAGGTTGTTGAGACAAACATTAACCCTACTTTCAATGAACATTCTCTTGGGTATATTGGGCCAAATCAAACAATTAATTTTTAGACTGTGGGAAAATCAGGTAACTTGGCTATGCCTTCTTCAAATCCATCTAAGATTGATAAGGTTGTTGAGACAAACATAACACCTACTTTAAATGAACATTCTTTTGGGAACAATGGACCAAATCAAAGAATTAATTTTCAGATCTCCAAAGAGAAATATGGGATCAATCTTCCTCTTTGTCTGATAAGCCAAATTCATGAGCCAAAAAGCTTGTGGCATTCATGGATATTCAAGTAAAATCACCTACTCATTTCTTTCAAAAATACACAGACTTTCTTGGCAACCTGTTTAAAACTTCCAAAACCCAAAATGATTTTAACCAATACCAATATAGCAAGGGGATTTCTACTGGTAATTCGTTTGAAATTCTTTTCTCAAAAGATGTGGATGATTTTAGTCCCGTGTCTAATGGTAAATTACCTTCTTCCAAGTTAGTTGTTTCAACGAAAATCCCTAGATCTTCTCCATTACGTAAAGGTTATAAGGGTAAAAAATTAATTTTTTGAAGAATGGCTTAATGGCTCTAAAGGCTAATGAGGGGATAGTTCCCACACCTAAACTTGGGGAGACAACTCAAATCAAGAGAAACCTCCGTAAGGATACGGTTTATTCCCCCATGAAAACTTTAAGTCTATCAAAGAAATGGCATCAAGACCTGGTTGAATCTGCGGTTTTGAGAAAAACACAATCAATCTTAGACTTAACTAGCTTGATTGTTGTTTCACCAACTCAAAGTAAATATCCAAATCAGTTTTTAATGGATCAACAATTGATTGATAAAATACAGAAGATAATCAAGGATTCTAATACTACTTTTAATGAAGACATTCAAGGGAAAATTCTTTCTGCCATTGAGAATGATTTACTTCAAGCTGAAAAAGACCTTTCCATTCCAACCACACAAGATTTGCAGTTGGAAAAATAACTTGTAAATCCAATAGAATTGAGCAGTGAGGGTGTCATGGTTATAATCCCATTATTAAAAGGAAAACTACCTACTTCTCAATTGCCTCTATCTCCATCTTTGCCCCTCTCCTCACCATCAAAAAGGGGGCATAAGCCAAAATAGAAGAAAACTCAAATTGAGATTGATGTTGGCATTCAAACCATGCTAGTTTCACCGGTAAAAAAAAAGAGGACCTTTAGTCCCCCAATGACAAGGTATGGGGTTGTTAAACGAAGTTTTCTGTTGGGAATCCTTCTTAGAAAAAAAAACTCAGGGTAAGAGGGGAAAGGATTCCTCCCCTCGAAAAGAATGAAGGTAATTTCATGGAATGTTAGGGGCTTAAATGCCCCTAACAAGAGGTGCCTAATCAGGCATCAACTAGATTTAATAAACTTCAATGTTGCTTTATTACAAGAAACTAAAATGAACTCAAGCTCTGCTGATTCACTTTTTTCAAAATGGTCTAAATGGAAATTTTATTCACATTCAGCTTCAGGGGCTTTGGGGGTTTAACATTTCTTTCGAATGAAAATATTGCTGCTCTAAGGGTAATTTTCTCCTCTTTCAATTGGGGCCTTGCTCTTGCTAAAATCAAACTCTCTGATATTAAGTTTTGGCTCTTTAACATATATGGCCCTATCTCTATAACTGAGAAGCAACGTTTGTGGTATTCGGTATCGTTAATTCTTCAAGTTCTTTCAGATTCCTTGGTTGTGACTTTAATGTCGTAATGTACTCCTCTAAAAAGATGGGGGGTATAATTCTGAATAAAAGGATAATGGGGGATTTTAAGAACTTTGTTAGTGGGAATAATCTATTTGATTGTAAGCCACATAATGACTCCTTTACCTTGACCAATAAAAGAAAGGATTTTTATCAAATCACAGAGTGATTGAATTGCTTTTTACTTTCTTCTTCTTGGTTGGATTCGGAGTTAGATATGTTCTCTACTATCCTTGGCCTTCCTGGATCTGATCACTTCCCTGTATCTTTCAATATCATTGACAATGGGGCTGCTAGTAAGATACCTTTCAAATTTGAACCAATGTGGTTTAGGGATACCTCCTTCATTCCTTTTATCAAGTTTTGGTGAAAAAATTATCCCTTCTTTCCTGGGTCCCGAATGTTTCAGATGTCTAAAAATTAAATTTTTTAAAAGGGAAAATTAAAATGTGGAATCAACAGCATTTCAAAAATATTTTTTCAAAAAAAATAAGACTTCAGAATGAAATTGAAGCTTTAAATGAATCTATTATGGTAAATGGTCTGGATTATGCCTCTTATAAACTCCAAAAATATTTGGTCTCTCAACTTGATGAAGTTCTACAAAGAGAAGAATGTCATTGGAGAAAAAAGTCTTGAGACACATGGCTCGCAAAAGGTGAGAGAAATACCAAAAAAAATCACGTTTCTGAAAAAATTAAGAGGAAAAATAGTAGAATTTCCTCAATAACAAGTATGGATGGAATGCTCTTAGAAGATGATAATAAAATTGCAAAAGAAGCCACTTATTTTTTCAGAAATCTACTTATTGTTGAACCAGTTTCAATTAATGCTTCTATCCTAAAGGCTATTCCTTCAATGGTATCCTATAATTACAATGACATGTTAATGGCCCCATTTTCTCTAGATGAGGTCAAAGCAGTTGTTTTTTATATGTCTCCTGAGAAAGCCCCGGGCCCAGATGGGTTTACTACCATTTTCTTCCAAAAGTGTTGGGAAATTATTGGTTTTGATGTTTGGCGGGCCCTCAAAGAAGCAAGGCATAATAGGACTATTCTTAAAGAACTCAATAACACCTTTATTGCAATTATCCCAAAAGTGTGCTCTCCTAGCACCTTTTCTGATTTTAGACCCATCTCCTTGTGTAACACCATTTATAAAATCTTTACTAAAGAAATTTCCATCCGCCTTGCTAAGGTTATTCCACATGTCATTTTAGAAGAGCAAGGTGGTTTTGTACCGGGAAGGGAAACTACTAATGGTGCAATTGCAGCTCATGAAATATTGCATTCCATAAAGTTCCATAAGATTCCAGCCATGATCCTGAAATTAGATATGATGAAGGCTTATGATAGGGTAAATTGGGTGTTTCTTTTTGCTATTTTATGCAAATTGGGCTTTTCAGAAAAATGGGTTAAATAGATATCCTCCTACATCTCTACAGCAAGATTCTTTGTTCTACTTAACAATTCTTCTTGTGGTTTTTTCCCTTCGTCTAGAGGCATCAGGCAGGGTGACCCATTGTCGCCTTTCCTCTTTATTCTTATGACTAAAGGTTTAAGCAGGGAAATAAGAAGAGAAAATGCCTTAGGATATTGGAAAGGCATTCAAATCCCAAATATGCAAGAAAATCAAACACATGGTCTCTTTGCTGATGATACTTTTTTGTTTGGATATGCTTCTATCCCTGAAGCTAAGGTAATCAAAAGAGTAATAACATATTTTTCACTAGCTTCAGGTCAAAAAATAAATCCTTCAAAATCAAAAAAATTCCTGCTCAATGTCCAATATTTTATCCAAAATAGACTAATAAATTTATGGGGGTTTTCTGTGGGCACTTTGCCTTGTTCCTATCTTTGTATCCCCTTCTTCATTGGAAATAATCTTGATACCTTCTGGGAAATAATTTGTAAACTGATTATGGATAGAATATCTTTATGGAAGCATTAATGGATTTCCTTTGCTGGGAAAATCCAAATGGTGAAATTTGTTCTCAATGCAATTCCTATTTACATGATGTCAGTTTTAAAGGATCCCTGTCATACCTTAAATCAGCTAAAATCTACTTTACGCTCCTTCTTATGGAATGATAATGTAGGGGGCAAAGAGAAAATCCCTCTCATTGCTTGGGAAAAGGTTTGCTTGCCAAAAGACCTTGGTGGAACTGGTATAATAAATCTCAAACTTCAAAATGCAGCTTTAGGTGTGAAGCTTACTTGGAAATTATACCAAAATCCACATTCAAGATGGGGGAAATTAATTTTTTCTAAATATTTGCACTCCCTTTCACGAGAATCTCTTTTTAGGGTCTCATTGTTACCAAAAGTTTCGGCAATTTGGAACTTCATTTCTTCATGTAGATCGGTGATCCTTCCTCACCTTTCATGGTTGGTCCATAATGGTAAAAAGGCAAAGTTTTGGGAGGACAAGTGGAATGGCTATCTTGTTCTTTCCTCTTTAACTGATTGGGGAAACCTAATGGATCTTTTAAAAAATATTTGGGGTTCTCTTGTTGCTCATTACTTCAATGTTGAATTTATTCCAAAAATTTCTTGGAAATTTGTAGATGACTTAGATATTTCTCCCTTTGTCAAAGAAGCTTATAAAAAGGAGATGGGAAAAGGGTGCATTATCTTCTCACCTAGGGATGATGTCCTAATTTGGACTAAATCAAAATTATGGGAATATTCAGTCAAAGAAGGTTATAACTCTCTTCTAGCTTCTTTAAAAAAATCAGATTTCCCGCACATACTCTTTTGGGATGAAGCTTGTATACCTAAAGCGGGTGATTTTTCCTAGGTTGCATTCAATGGTAGGGCTTTAACTGCAGAGAGGCTTGACAGATTGGGGTTAGTTACTACTTTTCCATGTGTCTTTTGTGGCTACTTCTTAGAAATTGGGGATCATATTTTTCTGCATTGCCCATTCGCAAAGCATTGTTGGTATTGGGTTTTTTCCAAATTAGTTTGGTACTCAATGGTGTGTCCTACATTATCCATACAGTTTAAATCTTGGCCTATGCTACATCGTGCTTCTTTTTTTCACTGTTTATGGGTTGTCACACCATCTCTAGTTTTATGGTGTATTTGGAATGAAAGAAATAGCATAATTTTCAAGAACAAGTGCTCTCTTATTGAGGATGTGCTAATCAAATTGGAATCCTCAATTTCAGAAGTGGTCAGATCTTTCATTTTTAAGAAACTTGAGACTTTAAAATCTTTCTCTAATTAGGATGGGTTCATAATTAAGAATTGGCCCCTCATTAAAACTTTACCCTTTCATGGAGCATTTTCTAATAACGTAGATAAGATGTTGTTACGTAAAGAGTCCAAATAGGTGCTTCCTCCTGCTAATTGCTTTAAACTAAATTATGATGGGGCCTCAAGGGGTAACCCTGGTAAATCTAGGGCTGGTATAGTTATTATGGACTCAAATTCTAACATTGTCAAAGTAGCCTGTAAGATGTTGCTAGTGGGTACGAACAACAAGGTCGACTGGAAGCCCTCGGCATGGGATTGGATCTTGCAAGGTCCCTACAAATTAATTCTTTAATCATTGAAGGTGACTCCATGGTTATTTTTCATGTTTTTTCGAGCCAAAAAACTCATGTTTGGCAATTGCAATACTTGTTAGACAAGGTACTTATTCAGTTGAAATAGTTCAATGTTTTTATGCTATCCCATTGCTACAGAGAAGTAAATTCTATTGTTGATTATTTAGCAAACAAAGCTATAGATGAGAAACTTCCTTTTAAAGTTTTTAGTAACGAGGACTTCCCCCCTATTAAATGAGATCCTACAGTGGGCTCTTTAATGTTTTTGTTATAGTTAAGGTGTCTTATTGGTTTCTTTGTGGCATCTTTGTGTTTCTTTGTGGTGAGTGCATATGCTTCAATATCGTTGCACCTATTACTATTTTTTGGCACTATTGTTGGCTCGGCCTAGCTGCTACTTTGTGGGTTCTTGCTTCAAATATTTTTTATGGCTATTTCATATGGGACATTATCTTCTACGATAATGGTGTTATACTCATCTCTCTTGATGGAAACAGAGCATTCCTGATTTATTTGCTCTATATGGCTCATGTCAGTTGAGTTTTGAATCATAATATATGATATGCAATTTTTGTTTTGATTGCTCATTTTTGGTTCAGTCGGACAGTTTCTATATATATACAACATAAATTCCTTGGCATTTTTTGGCTCTGAATCTATACAGTTCTTATTTCTTCATGGCAACATTGGTAATTTGGTATAGGGTTAAGGTAAATCTAAAATGTAAAGATTGTAAGGATCCCTATCCTTTCGACAATGAAAAACTTGGTTAGATTTTTGTCTTCGATGATGAGGATAGTGTTTCAGCTATTTGTAAGGTGGTTGGTATCTCATGGATTTAGGAAAATTCTAACACATCCTTTTCTGAGAAATTTTCCCGCTTTTTACTGATATCATGGATGTGTTTTTGTTACTAATGGTTGCTTTGGAGAACTTTTGATGATAATTAGGTTTGGAATTGTTAGCAAAAAATTTGAGGAAGCTATCTCGGGGTGCAAACATCTCAGTGACAAGCTCTCTCCAGAAGTCTTAGTTGCAGGGCCGTGAAGTTAAAGAAGAGCTTTACTTTGGATCTTTGTTGTCCCTCTTCCTTTTTCTATTGGGTAGTCTTTTTTTTGGCTGGGAATATTTTATATTTGGGACCTCTTATTGGTTTGGTCCTTGAGTTTATTCTATAATCACAATTTGTGACTTTATTTCTTCTGCATGGAGCTATAACTAGAAGTTTTCTTCTCCTAGTTCTTTCCTGCTGGTATGGTCCCCTGAACCAGGATGTTGTAAGAACTCTTTTACAAAATAATTAAAAAAATTAGTGGCTTAGCCACTTTTATTTTATAAAAAAAGAAGACAAAACTACTTAATGGAATACCATGCAATAGATCAATAGTAACTACAATATCTAATTTTAAATTTTAAATTTATAAATGTGAAAATTAAATAATAAATTCTATTTATTTTTACTAAACCATTTATTATTATTATCATTATTTAATTTACCTATTTGTAACTTAATTTATATAAGATAATGCATATGGAAGCAATATAAAATCCATTCCTTAAAAAAAGGCATAATAATAGTTCACCTTCATTTTTCCTAAAAATCCACCCATAACATGTCAACTTTTTAGCCTTCACAATTAATAATTTGTAAATTTTATAAAGTTAAATATTCTACATGTTCACTTAGGGAGATTGAATTTTATTTGAAGAAGGTAATTTGTTTTTGTTTTTGATTGGTTCAAAACCAACTTATTAATAACTAATTAAACGAGAAAAAACAAAACTCATTCCAATAGTATTATCTAATGCAAGTTCAAATTAAAATGTAGAATTGGTACAAATTTTCAATTTAACAAGTAATGTCATAGTTAGATAAATAAAATGAATTATGAGATATTAGGATCGCTATGTTGATGTTATCTTCTCGAATAATGAGACTAAATATTGTTCATAAATAATTAAATAATTAGACATGTTTAGATTTAGCATTACTCAAATGTTTCATGTTGAGGTTGAAGCTGCTTACATCAACATCAAGACTGCGTTGGATAGGGTTATTCTAAGTTATGGGTTGAGGGAAACTCTCTCAATATTGTTAATTTCTTACTTGGCAATCAAAATTTGAGTTCGACTGTCAAACATCTTCTATCATGCACATATCCTTTGATGAGATCTATGTCATACATATCTATAGGGAAGGCAATTCCCTAGCGGATTTTTTTGCAAACAAGGTTGTCAACCTTAATAATTTAAGACATGGGAGGAGTACTCTCTCCTTCCCAAGGAGGCCAAGCTTTTATTGTGAAATGATAACTAATTTAGAGCTTGTGATTTGGGGTGATCGAACAATTATCATCCTCCTTATTACCACACATTCTGTGTGTTACGTATTTTCCTAAACCTATTATCATTTTTAATCCTGCAAGTGTGATAAAGCTTTGGTATTCATTAATGGTGACAGCCAAAATGGGGGGAGATAGGAGTAGGATTGAACAACTAACCTGTGAAAGATGGAAGAATAAGTGCAAAATTTAGAGAATCCTAAGACATGGGCATTTTCTGCCCTATTTGGAGTGGCTCCATGGCCACGACCCAAAAGCCTCTATGGAGTTTGTTCATTTTTGGTACAATAGATGTTTGAAGGTTAAGGGTATGGATTTTTTGATTAATGAAGACTTTATTTCCTTCATTACTAGGTTATCGACAAATGGTCGCAATGTTTTTAAGGAAAGGAAGAGCAACAATGATGATATTGATCAATTCTTCAAAGACAATGAATGAGCGAAGCTGACAAAGATTGCCTCGTGGTGTTATGAGCAGGCCTCCCTGAAGCGTATTTGGACCGATGTGGCGGAAGTTATTATGTGGTATGCTACTCTAGACAGATGATTTATTGCTATTCTAGGGCACCATTTTACCCTACTTAATCATTTTAGACATGGGTTGCATGTTTCTTTTCCATTTTTTCTCCTCTCATCTCTGTAAGTTTTGGTTTATGCACACTCGAGTAATCACACGGTCGTTGTTCTAAACAAAGTCATCATATTTCTCATAATGGAGCATGTGAGAGGTCATACTCTAGCCAAGTCTGTAAAGGGTAAGGAGAAGGCCACGAGTGAGGATTCTTTTTTGACTGGCTCAGAGAAAAATGTTGATGGTGAAGTTGAATGGAACAATTATGAGGAGAAATCTTTGGGGGGTTCTTCATCCTCTATGGAGGCCCCCTCTAAAAAAGGAAAAAGGAGAGTTTAAAGAAGAAGGGCCCCGCCAAGAATTTAGTTATGCAGAAGTCAGATTCCTATGGGTCCCTTTCTGATGGAGATGACACTGATATTAGCTCTGGTGGTTCTCATAGACATTTATCTAAAGAGAATTTTGAGCTTCATGGACAAGTCTTTGGTGTGTTTGGTTGTGAGGAGGAGGATCAGTTTGTTGAGGCTAGGGTTAATGAGGTTAAGAAGATTTCACAAAGGGCTTCCAAAAGGATCGCTAATTTGAAGAAGCAGGGTTCAAAAGATGGTAGGAAGAGTAAGAAGGCTTCTCGAGAATAGGTAAAGGTTGTGTAAGACACTAATGTTGATATTGATGATTCCCTTGTTTGATAGTCTTTTCCTCATCAGGAGGGTGTTGGGGATCTGGGCAGTGAGGAGGCCTCGGTTGAGAGGACTATGCATGACAAGGATGGTGTGAATCCAAAGCTTGGTAAGCCAAAGTCATTGAAGGTTAATCCTCTATCTAAGGATTTTTCTTATCTCAATGATGATAATACCTCCATGTTTGATTTGTTGGATATGGCTCGATCGGGTGCCATGTGCACCTTTAGACTTACTAAATGGGTGTTGCATGAATTCAACAAGGTCAACATTAATATTAGGGGTTTGAAGGAGAACATTTTGAACCAACCGAAGGGCTCTTCTTCGGACCTTCTGATTGAATGGCTAGTAGATTTGGAATGCTCATTTTTTGACTTCAAAACCTAGTGTGAGAATCGCCTTGGTGAAATGGAGGGAAGGATTAAGGAAACGAATGAGGATATCAAGAAATTATTTCAGGTTAGTCATAGCTCAGTTAAGAATAGTGCAAAGTCCCTGAAGGTTTTATTTGGTAAGATTAGTTGGCTTAGGGAGGACCAGTTGTACTTTGTGGACATGATTGAGAATGACTAGATCTCCAAGGGTAAGGGAAAGAAGAACGCTAAAGAAGAGGCCAAAGGCCTGAGTACTAGAACAAGGGGGAACCTTAAGAATTAATGGACATGGTTAACCTGCACTACAACTAGGAGATCGAGGTGGCCAACACCTTGAAAATATGAAATAGTTTCCATGTTTGTGTTATTTTTTTGTTTTTGTTTCTCTGCTTTTGGGTCACTGCTTTTTGGTTGTTGCTTATGCTTCAATATTTATCTCTTATAGCAGCATTTTGTTCTAAAGTGTTGTAAAGGGTTTCGGGTCCCTTCAAAACCCATTTTTCCAATATAATCAAAACATTACTCAAATGTTTTAATTTTGAATAATTTTATATGTAAAGAAAGAGAAATTTGAATGGTAATTAATTGTTCAATTTTTTTTGAATTAACATGAGTTATACATTTATGGTTATTCAATTACTTTGTTTCTTTAGTATTAGTTATGAAGTGCTAGTTGTACTTTATATTAGAATGTAAAATGACTTCATGAACCTATTTCTCTCCTTTAATATTTCTTTCTTTTAGACAAAATAGTTGCCCTTAGAGGTAATATTAAAGTTAATCTGAGACTAGTTTTTCACCATTCAACTCTTTTTCATTGTGAAAAATGTTTATGATGGAATCATTAGCTTGATGCCATTATAGGTGTAGAGTCTAAGCTAATGTATTTTAAACTTGGTAGAACCTACACAATTCAGAGGTATATATGCTTGAACAGTCCACTCAATATTGTAAAAACTACATTGAAGTGTCAACCCAAGGCTTGTAAACTTGTGATGGTGTTGCACTATATGTGCCTTCAGAGACTTGATACTACCTAAGTTATCCTATTCAAGGTTCTCTACTTGCTATAAATTCATAGAATTACAAACCGATAAAAGAAACAAACTAGCACTAATGGCTATGGGTGCCTACAACTTAACTTGTAACTGAACTTATGCTAATAAAGAATTGCTATATCAACTCAAAACTGATCAAAATTTATAAATAAATTTATTCTAACCTCTAGAGTACTACCGATTAACCAAATACATGCACATGCCCATTAACATTCATTACTAATAATCAAAGTATGAGACTCTAATTTAAATTACATGCAATTCATGAAGTAATGATAAATAGAAACAACTACTAAACAAAAATAAACAATTTATAAATGAAGCGAAGAACAGTTACCTTGAGTGGCTTGCTCAAGTGGTTGTCCTCACTTAGCTAGAGCCAAATCTAACTATCAAATTCTATGCATCCGTGAGAAATTGAACTCCATTCATTACATAACACTAAAGATTACACAAAATCTTCTTCACATATTGTATTAAATGAAATCATTATAAATACTCAACATGTTTGTAATTGATAATTGAAAACTAAAAAACAATTGATAACGAAATATTGAAATCAACTAACTAATATAAGGACTCAACCACCGACTATATACAAGCATGTGGGAGTCTTATTCTAAGCAACAACTAAACCCAATCATTAACTTCCACTCCTAGATATCAAAGCATATAGTTAATATTGAATTGTTCAAACCATAACTGAAAAGAAAGAAGAGTTCTAACTGAACTAAAACTATGTGAAATAGATTTGCACGTAAAACACACAAACAGTTATGCAGAATCCTATTAGCAAAAGAAGTCTTCTTCTCCAAGGCTTTATTAACTTGTCACAATGATGCACATTCAACTCCATTGGGTGTATTATACGGTAGTTATTACATTCATCTTAATCTGGCACTTTCCCTATTTCGCTATCCTATTCTTCCTTTTGTTGTAGGTTACAACTTCAGTTGCTACGGGCTATAGTTTCTCCTTGGCTACAAAAAGGTTAATTCAAAAAACATGTGCACAAAGCTAACTAGTATAATTAAACCTAGAATTCCATCCACATTTCATACATACTTTCATATAAACCATGCAATACTATTATATCATAATCATTTTTCCATTGCTATAATTTAGGTCCAAGACTGTACAATAAGTATGAAAAAATAGCATAATACAGGAGTATGGTTTGAAAATATTTTCTAGTAGTGTCTAAAAGTATGCATAAAAATAATAGAAAAGAGGCTAATAAAGGAACCCATCATTCCCCTTATCTATATTTTTTCTTGTCCTCAAGCAAAACACTAGGGGTATTTCCCCTTATGAAACCTTATTTCCTTAATTTACCTGAACACCTAGGTGTGGGTGTTTCCCTTCCAACATCCTTCTTCTTTTGAACATCCTTTTTCTTATTTTCTATTTTAGAAGGTGTGGATGTAGTAGATGTACTGCTTCTTCTAGTCTTCAGTTTTAATGGTTTTAAAGAAGATGGAATTTTTTCCACTGTTAGTGACCTAGAACCTGGCTCATCATGCTACTTTGGCTTACCTTGGCTACGGGTAGGTGAAACCGTAGGTGAAACATGAGTACTTTCTCTTATAGGTTCATCTTTTGGCTCTAAAGTCTTAGGCACTACAAGTGCCTCTACTAAACTGTTAGTATCTCCACATTTCTTAAAATCTTCCCAATCTACTTGTGGGTATTGAATTATTAAGCTTCTTTTCACCAACAAGGCAATCAAACAGTGGTGTGATAAGGCAGTGTCACTTTGTTTCACTTTATGTTCTAATGCCATTCTTTTCAACATGTTATAAAGTAAATTTGGCACATTTACTAGCCTATTGTGTTGAAGGTGACTAAGCAATTTAAAATGTACTATACACAAAATATTTTTTCTATCATCATAGGTAAGATATGTGATAATATAGGAGGCACAATTATCCAAAAACCATGGAAGAGAGAGTCTCTTCCTACCTTGTGAATATGAGTACAAATTCTCCCCTCCCTCACAAAATTCCTCTCTAGCTGCAACTACATCAGTGCGTATGGGAAACTTTGCTCCAGTTCTAGGTAACCCGGAAACTTGTGCTATGGAAACTTCAAATGCATCCACTGATAATCCCTTCACTATTGCTTCATCATGATCTAGTGTAGCTAAAAACCTTCTTGCTATTTCTTTGTAAATTCTGTTAGTTTCAGGAAATAATCAAGCCATCCCACTCTTATGAAAATAGGTAAGACCAATGCATCTTCCAATATTTTCTTGTGAGCTGACAACTCTCTCCCGATAACATCTCCTCCCATTATGACTCTCTTTACTCTGCTCAATATATTTAACTTTGCAACTTAGTTCAATTCCACTCCACCACCTCGAAAACCCTTCTCCTATTCTAATGTTTCCTTTTTCACTTTCACTATCATATTGTAAATGCACTCCTTTTCTTAGTATCACCTTAATTTGAGCTCAAAAATAGGTTTTGGATTCAACTTGACTCAAGTTCACAGGATTGGGAATTATCAATTGAAAGTGTCAGAAAAAATTAGGTGTAATTTTAGGATGGTTTTGCATATCATATCTATCTATTGCATTTGGTTTAGATGGTGAAATTTGAAAAAATTGGTTGAGTTGTACCCTCCCCCCAAATTAATTGTTGAAGTGACCTCACTTCAACTCATGATTGGTCAAAGAATGATTGGAAAATATGGAAATCAATGACATGAATATTTCACATGCATAATTTAATATGAAATACATAATGAAAGCTTTAAGAAATCTATAATAATTATGATAATGTACCTTGCATATTAGGTGGAAGGGACTAATTGATTGCCCCATGTGTAAATTGAATATTATGTATCCGAAATATGATATGATGTGACCAAAAATAACTACAGGTGAATGGATTGTGAGGTGGCATATGTAAGGTAATGAAATATATTAGACAAATAATATTTGGTGATGTGATCGTTCAAACAATCAAAATTTGAATTGGTAGAAAGAAATGAAAGAAGCGTGTTGCAGATACTTACTATGAAAATATGTATTTTGCATGTGATAATTTTGAGGTGAAAGCATGTGAACTACAGTTAATGTGGAACCAAGTGATTTGAAAAAAAAAATCTAGACGATGCTACAAGTACCTTCTGCATCAAGTCCCTCTAAATGTTGGTAGTTATTATGCTACAGGTTCCTATAGCATCAAGACCCATTTTGAATGTGTAGTAATTAAATATAAATTAGGTCCCTCTGGAGAAAATATGAGCATCATTATAACCATGATGTGTGTGCTTGTGAGGTAAAAATATCAAATTAATCCTAAGTGATCTCAGGGATTGAGTTGTGTAGCTCAATCACTAGGTCACCCGAAGTACTTGGTATGTCATGTACCTCTGAGATATCACTTTGTGTGTTTTAACTTACATCTGGATCTCTTTGAGCACCATACTACTAAAATAGGGAGAAAATAAAATCATCTTTTTGTACTGATTTCCTATACAGCTTCAATCTATGGCCATTAACCAAAAGAGAGAATCTAAGTGCATCTATGGTGTGTAACTTCTCTACTCCATTAGGATAGACTTGACTGATTTCATAGGGTCCCAACCACCTAGATTGGAGTTTCCCTTTGAATTCTTTATACCTTGATTCATATAATAATTCCTATTCCCCTACATTAAACTCCTTTGTTTTGATGTACTAGTCATGCCACCTCATCTGTTGTTCTTTTACTACCTCAGTGTGATGGATTTCTTCCATCCTAATTTCATCCAATCCATTTAAATGGTGTAATCTCTCCTTTTGAGTTGTTAAATCCATTTCCATATCTACTATTGTTCTTAATGTTTTATATTTAAACTCAATTGGAAGGACTATTGTTTTGCCATAGACTAACTCACAGGGTGTAAAACTAGTAGTTGTTTTCTATGTTGTTGTTTATGCCCATACTGTTCGGTAACCTTGCAACCCAATCTTTCCTATGTAAGTGCACTTCTTTAGTGAGAATACCTTCAATTTCTCTATTAGTAACCTCCACCTGACCATTGTCCTGAGGGTGATAAGGTGTTGACTCATTGTACCTAATTTAGTATTCTTCAACCAATTTGGTGATGAGGTCTAAAGTAAACTATGGACCTTGATTAGTGACTATTTCTATAGGTATTCCATACCTAGTAAATATATCCTCATACAAGAATTTAGCCACATTGCCATCTCTAAAAAATGTAATGCCTTTACTTCTACCCGCTTTGTCAAATAGTCAGTGCAAACTAGAATGTATTCTTTGTTATTAGCGGTAGGTGAGATTGGTCCAATAAAGTATAAACCCCATTTGTCAAAGGGAGCTAGTGTTAATTGAGGCTACAAGGGAATTTTATCACTCCTTGTTGGTTTTCCCATTCTATGGCACCTACCACAGCTCCTTGTGTACTTGGAAAATTCCTTGTGTAGAGTTGGCCAATATTAACCAATGGTGAGGATTTTGAACATTGTTATTTTTGCTACAAAATGACCCCCACATGGTTCATCATGGAAAGCCTTCATGATATCATAGATTTTATCTTCCCTTATACACCTTCTCATGATGTTGCCAGGGCTAGTGTAGAATAGATAACCTGATATCCAAGAGTATGGAAAATACTTATGTACTAACTATCTCTTTTCCCTTGGAGAAAAGTGTGGTCGAATCTACACTATCACTAAATAGTTAGAAATGTTAGCATACCAAGGTACATGTACATTGAGATAAAACAAGTGTTCATCTAGAAATTAATCATCCACTACTCCTTCAATTGATTGTGTTTGAAATATTGATAGAAAATATGCCACTATATTAGCCTTACCAGGTTTGTCCACTATTGTAATATCAAACTCTTGTACAAGGAGAATCCATCTTACCAATCTACCCCCAACTACAAGATTTTTTATCAAGTATCTAATAGTTGTGTGGTATGTGAACCACCAAAAATATACACAATAGAGGAAAGGGGATTCCCCAATGAACTTCCAAGGTTTTTCACCTAGAAGCTAACTTTGGAAGAATGGCTCTCTTTCCACTTATTGGTTTGGTGTTTTTGGGTGAGTTCATTCAAAGGGGGAGTTAAGGGCTTATATTTATGTGTGTGGAGTGCCCTAAATACTCGAAATGAATACAAGAAACTAATTATAAATGTAAAACATAAAGAATGCAACTATGTTGGAAAACACATAATTATATGCAAGTATGTACAAAATAACCTAAGAAATATGAACAAATTATTACCTAAATGAATGAGATAGAAGGATTTTTCACCTATAAACTTATAGAGGTTGGAAATACTGCTAAATTTGATGCAGAATCCAAAAGGGACACTTGTGCCAAGCTGGGCGACCTAGTCCTTCGTCGAGCAAATTTTGGGAAACTATTCTTGAGCCCGTTTCAGCCAAAAGGGTATCCAGATCTGCCAAAAATCTTTGGCAAATAGATTCAGTGGGACTGGGTCACCCAAAGTGGCAACCTAGTCCTCTTTTGAATTTTAGTGAACCAAAAGAAGGAATTTGGAGCCCTAGGTCTGTGTTTTCTGCTCCTCCAGGTGTTCGGTCCTGAAAATGCAAAATTTGATCTGTAAGTGTCTTCCAAGCTTCAACTAGGGTTTCTTCAACCTTAGAGAGCTTGGATGAGTTGTATAATGATCTTACACCTTGGTCCTTTTCCAAATCTGCCTACAAGACCTACAAAACACACAAAGAGAGAAGGAAATGTTGGATGTTAGGGTATGGGGGCTTGCCTTGGTCAAGCCCCTTTTGAGTAATTAAAGTAAGAAGATGAAATAAAGTAATGAAGCATGGACAAAGGAGAGTGATGGAGTTTACCTTGCCTTGATGATTGATCTTGAGTTGTAGCAATGGAGATTCGGCCCTTGAATGCTTCTTGAGAGAGATTCCTTGGTGACTTAGAATACTCAAAACCTAGCTTGCTTGAGAAGAAGAGATAAGAGGAGGTGAGAGGAGAAAATGAGTGGTGCATAATGAGAAATTAGGGTTTTTTAGGCTTATTTATACAATTTATGCCCTAATTTTCCCAAAAATAACACCATACAAGCTGACCTTAGGGTTTTAGAGACAAGAATCCCGAAATAAATTAAGTTAAATTTGAAATTTATGCCACATGGGACTAGGTCGCCCAAGGTGGTGACCTAGTCTACCTAGGCATTTTTCATTGATTTTCGGGGATTAAAATGTGATTATTGTTGCTTGTCGGGATTGTCTCACAAAACACACTGAAACAAGCCATGTATGTGCATTAAGGGGTAATTATAGCATTACAAGAGGTTAATTTGGTGATGACAAGCCTAGGAGAGTGTGAAAATGTTTTACAACACCTTACAACACTTCGGCACAAGGCTTGGAAAGGGGTAAAAAGAGGTTGAAAATGGTCCAAAATCCATAGGCAAAGGTCCAAATGAGCGAAAAGTGTCAAAGTCTACACTTTTTGGCAACACATTTAGCTCCCACTTTAGTGAGAGTATGAACTTGCTTCAAACTCACACTAAAGTGGCCCGATGGAGATGACAAAGAAAAAAGAAGAAGAATAGGAAAGGTGAAGGAGGTGGTAAAGCCCCCAAGGATTTGAGATTCTCAGTCAACTCTACATCAATGTAAAAGACATTCAAGGGTGAATGCATTACAACAAGATGAGATACATGATCATGCAATGACAAGGATTAGTTATGAAGAGAAAGGGTGAAAAATATGTGCTCACTCTGGGGCCATAGAACATCGAGTTTTCTATAGGGTGAGTTGTCCCAAAAGAAGGTGAGAAACATACACACAGTTGGTATGTACTCACACACATAAAGGTGGCTATGGGGAAATTTGTGTTGCTTGTTGGGATTCCTGCTTAAACCATATCAAAGTTATACCTTTTAATGGCATTGATAAGGTGCCACAAAGGAAAGTGATTTTTGAAATGATTTTGTTCAAAGGGATTTTGCTTTCTCCGTGCGATGTCTCATCCTAAGGAACATTATGTGTAATGTCACCACGAGAGGAAAAGTGAAAATGTACTCATATTGTATGCAAGAGAGGCAAGGGCTCATCTTGTATGCAAAAGAAGAAAAATGCAGATGTCTCAACCTGGGTAACATTGTGTGTAATGTTTTCAAGAGAAGGAATCACAAGAAAAAAATATTGCACAATAAAAATGTGAGTGGTGATGTATGCCCCCACTTTAAAGGGATTTCTACACACCGTTCTGTGAGAAATTGTTTTAAAGTAGAAGAGGAAGAGGACATGAGAGCTTTTTTGGAAAGCCCTATGTCGATTCATATGTTTATGAATTAAGCTATGTCATGAAGAGGGGTAGTATCTCACATGCGATTCAATCTTAAGACATTTAATTCACATCCCTAGCTTGCTCTTATATGTTCATGAAATTTTGATGACTAGTCGAAAGAGACAACAACAAGTGGCATACGAAGAAAAAGGCTTGCTAACCCCTTGGCCCCACTTAGTGTAGGACAAGAGTGAGCCAAAAGGATTGAGGGAATGTAAGGTAGAGGGAATTTTTTTATCAATTAGAGGAATGAGGTGCTCCCATAGATGGAAGAACACCAATTCCTTAAGATGTTGGATTTTACTACTCAAGGCCTTACACTCGTTAGTGTGATGACTATGAACTCGATGGTAAGCACAAAATGAATGTTTATTAAAACATTTCTTTCGAGTGCGAGGAGGAAGGGATATCAAGTGATCTTGGATGAGTCTCAACAAGATACCCTCTTGATCAAGGGTAGAAGGTGATCCATTGGTGTGAGACAAAGAAGGGTCTCGCTTAGGATAGAATGTCATACCTACACAAGGCACTATGGATTGGGATATTTTGTATACTCCTTTAGAGGAGTGTGTAAAATCTGAATCAATAGTGGGTTGTGAGGTGATATGGGCATCAAGCAAAGATTCCTTTGTTGGTGTCAAAGGAGCACTTGTGAAGGTTGGTTTAGAAGGGTGGTTTGAGATAGGATTGGTATGAGGACAATAACCAAGATGAAGATGATATGTTTGTGTGTGAGGCTCGATAGGGTTGCAGATACCTTGTCCGTTAGCACCACAACCTTTGCCACTATAGCCAAGTTGCTTCATGATATCAAAACCTTTACCGTAAAGTTATTTCATATTTTTGGGATCAGGTGATTTTTCATTATGTGTTGCATTGGTGGAAGTGGTAGAGGTGGATGCATGCAAGGAATCAACCGAGTCTTGTGTGGACAAGACTAAATTTCCCTTTTCATAGTCTATCTTGGTGATCTTGGATTCTCCCATTAAGGGAGGGGTGAAGTCTAAGGAACCCCAATTATCATCTAAGAGTGATTGTTGGATGGGTTCCACTTGGGTGGTTGTTCTTAAAGTGTGGAAGTAATTCTCTTGGGATTTTTCAATGTTTAAGCAACTATTAGGTTCAAGATCAGCATCGAGTGTGTACACTTTGTTGTTAAAGATGTACTTCATCTTTCGATGAAGAGTGGAAGGCACTCCATTCATTGAATGGATCCACGGCCTACCTAAGAGAAGATTGTATGAAACCTCATGAGGCATAACATTGATTTGAGTTTCTAATATGGCCATTCCAACTGTAAGAGGGATAGTGATCACACCAAGTGGTTGCTTAGTGACATTGTTGAATCCACGAATAGAGAGAGAGAATCGGGCTTGATGTGGGATCTATCTATGCCAAGCCTATCCAAAAGCCTCACACTACACACATTAAGGGAAGATCCTGTATCTACAAGAGTTCTCTTTTTCCCTTTTGTTTTTTATTGAGAGATTATCATGAAAGAATCATTTTGTTTTTGTGCATCCAAATGAGGGAGCTCACTTTGGTGAAAAACAATATCAACATTTATTCCATGAATAATAGCTACTATGTCATTTGATGGTCCATTAGATGGAATATTAACTTGTTGTAAGGCTGCTTGCATCATGTGGTGATAGTTAGGGGAGACTTGAATAAGGTCCCATAAGGATATTTTTGCAAGAGTATTCCTTAGTTGATCAACAAGGTCATACTCCCTAAGAAGGGAATTGAGGTGAGGGGTAGTAGGTAAGATGGGATTAGGTAAAGGTAAAGGACTTGAGGTTGATGGTTGGGAACGCGGGTTATTATGGGTGTAATGTGTATGAGAAATGGTATTATGACTCGGTTGATTCAACACATTAGACATAGGCGGGTAGAGGGTAAAGTCAGGTTTAGTTTGGTGGAAGGGAGGTAAAGGATGAGTTGAGGTTGGATAATATTAACATCTCCTTGGGAAGGAGAGTCAATGTTGTCTTTGGCTTGCATCATGGTATCCTCCCTAGGAGGAGAGATTTTATGAGAACTAGAAACCTCATGTTCTTGACATGTAAGGATTGGTTTTGCTAAAATGACTTCATCACTAATAGGGGAAGGAGCAATGGTTAAAGGTTCATGACCTTCACTAATTTTGTTTTCTACCAGCAAAGTAGTTTATTCACAACAAAGAGAAATACAAGGAGAAAAGAAAATGTTATTGTCATGATTATCTATGTTTGTGTTGCCTTGTTAGGTAAGGTCTTGTCCACTAAGAGAGGTAAAAGGAGAGAAACAACTAGGATTCGCATAACTCTCATTGATTGATTCTTGTAACAAAATATCTTCATCACCAAGGGGAGAGATATTAGGAGAAGAACTAATATGATTTTTTGGAATATCCAAGGTTGTTTCTTCGTCCATTACAACATTCTCATAGGGAGGGGAGATTGAATTTTTCTTAGCATGTCTAGTTATGTAAGCTACTAACATTGTTTGAATAAAAATGAAAAGTACATGTAACCATTTTATGCAATGTTTCAGCAATATAAACAATGTATATGCAATAATACAAAACATTTTTATCCAATGTATGTTAAACTTTAAGAGTGTTTATAATGTACATGTTAAAATGAAAAGCACTTTTAACAAACTAATGCAATTTTTTATGAATATAAACATTGTATATGCACAAGTGAAAAATAATTTTATGAATGAGATGCAAAATTGCAAAAATGTAAATATTTTTAGTACTAATGATGAAAAGTTTTTAAGAATCACCATCCTAAAATGATGATTTTGAGCTAGAAGGAGAAAACCTATGTTCCCGAAACTTTTTAGACTTATAGTATATGAAACCAGGAGCCTAAGAAAGCACAAAAATGAGGTTTTTGGTGCTATGACAGACAATGAAAATTTTGGACAGGGACTAGGTCGCCCAGAATGGTGAATTAGTCCCAATTAGGGTTTTTGTCAAAATTTCTAGAAATTTGCAACTATTTTGGATGGATATGATGTTGGATGACCAGAAGACTAAAGGTAGGTGCAGATTTTGGAAGAATGGCAATGATATGAGATACAAGTATGCAAATTATATACACTTTCATGCATGCAAAGGTATGAAACCCTAGAATGCAAGTTAAACGATGCAAGATGCAATGAAATGCAAACTTAGGATGAAGAAGGACTCTAAATCAAAAAAGGAGGGTGCAATAATTTCAGGTTCACCAAAATTATACACAATAGGGGAAAGGGGATTCCCCAATGAGCTTCTAGGGTTTTCACCTAGAAGCTAACTTTGGAAGAATGGCTATCTTTCCACTTATTGATTTGGTTTTTTTGGGTGAGTTCATTCAAAGGGAGAGTTAAGGGCTTAGATTGATGTGTGTGGAGTGCCCTAAATTTTGTAAATGAATACAAGAAACTAATTATAAATGTAAAATGGAAAGAATGCAACTATGCTGGAAAACACATAATGATATGCAAGTATGTACAACATAACCTAAGAAATATGAACAAATTATTACATAAATGAATGAGATAGAAGGAGGGTGCACCTATAAACTTGTAGAGGTTGGAAATAATGCTGAATTTGATGCAGAATCCGAAAGGGACACTTGTGCTAAGCTGGGCGACCTAGCCCTTCGTCGGACAAATTTTGGGAAACTGTTTTGGAGCCCGTTTCAGCCAAAAGGGTATCCAGATTTGCCAAAATATTTGGCAAACAAATTCAGTGGCACTAGGTCACCCAAAGTGGAAAACTAGTCCTCTTTTGTATTTTTGTGAACCAAAAGAAGGAATCTGGAGCCCTAGGTCTATGTTTTCTGCTCCTCCAGGTGTTTGGTCCTGAAAATGCAAAATTTGATCTGTAAGTGTCTTCCAAGCTTCAACTAGGTTTTCTTCAACCTTAGAGAGCTTGGATGAGTTGTGAATGATCTTCCACCTTGGTCCTTTTCCAAATAATCATACAAGACCTGCAAAACACACAAAGAGAGAAGGAAATGTTGGATGTTAGGGTATGGGGGCTTGCCTTGGTCAAGCCCCTTTTGAGTAATTAAACCAAGAAGATGAAATAAATTAATGAAGTATGGACAAAGGAGAGTGATGGAGTTTACCTTTCCTTGATGATTGATCTTGAGTTGTAGCAATGGAGATTCAACCCTTGAATGCTTCTTGAGAGAGATTCCTTGGTGACTTAGAATACTCAAACCCTAGCTTGCTTGAGAAGAAGAAGAGATGAGAGGAGGTGAGAGGAGAAAATGAGTGGTGCATAATGAGAAATTAGGGTTTTTAGGCTTATTTATACAATTTATGCCATAATTTTCCTAAAATAACACCATAGAGTTCGACCTTAGGGTTTTAGAGACAAGAATCCTGAAAGAAATTAAGTTAAATTTGAAATTTATGCCACATGGGACTAGGTTGCCCAAGGTGGCAACCTAGTCCACCTGGGCATTTTTCATTGATTTTTTGAGGATTAAAATGTGATTATTGTTGCTTGTAATGATTGTCTCGCAAAACACATTGAAACAAGCCATGTATGTTCATTAAGGGGTCATTATAGCATAACAAGGGGTTAATTTGGTGATGAAAAGCCTAGGAGAGTGTGAAAATGTTTTACAACACCTTACAACACTTCGGCACAAGGATTGGAAAGGGGTAAAAAGAGGTTGAAAATGGTCCAAAATCCAGAAGCAAAGGTCCAAATGAGTGAAAAGTGTCAAAGTCTACACTTTTTGGTGACATAGTATGTATGGACAAAAATTGAATAACCAGTAATGTAGTGCCTGAATTTATTGATGGCATACACTACTGCCAACATCTCCTTTTCTATAAAAGTACAATTCAGCTCTTCTCCCTGAAGATTCTTGCTAATGTAGTAAATAGAATACTCTTTGTTACCTTCTTTCTAACCCAAAACTACTCCAATAGAAAAATATGAAGCATATGTATGTACATAAAAAGGTAAGGTCCATTTGTTACCTTCTTTCTAACCCAAAACTACTCCAATAGAAAAATATGAAGCATATGTATGTATATAAAAAGGTAAGGTCCAATTTTTCCCCCTCAAAATAGGTGCTTGAGTCAAGGCTTTCTTTAGCTCTTTAAAGTAGTATTGTCACTCTGATGTCCACTCAACTTTTATGTCTTTACTCAGCAAAACAAACAATGGTGCAACAATCTTACTGAAGTCTTTAATGAACCTCTTGTAGTAGCCTACATGACCAAGGAAACTTATGATGTCTATTTGCTTCTATGGAATTGGTAAGGTAGAAATAATTTCTATCTTATGTGAATCAACTTGAATTCCTACATTGGATATGAAGTACCCTAAAACAATTCCTTGATTCATCATGATAAAAGCACTTTATATTGTTGAGTGAAAAGTTGTGTTCTTTGCATATTTTTAGTACCTTTTCTAGATTGTTTAGGGATTCCTCATAAGTTTCCCCATATGTGGTGAAATCATCCATATATGTTTCCATACATTCATGAGCATAATCAGAAAATATGTTGAGCATTTCCCTTTGAAAAGTATCTGGAGCATTACATAAACCAAAGGGAAAAATAGAGTAGCAATAAGTAGAATTTTTTCTTGTCATGATCCTTGGGAGAAATTTTTATCTGATTGTAAACACCGAAACCATCTAAGAATAAAAAGTACTTCTTCCCAGCTAAAGAATCAAGCACTTGATCTATAAAGGGCAATGGAAAGTGGTCTTTCCAAGTGGGTGTGTTTAATTCCCTTTAATCTACACAAACTATCCATTTTCCACCTTTCTTAGGAACAATGACCAAAGATGAGACCCATTCACTATTAGACATAGGATAGATAAAGCCTACATCAAGGATTTTTTGAAGTTCAACTTTGACTATTTCTCTCAAGGAATGGTTCATTCATCGTTGAGGTTGTCTAATGGGTCTATAAACATCATTGATCTAGATCCTATGCATACATAAGTTAGGATCTATGCCTTTCATATCATGGTAATCCCATGCATATGTTTTTGCATGTGCCTGTAGCACTATGTGTAGGGAATTTTTTTGCTCTTCAATCAAGGCATTATTTATGGGTAAATCCACAAAACTAGTTTATAATTCTGTTGAGGAAGGAAAAATTCATTTTTGGATGGAAAACACTTTAGGGGGTTCGCTAGAACTAGGGGCTTTGCTAGAATCACTAGAACTAGGGGGTTCCCTAGAATTGCTAGAAGTAGGGGGTTCCCTAGAATCGCTAGAACTAGGGGGTTCCCTAGAACAACCCCCCCCCCCCCCCCTTCTAGTGAACCCCCCTTTAATGGGTTATTTTTTAATTGCATTTAAAGGGATTCTAGCGAACCCACTAGTTCTAGTGAACCCTGGTTTGCTAAAACCCCCTTTTTCCCCCTTCTCCCCCTCTTCTACCAAATATTTGCAAAAAAATTCCCTTCGAAGCTCGGGTTGAGGATGAAAATGGAGCAAACCTCACAGACCCAACTGGATGATGGTATTCCTAAGAACGAGCTATCCATCAAATATAATTTTAATATTTTTTGGTCTTATTATGTTTTTTTTGTTTAATTAAACATAGGTTTTTCACCAAAAATCAAGCTCTTTGTTCTGCACTTGTGGAAAAATAGTAGATTATCAAAATAAAATTCTGAAAGATATGTTCAGGCTAGGTATTGATTTCCTTGATCTTGTAGAAAAAATTTGAATTTTGATACATACAAAAAAAGTTATGTTGTATACAGTCCGCCTAAGTCTAAATTATAATTTACTTTGACTTCAAAACTTGATTAAGGAAAAAATATTTAGAAAAACACTATGGGACCAAATGAACTTGTTAGATATCGTAGTTACAAATCTAAATTCAGAAAAATAGAATTTTATCCTTCATAGAAAAAATTTATGTTGTATACGGTGAGCATAACTCCTTAAAAATGATGTTTACTGATAAAAACTAGATTTTGAAGGACATGGAAAAAGAAATGCAATCTAATTCAAAAAAAATTAAAAAATATATATTTAGCATCTAAAGACAAAATTTCACAAATCACTAGTTTGCATCATCTTCAAATTCCTCATAGTTAAGCAACTATAGGTGCCCAAAAGTGAATATTTAGTTTAAAAAAATTAGTTCAATGTCCAATTTGGCTAAAAATTGTAAACCAGTATTGTGGGATGACCCTTATGTTCAGATTTTTTTCCTAGAACGACTTCTAATTCATTGGATGATTCTTGCACATATGAGAGGTCAAGGCTTGGAATGATTGGTACACATTGTTGTAGCAGTAAGGAATGAAAAAATTGAGATATTTCTTCTAAGGAATTGGTGGGTATAATTCTTTGTAAGGGGTCTTGTAGGCATGCAAGATAGTCTTGTTGTTGTGGGATCCTGTCATATTCATTTTGTATTATGTGATAAATTTTATCATCTTCATCATGATCATCCAACAGAGGGTTGTGTTCTATGGTCATCAATGTCTGCAGGGAATAATTATCTTCCTCATCAAAAGTGGGCCAAAAAGTTTGCTCAAGATCAACATAAGGTTAGGCTGGAGGATAGAGGACCAATTTCTTGGTCACTGTCCCATTACATATTATCATATTACCAGACCTATAGCCTATGAATGCATCAATTGTAGCTAACCATAGTTTACATAGGATGAGTGAGTATCCTGGAAGATTAACCTTTGGCTATAAAACTATGAAATCAGTAGGATATTCCCAAGAATCCAATGCAATAAGTAAATCTTCAATGATTCCTCCAGGCTTGACTATTGACCTATCATCCAATTATAAAACAATTTGTGTGAGCCTAAGATTGGCTAACTAAAGTAACTGCATTATTTCTTTAGTCATAACATTGATTACTACCCCTAATTCTATCAAGGTAATCTTGATAAGGGTCCCATTAATCTTAGCATCCACTACTAGAATACCAAGGTCTGTTTACTTAGGAATAGCTATGTTCCCTAACATTATATCTGCAAGTTTTCCTAAGACATGTATTCTCTGAGGATCCTTCCTTTTCCTCCCTGGTTTCTTAAGACATGGCTCAGTAACTATTTTAATATAGATTGGAATGTCCTTAATAGCTTGGATGAGAGGAATTTTGATATTAACATCCCTAAGTTGACCTAGTAGGTCTATCTCAGCCTGTGTGTGATGCCTTTGAATGGCTAAGTATTCAAGAAAAGGAGGATTTAGACTTGAGGTAGTTTGGTGTAGCTGATTTGACTCAAGTTTCGAAGGTTTTTTGTTTGAAGCTTCAACTACAATTTCCTCATACTCCATCTCAATGATTTGAGGAGATGAAGGTCCAACCAGTTGTTTCCCTAACCTGAGGTGGACATCACTCACCTCTACCCCATAAGTGGGGTATTGCATAGCATTGTTAGTGTAGGCTTGGTGGATAGGATTATTTTTAGGGTTAGGTGTAGGTTAGGTAGGTGAGATGTGGGATTTGATGGAGGCATTATGGCTTGTTTTTGTGGCTCAGGAGGAAGCATAGGTTGTTGATAGTTCTTGTTTTGTTGTTGCCACTACTGGAATTTTTTCCACTAAGGCTACCACTGGTTATGTTGTGTTGGCCATTGGGGATTGTGATTAGAACCTTGGAATTTTTGTTGTGACCAAGGACTTGGTTGTTGTTGGTTCCAATTTTTTTGAGGTTGTGTCCATTGTTAAGGGTTTTTCCATTGATTTTGGTTTGCAGGTTAGGGCTAAGATTTCCAAGCAGAAAAGTTATGATTTCCAATAGGAAAGGATAAATTGAAGTTAAGAGGGTCTTCTGGCATACCTTGTCTTTGTTTTCATGGCCTTCCTTGAGATATATAAAAGATTTGTCCATCCTCTCCTTCAAGTGGCTAAAAATCAGGTTTCTCAACTTTGTCTTGTTGAATACTAGCCATCCTCTTCAATTTACAATATGCTTTCATTTTCCTCCAACTTGGTTAGTATTCAATGGGCATTGCTTCGGCTTCCTCTTGCTTCTTTTTGATGTGGAGAGTATCCAACTAAGTTACTAAGTGGTTGATAATGTCCTCTTTCATGTTGGATAGCAAATTGCTTAACTCTAATGAGGGCCACACCACCCAAAACCCTAAAACATATCAACAATAGATACTAACACAAAAGATGTGAGACAGAAAATAACTCACTTTCAATTATATTCAGAAAATGAAATTACAAATTCAGAACTTACAATGTTATAGCCTCATGGGCTTGATTCATTACAACAAAATCAATTCTGAAAACAAAATATATTATTTGAAGCCACAATTTGCACTAATGGAGGCACCTTCTACAACCCCCACATATCTATTTTTAATTTACCCAATAACCACCCTAGAATGTTCTAGAAAGTGTAACTTTCCCTTTTATTTTGGCACCAAAAAAAATTTCGTTTGATTTCTTGCCTAGAAAGAAATTTTAATGAAATTAACTTTTTAGAGGGGCAGCTTCGTGGAGCCATAACATTTGATCTGAGTGTTTGATTTGCTATTATAAGATACCATTAGAAATCTCTCAAAGAGATCTACAACACTGAACCCATTGGAGATCAGTTCGTCAACTTTTTGAGTTGTTTCAAGGCCTCTAAGGTTTTCATATTTGAATTTGAAGCTGCATTAGAAAAATTTCTCGGGATAGAAACTTTAATTACTCCCAAAGCGTACATGGTATTGAGACGATTCTTTCACGACCGGAAAATTTTTTCAGCTCTCCTCTTTGGGGTAAACATTTAGGTCCATACATCCCCATTTAGGCTAACTTACTAAAAATAGTATGTTGGGAAATTTAAGTTATCTCAGAAAGAAACATCTAAGATTAGTAGTGCCTTCGGTAAATTTTATTTCCTTAGATTTCCTCAAAGAAATGTACTACTATGCCATAAAGTGGAATCAGACATAGTTCATTTCCCAAATTAATCCTTTTGAGAAAAACTCATGCAAAGTTAACCAATTCCAACAGCATGCACAAACAAATTCAACAAACAAAATCAACAAAACATGAAAGATGAACAGAAGTCATGAACACATAGATATACATGGGGAAAACCCTTAGGGGTAAAAAACCCCACATTCCAAAAGCCCAAATCACCATTGTATTATTCAGCAGCAAAAGTATAGTTACAAATACAATTACAGGCTCTAAGCTTTTGAAAGAGATTTACATCTTGTTCCATTCTAGAGAGAATCTGATAGCATAACCCTATTCTATTTCCATCACTCCTCATAGCATAACGTTCAACATTTTATAACATTCATTCTCAACTAGTAAGAAACGGTTCAGTTCAACTTCCAACGAGAAACTGTAGTAAATGGTCTAACTGTCTGCTATATCAAACCATCGAAGAGACTTCATTCACACTCCCTTCAAAATCACCAAGTTCCTTTGATGTTTGTAGCACCTATCAAGTCAATCGACCAACCAATTACCTCTCTCCAACCTGGCACTATTCAGGTCCCACCATGACATTATTCATGAGTTACCAAGTCAACAAACATACATAGCTTAGCCAATCACGCACCCCTCGACGGAGTCTATCAGGACCCACCACAAGGGGCACGGGGTTAGCGAGCACTGTTGGATTTTTTTAATCACAATTGTCGATCAAAATGCCTTCAACTGATACAGTGATGATGTTTTACTTATAACTATGGTCCCCACAGCCACCATGACACCATGTCACCACCATCGAACCAATTCCCACACAAAGTTTCTAAGTCGCTAGAAAACCAAACTTCAAAACCTCTTGTCAGAGGTTATGAAGTTCTCAAAAACTGTGACTCGTTGACAACAAAGAGAACATCAAAGCCACTAAGTTGGGAGGTTATGAAACTTTAGAACTCCATGACTTAAGTTAGAAAAACTTGGAACCCAATGACTTAAGTAATAAACCATTTCCCGCCAATGGGATTTCGATCAGACTAGTAACTTTGTCCTGGCGATATTCAACTGTTTGTTTGACAATGCAGAGGCTCGAACACTAGTACGCTTGAGGCACCATTTCTCAACATTCTCCCACTTTCCAAAGAACGCATTTCCTACCAATCAACTCATGAACCCTATGTATCACCTAGGACACCTACAACAACATATATAATATCCACCATCTCAAGCAATAGTTCTAGCCATCCTCCAAAGAAGAGGAACAAGCCATGGCATAAATTCACCAGTCTAATCTGAGACACCAGCAACAGAACCAACTAACGGAAATGGCTTAAACACACTACCACCACTCCACTATTCTCACAAGCTATAAAGAAGCATCACATCATCAACTTCAAAGCTTCAACTTGAGCACAACCATGAAGACATTCTCCAGAAAACAAGATACAACACCAGCTAGAGCAACAACTAGAAAACTGACTGCTTCCATCCAACTAATCAAACCCACGTGACTGAAAATAGCACACACAAAAAGTGCTAATCCATCCAATCAAACATACCTAGAAGGTATCTGCATCAGCAAACTCATGACACCTACATAGCCAACCCATCAACTTCAAAAACAAGCTCCATGTGCCAACCAATCGAAGATGACCAAACACATCCAAGAACTCCCACTGCATGGGTAATGCCAAATTTGAAATATCAAATGCATAATGAGACTACTAATAGCATCATATAGAAGTGTAAACCAACATCATGTAGTAACAAGGAATCATCCACAATGATATGCACAATCTATAAACTTTCAACCTATAAGAACAACTCTCACCACAAGTCTACATAGTTCTCCCAAATTATCCACACCTAACAAAGGAAAGAGATAAATAACCTCCATGTCATCACCCAAGAACATGAGTGAAAAAACATGACCACAACCTAGTGATCACTACAGCTCTGACCAAACCTCAAACCAATGTAATGTGAAACCAAACATCCAAGAAGACAACCAAGACCAAAGTGAGCACCTCTGCACATCATGTACCTATAGAAAATCCTCCTACATACACTCTAAATTCCAACTGTGTCAAATATGATCTCAGTCAAAACCCCAAGTGAAAAACCTTAACAACATCCAACTCCATTCAGTATCAAGAGATCAAACATAACATAACATAACATATGCAACATGTAATCAAACATGAATGTAAGCTTCTTAAAGAAGATCAAACTAATCCATTTCCCATCTCAGGAAATTAGCCCACTACCATCCCCTATAATCATCATAAATGAAAATACAAACCCAAGGAGATAACCATGCTATCCATCTCTCACAATGAATCCTCCAAAATCATCTAATAGCAGCCCAAGATCCATGTCCATGAAAGAAATCATAAAACACTTGAGAGAAACAATGGTAATTAACTCTCAAGTGATAAGCCGTTGAGTAGATCAATATTTGGGAATGAGAATTCCCCTTGAAGATATGGAAGCCATCATGACTCCTCCAAGATTAATCTCCTCATTGGTCTTTGTTGAACTCGCGTCCAACCAAGGTGAAGGCTTCTCAAACTTTCTGCTAAAATCTTCATCAAGATTAACCATCAACAACACTTCTCTCATCTCAAGAGAATAGAAGCATGAACACCTGTAAACAATAATCTCATGCTAAACTCCAAATGCATCATTGCACTATCATGAAGTTCTCAAGCATATGAACAATGCACCCAAAACACAGAGAATCACTAGACCACTATCAAAGCTCCAATCATATGAATTGGGAACTTATCATGACATCATGATCTAAACATCCCCCTAAGGAGATCACATGCTCCAAGTGAACATACCATGGTCTTCAAGAGAAATGCATCATGCCAGAACTCTAATCTAGAATCAAGAGCATACCATGACATAACACAAACAAACTCTAAACCAACATCACCTATCAAGCACTTCCAACACCTCAACCAAAGACTCCAAGAATCCTCCATGGTTTTGATATGTTGCACATCTTCCAATAGTGTCCGTGAAAATGTGAAAGAACCCTTCTACAGCAACAGGATATAAGATTTCCTCCTAGTAACATTTGCAACACTAGAGAAGATCATCCATCACCAAGTGATGAATCCAGAGTCATTACTAAATATCCCACTAAAACGTGACAACTGATCTCTCCAAGCATCATGACCAAACATCTGCTAATCTAAAAATCCTTCAAGTCCACACAATAACATGTCCATCTGTCAACAATACCAAGTGGCACCAAGATCTCCAAACCAAGCATACAACACCATCACTGTCAAAAGCTTACACCAAAATGTGTATCAAGCTCTTTGTGACATCTTGATACACATTCTAAAGGTCCCCATAAGTGACTATTTAGGTACTCAATACCATCCATCCTATCATCTAAAATCAACCATGCCAATGCACAAGTGACCACAGACAAGGCCAGCTAAGTAGTTTGTATCAACACGAAATCAACCTCATGGATATAAACAGTCCACTTCTAAGTTATCCCACTGTAATCAATAGGTTGTACACACCTACATAATTGCATAACTCATAGATCCAATCAATACACCATGAAAACTCACTATCACATTGGAAACTAAAAAAGTGAGATCTCAAAGAGAATAACCACGTAGACAACATGAATCAAACACCAGATCAAATTCAAATCTGATTTTCCAATCACATCCATAACAATCACCATAGTCAAGGAAACCACCAAGCATCACCACAAGAATGTTGAGTGAAAAATCACATACCAACACTCTCATGTAGAGAAATCAATTCACCTCCTCATACCATGCACAAAGCATGCATGCAAAACTGCAACTATCTCATCCAGTTTTACCCCAAAAGATGAGGGTCCAAAAAATAGCTTAACATCAGCTCCACATATTCACAAGTTTTTCTTGATCGTGTAAAACCTGAAAAACCATTATGTTTGAAGAACACCTATGCACATCCATACCCACTTCACATCTAAAAGACCAAAAAATCTAAAACATCATAATGGTTAAACCATAAAATGGATTATCATGAATGAGAATCACCATATATTTTTAAGAAAACCTATAAAAAATATCTCAAACCCAGAAGCACGAGTCTAAACTATGCAGGTATAAAACATCGATGAGAGGAAAAGAAAATTAGAAACTCCATGCCCATTTTAGGCCAAATCCTCAACCACCAACATGTGCATGCATCTAAGGAAGACAAGCTATCGCGGGAGCTTTCAGACCATCCAATGATCAACTCCATAGCCTTCATGCAATCAAGGTACCAAAAAAAACTATGCCTTCCAATACCAAGAAAAAACACCCAACATAAGCACATTTCTATATAGTTGAGAAACAACCCAAGATTCTCCATATCATTAGGGAGCCCCTCACATAGACACCCAATATGAAAGCTTTGTTGTAACACAACCATAGAGTGAATACTATTCCACTGCATGCATCAGGATTATATTGTTTCCAACTCATGAGCTTCAGGTCACATCATTTCAATATGACCAACTCAAGTTTATCCATCTTCCCCATTCTTCATATTGTGTGTTGTCTCTTGAAACTCAAAGAAAAGAGAAATAATTTCTACTCACCAAAGGACCAATCCATCAATCTATTCCTTCATATTTCCTCAAGCCTACCACACTACGAATTTTTCACAAAAGGAATACCCAAAACTAGCAACACATTAGGAAGAATCAAATCCCAGAAGAAGGCTCTAATATCACTTGTTGGGAAATTTAAGTTATCTCAGAAAGAAACATCCAAGATCAGTAGCTTTTATTTCCTTAGATTGCCTCAAAGACGTACTACTATGCCACAAAGTTCATTTCTCACATTAATCCTTTTGAGAAAAAATCATGCAAAGTTAACCAATTCCAACAACATGCACAAACAAATTCAACAAATATAATCAACAAAACATGAAAGATGAACATAAGCCATGAACACATAGATATACGTGAAGAAAACCCTTACGGGTAAAAAACCCCACATTCCAAAAGCCCAAATCACCATTGTATTATTCAGCAACAAAAGTATAGTTATGAATACAATTACAGGCTCTAATCCATTGCAGAAGATTTACATCTTGCTCCATTATGGAGAGAATCTGATAGGATAACCTTGTTCTATTTCCCTCACTCCTCATTGCAGAACCTTCAACATTTTATAGCATTCATTCTCAACCAACAAGAAACGGTTCAATTCAACTTCCAACGAGCAACTGTAGTAAATGGTCTAACTGTCTGCTATATCGGACCATCGAAGAGACCTCATTCACACTCCCTTTTGAAATCACCAAGTCGCTTCGATGTCCACAACACCTACCAAGTCAATTGACCAACCAATTATCGCTCTCCAACTTGGCACTATTCGGGTCCCACCATGACATTATTCTTGAGTTATCAAGTCAACAAACGTACATCACTTAGCTAATCCCGCACACCCCATGGGAGTCTTTTGGGACCCACCACAAGGGGCGTGGGGTTAGCAAGCACCTTTGGATTATTTTAATCACAACCATTGATCAAAACGCCTTCAACTCATACAGTGATGATATTTTAGTTATAACTGTGGTCCCCACAGCCACCATGACACCACGTCACCACTATCAAACCAATTCCCGCACAAAGTTGTTGTCACTAGAAAACCGAACTTTGGAACCTCTCGTCAGAGGTTATGAAGTTCTCAAAACCTGCAACTCATTGAAAACAAAGAGAACCTTAAAGCTGCTAAGTCAAGAGGTTATAAAACTTTAGAACCCCATGACTTAAGTTAGAAAAACTTGGAACCCAACAACTTAAGTAATAAACCATTTCTCACCAATGGTATTTCGATCAAACTAGTAACTTTTTCCTAGCGATATTCAACTATCTATTCGACAATGCAAAGGCTTGAACACCAATATGTTTGAGGCACCATTTCTCAACATAGTAAGTGACCATTTTTCACCTTTTTTGACTTCTAGTTGTCTTACACTCCTTAAGTGTCATCATGGGACTTAAAACAACTAAATAAAATAAGAAGAAATATTTTTTTGGGTGATACAAGATTTCCCTACACCACTGGATTGTCCTGCATCAGACACCCGAGGTAATTTGAAAAGTGATCCTATCACTTCTCAAGAGTTAGAGGGAAACCAAGATGGTTAACCTCAGCCTCAAACAACCATGATGAATATTCAATAAGCGTCCCTCTCCACTTCACCAAGTACTCTACATATTTCTTGTTTCTTGTGCTTCTACCCACACAACTATCCAAAAAAAAATCTATCTCCTCCTTTTCTGAAGTAGGTGCTGGAATATTCAATTGTGCTTCTATTATTTATTCATAAATTCCCCCTTCATGATATTGTGTTAAATCTGAGATGTTAAACATGGGTGAAACATGAATTCCATCAACAAACACTACCTCATGCATTTTTTGAATCATTCTTCTTCAAGATCTTGCATGGTCCAAACGTCTTCATCTTTAACTTGTTGTATGTACCAAGTGGAAACCTCTCCTTTCACAAATGAACCATGACTTCATCTCCTACCTAGAACTCCATGTACCTCCTTTTTTGATTTGCCTTAGCCTTATATTGTGAGTTCATCTTATTGATGTGTTTCTTCACCTCTTCATACAAATGCTTCATATTCTCAACAAAATATTCATCCTCAACGCTACTCTTCTCCCCCTTATCCATATTTCTCAGTTCAGAAGTACTTCTTGGACTACTCCCATACACAATCTGAAATGGTGATTTACTAGTGCTCCTATTGACAGAATTGTTGTAAGAAAATTATGCTTGTGGTATAATCAAATCCTATCCCTTGGGCTTATCTCCTACTAAGCATCTTAGCAGGTTACCCAAACTCCTATTCACCACCTTTGTTATCCCAGCAGTCTATGGATGGTGCAAAAAAATGAACTTCAAATATGTCTTTAATTTCTTCCATAATGTCCCCCAGAAATAACGAGCAAATTTGGTATCTCTGTCTGAAACTATACTCTTTAGTAGACCATGTAGTCTCACCACCTCTCTGAAAAACAACTATGTAATATGAACAACATCACTGTTCCTATGACATGGAAAGAAATGTGTCATATTCTAAAATATATCCACCACCACATATATGGAATCATGCCCTCTTTGTGTCCTTGGAAAGCCAAGAATAGAATCCATGCTTATATCCTCCCATGGCTTCTCAAGTATAGGTAATAGTTGATATAAATCTAGTATTCTGACTTGTTCCTTTTGACATCTGACATACTTTGCAACTTTGTACAAACTTCTTCACATCTTGTTGTAACTATGGCCATAAATAATTCTCACTAACAAGAGCAATGGTCTTATCTCGATTGAAATGTCCAACCAATCCTCCACTATGTTTCTCCTTAATTAGATTCTCTCTCATATAACTCCTTGGAATACACAATTGGCTTCCTCTAAACAACATTCCATCTTGGATTAGGAAATCCAGCCACCTTCTCCTATCCAATGTAACAGGTTCCAAACAAGCCTTCCAAGCTTCTACAAATTCTGGATCTTCAAGATACAAACTCTTCAGTTCATTAAATCCAACGACCTCTATATTCATCTCTATCAACAAATTGTCTTCTACTCAAGGCATCTACAACTCTTTTTGACCTTCCACTCCTATATTTCAAAACAAAAGTATAACTTTGCAAAAACTCAACCCATTTTAAGTGTCTTTGATTTAACTTTCCTTGACTATTGAGATACTGCAAAACTTGGTGATCAGTATATAAAACATTATTTTTGGAAACAAATAGTGTCTCAATTTCTTCAAAGCCTGAACTATAGCATAAAACTCCTAATCATAGATATAACATTTCTTCTTAGCATCATTCAACTTCTCACTAAAATAGGCAACATGATTACCTTCTTGACTCAAAACATTTCCTATGGTAATGCCACTAGCATCACAATCTACCTGAAAGACCTTATTGAAATATGGACGTGACAAAACAGGTTGCTCTATGACTTTTTTCTTCAACATATCAAAACTCTTTTTTGTGCCTACAATCCATTTAATATCCTTTCTATCCCTTCTCATTACTTTAGTTAGAGGTGAACAAATACTACTAAAATTATTAATGATTTTTTTGTAAAACCTTTCTAGACCATGAAATAATCTTACCTTTGTAACACTCCTCGGGGTAGGCCATTAAATGATAGCTCTCACCATCTTTGGATCGATTTTAAGACCTTGTACTGAGACAACCAATCCCAAATGCACCAAATACCTTTTCACAAAACTGCATTTCTTCAAATTAATCAATAGCTTCTCCTCCCTTAGCTTCTCAAAAACCCTTCAGATATGCATTAGGTGCTCCTCCAATCTCTTACTGAAAAATCATAATATCATCCAAATAAACAATAACAAATTTTCCTAAAAATTATTTCAATACCCCATTCATATGCCGCATAAATATTCTTGGTACATTGGCTAGCCCAAAAGGCATCACTAACCACTCGTACAAGCCCTCCTTGGTTTTGAAGGTTGTCTTCCATTCATCTCCTTCTCTAATCTGGATCTAGTGATATCCACTCTTCAAATCTATCTTCGTGAAATACTTAGCTCCACTCAAACAATCCATAATGTCATCCATTCTCAACAAGGGAAATCTATACTTGATGGTGATCTTGTTGATGGCTCTAGAATCTGTACACATCTATCATTCCCCATCCTTCTTTGGTGCTAGTACTATAGGTACTGCACATAGACTCAAACTCACTCTAATCAATCCCTTCCGTAAAAACTCTTGCACTTCTTGTTCAACTATTCACTCTCTATTGGAGTCATATGATGAGCTGCCTTATTTGGAAAACTAGCTCTAGGAGTTAGGTCCATCTAATGACTAATATTTCTTACTAGAGGCAAACCTTCAGGTACATTATCAGAAACAATATCTTGAAACTCATTCAACATATTTGAAACCTCCACAAGTACCTCATTAGTATCTATTTTATCAACTCTAAGGATCAATGCAAAACACATATGCTCATACCTCATACCTTCTAGGAAGTTTTTTCCATGAACCAAACAAATTCTTGCATTACTGTATACCTTTTCCTTTGCTTCTTTCAAGGGCTTCAACTTATGACAAACTCCATCCTTTGTCAAAGAATAGGTGTTGGCATGTCCATCATGTACTGCTCGTCAATCAAACTGCCATGGTTTTCCTAACAACATATGACAAACATCCATAGGAATAATATCACACAATACCTCATCATGGTAATTTCCAATCTTGAATTTTACCAAACATTGTTCATTTACCATAGCCTTATGGTCCTTCTACAACCAAGCAATCTGATATGGATTTGGATGCCTTCTTCTCTCCAACCGCAACTTACTAACTATCTCTTCTGAAACAAGCTTATTAGTACTATCTCCATCAATAATAGAAAATCTTGTCGGTGAGAGAACGCACCTCAGTGGAGGTTTTCAAAGGTCATCTAACAGTTCATGTTCTACTGATGAATTTCTTGCTTGCGATCTCATCGGGGAGACTCACTCCGATCACAAACCATCGAGCAAACCAATATAGTCAAGACGAACATCCAAAGCTAGGTCGAAGACCCAGGTTACACCGATGCCATCCAATGGTAGGACTTACGTCGATCCCAATCCCATTGGTCAGACTTCTATTGTCGGTTCGATCTTTCGAGGTCTCACCAAGAACGAAGGTTATCCCGACAGAGTACCATCAGCCAAACTCTCATCGATCATCACCTATCGATCAGACTTCAACCATCAGATGAGAGATGGAGAACTTTCGCCGACCATTTAGGTCATACCGATCACTATCGTCAGCAAGAAAAACTACTTGTCTCACCGATTTGAACACTCTGAGCTTTTAGAGCTTAACTACCCATCGGCATGACATCTCAGGTGTCTCACCGATTTTGCTCATTTAGGAAGTTTAAGCCAGTAAGATTGAGGCACACATTTCCAACAGCCACACACCTCAGTGAAGGCTTGGGGGCAACACCTCCAAAAGGAAAATTTCGATCTCACCTTAATCACCCCATCTATCCTTCTGATAAGAAAGTCAGGTTCACTCCCTGGTTCGAATAGAAGGAGTACGCCATGCTAATGTGCCTTGGATGATCCACATCTCTGGGTCAGGCGTTGATGATCACATTGAACTATCCATGTGGCTGATAGCCTTCACAGCCTAGGCATATATTTCATTATTGTAAATCTGGATCATTCATCATTAGGTCTTAGATCTCACGTTCGATATTTTGTTAGTTTGACTTTCCCTAGAAGACAACCCTACTTTATGAAGGTGTTGTATTATGGATGTGTATAGTGATGTATTATGAGAGTTTGATAGTGGTTGTGTTGCCTCTAGATCTTTGGTTGGTGATACTCTTGTGAGAAGCTTGCTTTGCAAGTATATTGTAATCTTTGTAATTTATGAATAATATATTGGGCGGCTTTTGAAGTGTGGGGTTTTTCTCTCGAAAAAGTTTTCCCCACATAAATCATTGCGTTGTGGTATGTATGATATTTTAGTTGAGGGAAAGATTTTTTCATTGAAACATTACGATTTTTCCTTGATGTTGACCCTGATCTAGATAGAGGACTAATGTCAGAAGATTATGAGTTCCATTGGAACGTTGAGTTGGATATACTCCCATGCTTTTAGGACCATCGTGTTGGTCCATAGTGCAATAATTTTTCCCTTGAGTTCATGTATCATATGGGTTGAGGATAGACCTTGAGTTTAAAAATGTTGGATAAGCTTCTACTTGGGCTACAAACATTGGATATTCAAAGGCATGAGTATTGGATGCAGTTCGTGGATATGAGATATCATTATAGTTCTATTCTACATAAGGGTTAAAATTTCAAAAGGCATGAAACATAAGAAGTATTAGAAAAAGAGAATGTAATGGAAATTATTTTAATTTTATCACCTACAAGTATTATAAAGCAATAGAATTCAAGGTTCATGGCAGTGCAAGTGACAAACATGGCAGTGTTTGTGATAGAGTTGTGTGATGGTAAATAGTGTTCTCAATGAGTGAGATAAAATTATTATTTGAAAATTACAGATAACCTCTATGTGGAATACTTTAGATATATATGCGTTATGGATAAATTGTTTGGCATGTCCCAAGTTGTGTGGGATAATGTTTAGTTATTATATGGATATTTTGTGGTTTCAGACCATCGTGACATTATATTGTTAAGTGGTCCGAGACCACTATGATTTTGTCAACTATATATATATATACACCACCATTCACCTCCACCCCTTGAGTGGCTTTAAAGAAGTCACATAGTGGATGCAAAGTGTAAAATTGTGAAATATGTTTTATTGTTGATTTACATCTTGATTGATGATACATTTTCGATGGTCATAATCCATTTATGTTCATTCTTGTGTGTGATTCTTATGTATCTTCCTTCTTGGAGACTAACCCCCTTACACAAACAAGGGGAAGGTACTGGGAAATGTATGGAGGGGCCTTGAGATCATCTTTCCTAATATTATCATGATTTTATGGATATTCAGTGATGACACAATGACTATACATCTATATGGTATCTCAGTTACAGTGATAAGGCATATGATTATTCAATGACATTAGGCATCGTTCATCCTCATAAATCCGTGTTGATAGCATGTGTGTTGTAAACAATTTTTTGTGATGTGGAATACTTGTGAATTAATGATAGAAAATGATGTAATGAAAGGAAGTGTGTTTTCTCGAGATGTGAATTAATTTGAGAGCATGATAAGCATGTTGTTGTGGAATGTTAATATAATTGTGTAATTAATGATGATTGAAGTCAATTTGGCATATATATGTGTAGCGTAGTATTTAATAATCACAAAAATAAAATACGAAGTAATGTGGAGGTAACATTTGTATGTGCAATATTATTTTAATTATATTAATACGAGTGTAATGTGGATAAATAATATCTTTGGTTGTGTTGATAATTAATTATAGAGCTTACTCTAATATTTTAGGATACTTAGTAAAAGAAAAAAATTGTTAACATAGAAATTTTTCATAAATGAAATATTGAGTCTGCAAATGTGTATGGTATGAGCAAACATTTATACTAAATCCTTAGTGAATTTTAGGAGGAAGTTGAATCTAAGGGGAGAGAAATGTAAGGTTCATATTTCATATGACTTGAAGTATGCTTCTAATGAAATTCTTGTTGTTAAATGAATGGGATAAATTAAATGTTTATTGTCAAATGATCATGCATACCCTCACCTTCGAGGACTTCCAGGAGGAAGTACAATCCTAGGGGGGAGAGTGTGAGACCCTATATTTTCATGATCCTGTTGAATCTATGTCTTTGATGTTTCTTATCCAATGTTTTCATGTGCTTCTATGTTTGGATATTTTACATGAAATATATGAGTGGTAGTTGTTCCTATACATCAATGATGTTCATATTCATGGTTATTATTGGATATGGTTAATTGACTGATTTTATCTAACTAATGGTTGTTGTGTTTCTCTATGATAAGAAAATGGGTTCCTTTCATTGATTATGTAAGTATGTGTTGATCGAGATGTTCATTTATGATGGGTAATTAGTTATCTGTTGATTTATTGTTAGTGGTGGTGTTATTATGTTTATCAGATGGATTATATTATGTTGATAGGGGTTGTTTTTGATAAGCAACATTTACAGGGTGTTGTACCCTTCACACAGAAAGCCCAAGGGGCCAAAGGAAAGCATAGTTCAAACAAAACTTGAACTAGAGGAACAAACAGAAACAGTGGACCGACAGTTGTAGAACAACCAAAAAATTAAACAACCCTCGAAACAGAGGGGTCTAAGTTGACTCCACGAACCCGAGGTTGTGAAGAGGCAACGGATTTGGGGAGTCCCTTCTTCTTCTGCAGCACAACCGACCAGGGAGGCTCATAATTGGGAACCAACAAAAGAGGTGAGGGGAGCGGGTCCACAACAGCCACCTCAAGAGAGGAGCCACCATGCAGCGAGGGATGTTGATAGGGGTTGTTGAGATGATGGAATTTATTATTAAATACAACTAGATTATTACATAATGTGGATGTGTGAGTAGGTGTTATTGTGGAGATGAGATTTGATATGTTAATGTTTACTTGTGATTTAAATAATTTATGTGATTTCCTAGATGATTATTTTAGATAAGAAATTTTGGAAAATAATATTTGTTTTCGAAGTGTTAATTTAATAGTTGATTCGGCTATTATTATTTATATGATATACTAACACCCTTTTGTTGAGTGAACGGGTGAATTTTGATAATGGTGATTGGGGTCACGTAGCTACTTATGTGTTTTTCCATTGTAAAACTTAACCTTGTCTCATATGGGGTACTAAGGTCTTATGGTTTGTATTCTGAAAATATTGTGTTGTAGTTGTTATGGATATTTTGTATAAATGTGAAAGTCTTTATTTTTCTTTTGATTTTCTTGAGTGTTATATAAATGTGAAAGTATTTTTTTATTTTTTTATTTTATTAAGTTTTTTTTATTCTTTTATGATTTGTAAGTACCTTTATAAGGTTTAGATTTTATTTTTTATGGTTTAAAAAGGTTCCTACGTATAAAACCTATAGGTTAGGGGTTAAGTTTTACTATAAAGTACCTTACATGGAGTTTAGAACCCACTCTATTTACCCATTTTTGAAAAGTGGCAAAAATTAGAGTTGGTTAGGGTAGTTTAGATGGTTAAGGAAAGATAGTTTCTTTTTCCCTTCTATTTATTCTTTCTCCTTGAGTGGAGAAGGGGTTTTTTCCTTGGGAATTATTCCTAGATTCTTTAATTTTTATTCGATAGACAAATTTTAGTTGAAGGAAGAGAATAAGGGTAGAGGAAGGAAAGATTGAAAGGAGGATTTGGAGAGTCATCTACAACTTGGATAAAAATTCTTATAGTAGGGTCTAAACCATTTGTTAGATATTGATTTTGATGTGTAAGAGAATGTTTGGATGTTTTGCTATGTTTGTGAAATTTATGCGAAAATAGATGGTGAATCCTTATGTCTTTTGTTGGGAATTATGTGTGAGTTTATTCTTGAGTATGAGTACCACCTTGTCCAAATTTGAGCAAAAATAACCATATATGTGTTTTAGGTGAAGGAATAATAGGATGTGAATGAATTGGTGTAATGTGCAAAGTTATGTAAAGCGAATGTAATGTGGAGTATATTTGTTGAAAAATCTATGTGAAATTTTTTGTATCTTCATTGGAAGAGCTATGTGACCCTAGCTCGGGAGTGGGTTGAGTTTCAACCCTATGGTTGGGTGGAGAGCCCATTGGCCAAGATTGTTGTTTCTTTGTTGATCTTTTTCTTTCAAGTACAACGTGTTAAATAAAGGAGATTATCTTGAGACTTTCAACCTATGGATTTCAAGAGAGAAACATGTTGGTCTTATGGGGGTTTACAAAGTTTTAAAGAACTTAGGGATGTTTTGTAATTTTGAGTTCAATTGTGGTTGAAGGTGTTATACTTCACTTGTTTTAATGGCATAAGAAGAATACTAGTTTTTGTTGTCTTGTAGGATTCTAGAATTCAAGGATGAGATGAATTTAGAAAGAACCAAGTGTCAATGAAATATTTTGTGTATAGGATGTTTTTGTGTCAATGTTTAATACATAGATTTTTTCAATAATGTTTAATTTTAGTAAAGTAAATTTTCTAAAGTATATTATAGGGTACTTATCAATAAGAAGTGTAGAACAATAATATCAAATACTCATCTCAACTACTTGATTAATCAATTGTTGAGGTTACAACACTATTGCCCCCTATACTAAACAATAAACTGTTATAAAATAGTTTCAAATATTTAATCATACAAATTGATAAACATGATATTGAAGTATAAAATTTAATGGGTTTTTCAATTACTAATCTCAAAACAACATATTAAAAAATTGTACTAACTCATGTCACCAATTGTGATTTATTAAGAAAACATTGACATTCTTTTTCACAATAATAATCTATCATAAAAGAAGTCTTACATATTTGATTACATGGAATGATAGGCAAAGAATTAGAAGAAAAAATTTAAAGAGTTTTTTTAAAACAAAATATTTTTATTACTTCCGAAAATCATATCAGACTAGTAAACCAATTAAAATTTATAATTAAAATATTGTTATCCTCTACTTTTAAACCAAAAGCAAATTGACAAACAAATTTGAGAGTAGAACCAAGTAAGAATTCCATGAAATTGTAGTAAAACAAGAGAGTTGAAATATATTTCTTTCATCTCCTTCCTCTTGTTAATCTATAACATAAATTTTACAAAATGTTTTCACTTGCAAACAAACAATCAAATGGAGGGAATCAAAAAATAATATTACATCTTGAAAAACAATCTTCAAAGAGCAAATGAAAAATAATTGAGGAGACTCATATTTAAGGTATCATAAATTAGTTTGAAATTAGTTTTTAATTATTTATTAATTACCTAATAAATTAGTGTTTAGATGTACTATATCCATATTTTTGTTTATTCCCCTTTTTTTAACAATTCATCTCTCATTCTTAAAAGTCAATTCAAGAATAATTAATATATTTTATAAATCATACGCAAACATTGAGTTTTAATGTTCAATTCAAAATTGTAAAGCAGTGTAGTAGTCATGAGTCCAAGATAGGAGTTTAATAGACTACTTTATTTATTTTCAAATTATCAAGAAACTAACCAAATTAAAATTCAAAATTGGACTTAATTTAAAATTGTTTAAACGTGTTTTAATATAAAATAATATCAGCAATTGGGATAAAAATAAATTGTTCAAATTCAATCTTAGAATTAAAAACAACTTTTGAATTTAACAAGTAATGTCATAGTCAAATATATAAAATAAGTAGGAGATATTAGGATTACTATGTTAATGCTATCTTCTTGGGTAATGAAACTAAACATTGTACACAAACAATTAAATAATTTGACATATTTAGATTTAGCATTACTCGGATGTTTTAATTTTGAAAAATATTATGTAAAGAAGAGAAATTTGGATAGTAATCAATTGTTCAAATTTTTTTTGAATTAACATGAGCTATACGTTTATGGTTATTCAATTACTTTGTTTCTTTAGTCTTAGTGATAGAGCGCTAGTTGTACCCTATGTTAGAACGTAAAATGACTTCATAAACATATTTTTCTCCTTTAATATTTCTTTCTTTTAAACTAAATAGTTGCCCTTAGTTAGAAGTAATATTAATCCTAAACTAGTTTGTCACCATTCCACTCTCGTTCATTGTGCAAAATGCTTATGATGAAATAATTAACAGAAGGCATGTTTTCTTGTTATCTCTTGGTTGAGTTGTTTAGTTTAACCCAAAAAAAATTGGGGGTTTGGGATGTGGAAAATTTAGGGCATGACACTGTAGGGGCTTGAAGAAGCCAAGAGACAAAGAAGAGCTTAAAATAATGTTGTGAAAGCATTGTAGACAGCTGTAAAAAATTGAAGAGATCTATGTGTAAGCTTAATAGTGCAAGCAAGCCAAGAGAAAGAGTCAGGAGAGAGTTGTCAAAATGAAAGATTAGTTTCAAAAATGAGGGAAGAGAAGAGACCAATGAATTTTTACAAATTTTTCCAAACCATTTGCACTTATTTGGGAAGGTGACAAGTGGCAAGACACTGAAAAATAAGCATTTGAATGACAAATTGTAGCAAGACGCTACTGTTATCCGCAGATATGTACTCTAAGCACTAGTGTCCAAACAATTTACGCTAAGAAAAACAACGGGAGACAAGAACATAGTTGAAACGCAAAGGCAACATAAAAAAGTGACCTTGAGAAAGAATGTATGAGCACCCTACGAGGGAAAAGGACTGATGTAAGAAGCTGAAATGAACCTACAAAAGATGTTGAAGGAATGGACACCAAAGTAAGCACAAAATATAGGTTAAACTGCAAGGATATACAATACTGGATACCCTAATTAAATGAGAACAATAGCACGGATGTAATTGATTTGCAAGGTTTATGGGTCTCTTGCTACCTAAGAATTACAACCTCCCAAAGAAATATAACTACCCATTTCTGGTGAACATAATACATGACAGTTCGAACCCTTCGCCTAAATAAATAAATAAAAGTTAACTAATGGCCAATGTATGCTGGACGAATAAACTTGGAAATGGATGGTTTTATTTAAAAACCAGCTAAAAAAGTTTTTATGGGAACTAAATAGTTGTTAACGCGGTTCATATTTTAGGCATATTCCATCAAATGAACCAAAAACGGAAATTAAAAAGTAGGAGTCCATATGCTTGAAATAACTGCTAGAGAAAGTAGAGTTATTCAACCCCACAGGAATAATTTAGATATCTACCTAAATAAAGATGGTTACAATGTTGATTTGATTGCTGAATGGAGGGGAAATTTGTTAACGAAATGTAAAACATTTTCATTAATGTCTCCCATGTATTGCTGATTTAGATGTCACCCCTACTTTGCTTTATGGTAATTAAATCAATCGTACAAGTAGATACCAACTTCTGTTACTATAAACTCAGTGACTTCTCTTCGCCAAAGAGGTCTGACATTGCACATTTAATATCTAACCAAAGGTATCCTGTAAAAATATGAACAGAAACCAGCCTAATTGAAAAAATAGCAGCAACTGATATGAACGGTTTGAACAAGAAATGTCAAGGGTTAGATAGCTTCCGAATTTAATCAGATCAGCCTATTTAATATCTGAAATTAAACCAACAAAACAAAAAGATTCTACTCATATTTTGGACAAATGTTAAATATGTAAAACATTATGCAGCATGTCTTCTCCGGAAAATTGAAGCATTGTCTCCAGAAATCATCGATTCATTTACAAACTTCATTTTTATTTACAACACCCCTCAGTAGACAACTCAAGATTGTATAGCCCTAAGCATGTTTGTAATACTAATTAGAAGAAAAAACTGAAGTAGACTTCCTTGGCTACTCTTGCAGACTTCTGCCGACCCCATCCAAATTAACTAGCGGATAACAGAAAGTTCGAGGATCGTAGATCCAATTAATTATTTTTATGATTTCTGGTTACTGCTGATCCACTCTAGGCAAAATGTCAATTATTTTGTCTGGAAGGGATGTTTAGCAATTCCTATGTACAATAGATGCTAGCATGGTTGCTTTAGCATTTAAATCCGGCCAAAAATTCATTCAGCCATCTTTTTAACTGGATAATATTTAAGATTGTAAATCTTCTCTTGCTTTAAAAATATTCATGCTGCATTAAATATAAGACAACTAACATGCAGTTTCTATGTGTATACTAATTGCATTTAATTCTGTTCATTCTAAACAATTTTATGGTTTATAGTAATCTGATTGTCAATCATATTTTTCTTGAATCATGTCACCAATCCCTTGATTAGGAAGTACAAAAAACCTCTAGAGTCCTGAATATATTCATCAACAAGGCTCTTACATGGTAACATTGGCTTGCAAGTAGTAAAAAGTATCTCCGATATAATAAGTAACATTGCTTAGCATCCAGCCCCAATATGAATCTAGCAAGGCTAGAAAGTTTGCTTTTTTTATAAGTATATATAACTTGTCATCTGACAACATACTGTCCAAGTAACTTTGAGATTTTGTCATACTCAAAGAAACACAAATTCTTCACCAAGCATGTTTTAATAAATTTGAAAAAAAATCAGAATTGGTTAAGGCAACCCCTAAGTTAAGCTTCAGGGAAAACCATCTGTATACCAGAAGAAGTGTGTTGCATTACAAAAGCATCAACAGATGTATGAGCTTCAAAAGTTTTCGGGCATAGGTGAAATACACACAGGTGTGCAATCACGAGCATTATCACATATATAACTTGAAAAGGCGGTGATTGAACACCACCAGTTAGAAACATAAAACGTCAAAAAATTTATGACATCTCCCAGAAACTAGAGACAAGATATAGATGTTCAGGAAAGATCACTACAATACAGAGGTATTTACTAGAGTGGTGCTGAAGCATATAATTCCCCTACCGTTGATTGACATGAACACCTCTTCCTTGACTAAACTTATTCTGCGAAGCATAATTTCCCCTTCTATCATATTCTTGTTGCTTGTAATTTCTCCTTCTGTAGAAGTCCTCGCCATAGGTGCCCTCGTTATACACAAATTGATCGTTTCTGTTTCTTTCTGAACCTCTGTAAGGATCATAACTTCTTCTGTTGTCTTCTTGTGCTGGCCATGGCTCCTTTGTTTCAGACTCATGAACAGCGTAGGAGCTCTGAACATCATGAAGCCTTCTACTATCATCATTACCAACCGGCCAGTCCACTGCATCAATCTCTCGATGTGTATCCACAGAACTAGGCCTTGCACCTAGTCGTTCTAAAACGTAACGCCTTGGAGTCTCTCTCTGTGCAGGCATAGGACCTAGTCTATCAAAGACATCTCTCTTCCGTTCATTGTAACCAGAAAAACTACCAGATCTATCAAAGTCAGAGCCCCCTCTAAGATGCTTCTCCCTTGCTGGTAAGGAATTTTCTCTCTCGAGAACTAAACCTCTGTGGGTATCACTTCTCTTTGAATTAGGTCTCGACCCTGCAGGCTCATGCCACCCAGTATCACCTTGCCAGGAGCCTGTGCCTGGTCTTTCAGACTCGTGAACTCTGGTCTCATCATGCCAGGAGCCTGATCCAGACCTTTCAGGTCCATACCCTCGTGGATCACTCTGCCAGGAACCTGAGCTTGGCCTTTCAGAATCATAAACTCGGGAAGAAGTATTATTGCGCTGAGAACGAGAATCTAGTCTTTCAGGAGGGTGTCCTCTGTTAGCATTGAAAGGCCTGGTGTTAGATCGCACTCTTTCAGAGCCATTTCCTTGAAAAAAGTCATTATACCCTTGTCGAGGGCCTGACCAACCAGAATCAGGGGCTGCAATAAATCCAGCATGATCTGAATGAAAGCCTTGCCTGTTCACATCATAGCCTCCAGGAAAATCACCGGACACTGATCGAGAACCAGGCCTGTCAAGTGCTGAGCTTCTATGATCATAACCTCTGACCATGCCCCCACGTCTCTCTGGTTCAAAACGCCGTGGCATGTCTCTGTCTCTGGAGCTCAAACTCAATCTCTCACCATCATATTCTCCTGTTATATCTCCACTCAATGACGATGAACCTAACCTCTCAGGATTATATCCTCTTGAAATATCTGACCGCTCAGATCCCAAGAACAGCTTCCCAGAATAGTCAGAATGTCCAGATCGAGAACTAGGTCTATCAGCATGTTTCTGTGGGAAACGAACCATGTCATCCAGACTTAATGTCAATTCTTGCAGCTCACTCTCCTTCTGAATAAGTTGGGCTCGTAAGTTATCTACATGTTCCTTTTCCAATACCTGACCAGATCCTTCAACACATCTAACACCGTCCCCCTCAATAGTATTCTTAACCAACTTTTCAAGTTCTCTTATCTCTTCCTTCAGTTCCCTTTCCTTTTCCGATTCAGGCCTGCCAACAAGGGACAAAAATAAATATTAACACAGGATAAGAAGATAAGTAGATCTAAAATGTTCCCGTCATTATTGCAGTCATAAAAGCAAACAACTAAAGGTGATAACAACAGAATGAACTGCATTTATGTGCAGTTTCTTCTCATATTCTTTTAAAAATGAAATATAAAGATTTCAGAATATTTGTTATCATGATTAAATGCACTTGTTGGACAGCTAGATAAATAAATTAATTAAAAAAATAATAAAAAAACTCAGAGAGTCAAATCCAGAAGTTTCTTGCTCTAACTCAATAGGAAGTAAAATGCATATGTAGTTTTTTATTTATTCCAGGCTAATGTTCTAACAGAACAGGAAAAATGTGGGATTTGATATCTACTTGAATAAAGCATTCCTACATTGTTCTTCTCCACACAATATGTAATATACAGGGAAACCCAGGGACGTGTCCCGACCCCCCCCCTAAAATGCCCCGTCCCTGTCCCCGGATACAAGGGGATGGCTGGGGGACAGTCCCCTCACGTCCCCTTTTGATCAAAAAATTCGGATAAAAGCAAACGACTAAAGGTGATAACAACAGAATGAACTGCATTTATGTGCAGTTTCTTCTCATATTCTTTTAAAAATGAAATATAAAGATTTCAGAATATTTGTTATCATGATTAAAATGCACTTGTTGGACAGCTAGATAAATAAATTAATTAAAAAAATAATAAAAAAACTCAGTGTCAAATCCAGAAGTTTCTTGCTCTAACTCAATAGGAAGTAAAATGCATATGTAGTTTTTTATTTATTCCAGGCTAATGTTCTAATAGAACAGGAAAAATGTGGGGTTTGATATCTACTCGAATAAATCATTCCTACATTGTTCTTCTCCACACAATAAGTAATATACAGGGAAACCCAGGGACGTGTCCCGACCCCCCCCTAAAATGCCCCGGATACAAGGGGATGGCTGGGGGACGGTCCCCTCACGTCCCCTTTTGATCAAAAAATTCGGAAACCATCCTCAAAATGGGGAAACGGGATTGACCAAATGGGGGACAGCTGACCGTCCCAAGAACGGCTAAGCCATCCCTCGACCGTCCCGAGAACAGCTGGCCATCCCCCACGTTATGCATGGTTTTAAATTTTAAAAAAAACACATTTTGAAAAAACGGATGGCCCTACCTACGTGGCTATTGTGGGCCCCATTGGTGTTTGTTCTCTTATGAGGAAAAAAGAGGCCTGTTTTTATTCATTTATGCATTTGTTTGTTGTGAGCAGCCAAGGGTTTGAGAGAAAGAGAAGTTGCAGCCATTGAAAGAGAAAGAACAGCAGCTTGAAGGAGGAGAGGAGGTTTAAGTTAGTGCTGTTGGGAATGCAAATCCACCAAAGAAGTATGCATTTCCTTTCCTTCTTTTTTTTTTTTCATTTTTTTTGCAAAATCTCAAGCATACATTGTCTGATTTTATTTTATTTTTTTGCATTTTTCAGTTGAAACTTGCATTCAAAATATTAAAAACATGAACAGCAGTGGGGGTGGGAATGATAGTGAAGATGAAGTGCAAAATAGAAAGGAAAGTGGTGAGGGTGTTAGTGGAGAGCAAACAAACCTATACCAATGCCCTTCAACAATCATGGAAGGCTATGCAAAACACCCTTCAAACAAAAAAAAAACCATTCCTTCAATATGTAGCACCTGTGAGCCAAAGACAAAAAAATTCAGGGGGGGGTAGGGTGTCGTATTGCCATGTTTGCAAAAAAGAATTTAGGGGAAGCTACACAAGGGTAAGGTCTCATTTTTTGGTTGAGGCAGGCCATGGAGTTAAAATGTGTCCTAAGTTAAAAGATGATGAAGCATTAGAGTGCCAAAGAATTCAAATGGAGTTGGATGGGGTTCAAGGTGGGTCACCTTCTTTCCCAAGTGCACAATTATCTATGCCTATTCCTTCCATGGTTGGTAGTAGTGGAGTTGCCTCAAGAGGAAAGAAGAAAGGTGAGTGGTAGTGGGAAGGGAGTTTCAATTGAGTCTATGTTTAATAACCAAGCACGAGAAGCCAACGAATCTTTGTGATGAGCCCTGCTGGCTCCCAACTCAACCCCTGTAATTTTGATTATCTTTTTGTGTTTTTTAAGTTTTTTTGAGAAAGTTTCTAGACAGAAGTAGAAGGGCTGATTTCATATAATTGCTCATAAAACTCAGATCTGAGCTAAAATTGACAAAATGAAAGTGCAGAAAGTATTAAATAACCATAACAAAGAGATTACATATGATAGACATACCCAAAATGCTCCAAATTATTTAATTAAGAAAATATTCCAGTTTGCCAGCCAAAAATGATGAAAACTGATAAATTCCAGTGTAAAAGGCTACAAAATGAAATCTCCAGCCTGAAAACTGAGGCAAATGGACTATAGTAGCTAGACGCCAAAGGAGAAGATGAAAAACCCTCAAGAAAGAAGGTGTTTCTCTTCAAAACTTCAAATGCCCTTGATAGAAGAGCCACACACTTCAAGGAGAAATCACGTCCTCAGCAAGGAAGGTACGGCCATGAAGCTGGAATGTCCACCAGATGAAGAATGACGCCAATCTCTCAATTCCTCATGTATTTTATTGAAAACTATTGATTACTGCACAAAAAATTCTGATTGAAGCACTGAAGAAACTCCTAAATTGAAGCTCCCGTTGTTGCAATCATTCAATTGATCTTTCACAGTCTCACAATCACAAATCTGTGAAGAATTGCCGCTCTCCAAAGATAAATCTCCTGAAACCCTTGTCTCAGAGAAACCAAGCTCAGCCAAAGCCAAAGAGAAATATCAAATAGTCAAAAGATCTAGAATAGAGTTCTTATTTCCTTTGGCTGCCTTATATGCTCAAAAAGGCACGCATCCCCAAAAGTGATGCCAATCTCACTTTAAAATACATTTAAAATGTATTTTAAACTTTCAATAGTTTATAATTAAATATTGGGTGCCCTTTTTCAATGAAGTGTTCTAATTTTTCACTTAAATAAATTTAAGTGATCACTTTATTATAAAATCAAGTTGACTTTATAATATTCCATCAAATAACTTAAAACCACTTTAATCCACTAAAATATTAATATCTTTCTCATGACTCAACATATTGATGTGCCATCAGAAGTTGTCAATCACTGAATTGCCAAAGCTTGCACTCAGCCCAACATTGAACTCAAAGGGTGGAAACGACAATACCCACCAAAAACGGCCACTGACCCTCTAACCAGATCCTGTCAACCCACGAGGGTCAAAGAAATAAGCTAACTCCACTGCACCCAAGAACTGACTAGAGTGTGGACATTACAAATTTCCATTTCCAAATTCTTTTTTGCCCATGCCATCCCATTTCATGTCGTTCGTTCATCTTATTTCAAACAAATGGTTAAAGATATAGCCACTATTGGTCCTTCATTCATACCCCTAGGAATCATAAGCTATGCACTGCCCTCCTAGACAAAGGGTACTCCAAAGTTAATGTTTTAATGGAGGAGATGAGGTGAACGTGGATGAGGACGGGGTGCTCTATAGTGATGGATGGGTGGACTGATGGTAGACATCGGCCACTCATCAATGTCATAGTCACATGCCCTGTCGGTTCTTATTTTCTTAGAGCCATAGATTGTTCGGGGAGACATAAGGATGCAAACTTCCAGTTTTCCATTTTGAGAGATGCCATAGAGGAGGTTGGGGCTGATAATGTGGTCAAGGTGGTCACCGATTCAACACGTGTCAGCAAAACGGTTGGTTTGATGGTGGAGGGTACTTATAGGCACATATTTTGGACCCCATGTTGTGTTCATGCATTGAACAATGCACTGAAAGACATAGGGAAGTTGGATTGGGTGAAGCAAGCGGTGGCAAAAGCTAAAGATATTCAGATGTCCATTTGCAATCACCACACCTCACTTGCTCTCTTCAGATCATTTTCAAAGGAGTTTCTCAAACCTGTTGAGACAAAGTATGCCACTTCATTTTGTTTCACTTTCAATTTTTCAAATTCTGAAACTTCAAAGTTGAACTTCAAACATTTCAATTTGTATTCATAATTTGAATTTATTTTAATGAATCGTTGAATCAATGAATGTAAATATGCCACATACTTCATCTTGTTGGAGAGAATGCTAGAGGTGCATGAGCCTCTACAAGCGATGATGGTCAATGCAAAGTGGACTAGATGGCCTAATTCAAGTTTTGCTCAAGGAAAGACCATCAAACAAAAGATCCGCAATAACGATTGGTGGTCCAATGTGAGGTAAGACATATTAGATTGCTGATTTTCGTATTAAATTTCTGATTTTAATATTTTAATTTTATTGTCCAATGTTCCAACTTTTGAAGTTTCTAACATGTCAATTAACTTGTCAATTAATTATTTTGAACTTTTTGTTTGCATTTTGCAGATATATTTCCTCCTTCATCTCGCCTATTGTAGATGTCATTCGATATGCTGATACAGACTCTCCTAGTCTTGGAGAGATATATGAGACAGTTGACAATATGCTTGGGAAGATCAAGCAAAGTATTTTGGCAAAGGATCCCACTTCAGATTTATATGAGCAACATATTAAGCCCATTGTGACACAGAGGTGGAATACAATGAACACCCCACTTCATATGGCCGCCTTTGCTCTAAATACTAAATGGTATGCACCAAGGGATGGTAGGGTGCCTCCATGCGATGACCCTGAGGTTTTAGATGGGTTCACACGGGCCATTGATAAGATGTATTCAACAAAGCAGGCTTCACTACCTAGGACACAATTCCTAGACTTTGCAAATCTTCGTGTCCCAAACTTGAGTAAACCACGGGCGAGGTTGGATAGAGCTATATTAGCTCAAACAAACCCTATTGGATGGTGGACCTTTCATGGGAGGGATACACTGCAGTTGAAAATACTTACTACTCGCCTTCTTGCACAGGTTGTCGATTCCTCTGTTGCAAAGAGGAAATGGTCCACATATAGCTTTATCCACTCCCTCAAGAGGAATAGAGTTACCTCTAGACGAGCGGAGAAGCTAGTGATCATTCATAGTACTCTTCAGCTTTAGGATTGACAGACTCCAAAGTATCGACAAACTCCAGCTCTACAATGGGATATTGATCCCGAGGACGTGGCCTAGGTAGATGAGGAGGAGACAGCTGAGGGTTTGGTTGGGGTTCTGTTGGTTGAGGCTAAGGTGGACCATCACAATGGTAGTGACTCAGAGGATGACTTTGATTTTGATGTGGTTATAGGAGATCCTTCGGATTAGGGGCAGCAGTGCTACTGCTCTTTGTTTATTGTATTTTGATTTTCATATCATACTTTAAAGTTTAAAACTATATGGCAGCAATGTAGCCTTTGGGCATTTTGATATAAGTTTATAAATTATAACTTGGAGGCTATTTCATGATTCATGTATGTTAATTTTGAATTTTGAATGCGTATTGAGTATTGACAAATAATGTTGAACACAAATGTTATATGTTAAGGTTCTATAGTGTATATTATGCATGCCTTATCCATGTCTTCATATAAATATTTAAAATTCCCCTATATACTTAAAAATTTCCCTATATTTTGTATAGCCGTCCCCCCGTCGTCCCCAAATTTGGCCTCAAAATTCGGAAACTTGGCGACTCGTCCCACCATCCCCGTCCCTGAAACTTGGGGTAACACTGGTAATATATACATTATTCTCTCCCTTGAGAATGTTAAAGAAATGTTTTTTCATAATAACACATGTAACTAGGCAGAGATAACTTTCCAAAAATATGACTTTGTAACTAATAACAGGATTATTAGACTTTTCAATAACATGACTTTGTAGCTAATCATAGGAATGTTCCACAAAACATCTCTATGTATATCTGCTAGCTCAAGGGTTGATATGTAAAAGCATGTCAGTATGGTAGAGGTTGAGTGTAAACTTGACACTACCAGTTAATCCTTCAAAACGTAAATTGGACCTTTAACATGTAAAGATGAGAGCGTACCCCCCATATATAGATTAACTAGTTCTAACTTAAAGCAGTACCTGTGAGAGGAAGTTATAGTTCACAATATTAATCAGAGTTGGATACCTTTTCAAATTTTCAAGTAAGAGAACGGACCTTCTAATTGCTCGATGATTGTACAAAAGATAATCTTCTCCTATCTCTAGGAATCCATAGATGTAGAGTATTGCAATTACAGCAATATCTATTGAGAAGAATATGCTGGAAGGAATTAATGAACACCAAATGAAAATACAACAAAACTGATTCCAATTCAGCCTAATCAAAAAATAATATTTGCAACAGATTTGCTGAATCCAAGTAGGAATTCAATAATGCCACAGACCATACTTGTTCCAACTTCCAACTCACCACTTGCATGTGTATTCAAGAGATAAAAATGGTAACTACAGTAGTACATTGCATAACTAAATTTCAAAAGTGGAACAAATATCTATCGAAAAAATATCAAAAAACATTGTTACTGCTGTTCAAGGGTGGTAAGCCTTTTTCTATAATAACAAAAAACTGTTGCATAGTTGATTATAAAAATTGTGGGAAAACCAGCATTTCCCAGTCCGTCTGATCTCACATTGGAATGACTTGGAAAATCATTCTTGAGTAAATTGTCATTCAAATTTACAGCCAAGCTTAAAAATTATGTTGAGAACTCAACAGAATGATCTTCTTACAAAAGCTAGTACGATTTTCCTTTAAAAGGGATTATAATTCAGAATGTTCTCCCTCCTCCCAAAGCCATCATATATGCCTCAAAAGTACATATAGCATTTTTATTTTTTTATAATGCATTTTATTACATCACAAATTGGTAAGAGTACAATAATGATAAGTGTATTAGTCAAAAATTTGATCACCCCAATTGCAATGCAATCATGAGCATATATTGTAATGATGACAATTAAAGTTAGAGCAGTAGAACCTCAAGCAAGAGAAGTGCAGTTTCAACCTATGTTACGGGGTCCTTCTATTTTGACCCCGATTCGTGTATGGGTTCGGTCCTGGTACTGGACATTTGCTGGTTCGTCCCCAAGTACACCCAGGGTACTGCTTGGGCACCCACGTTCCCTGTGAGTCCCTTCCCAGGCGCCCAGGCAGTACCCTGGGCATACTTGGGGTTTACCCAGAAGGATCCCCATGTACCCACAGCTGGTGGGCCCAAAAAAAAATTTAACATTAAAAAAAAGCATTTTTTTTAACAAAAACTCTTCCCAAAAAAGAGATATATTCCAAAAAATTATAAAATATCAAAGAGGTTTCATGGGATATTTGCATTCAAGTGCAACATTTCATATTCTCCCTATTGTCACCAATTATGGGCGCCTTAATTTAAGTCTACAGTTCATTAAACTTTTAAGGGTCTAAACAAATTGAAGGTTTAATGGTAGACCTAAAAATTGTCTCATGATATTCCACAGATTTTTGGCAACTTCATGGCAGATTTATTTTAGCATCTAACCACTAAAAGACATACATTCAACTCCAACTGAGCTGTATAATCAGTAATTATGTGCTGGTCATTAAACAAATCAAATTACATAAAATATTCCATCTGGAATATTACATCTTTCTTGACTTTAGTTCCTCTATAATGAGGAATTTGTGGAAATCACAACAATTTACACTACTGAAATGTGCAGTTTAGTGGACCATCTTTTATCCTAAAGTGTTGCTCATAATCGTGTCCTTGTAAGGAGTGTAACTTTCAATTTTGGAGCATTGATGCTTTTGAGACTTGAGTATTTCATTTTTGAAAATTATGAATATGAGGTATTTAAATATTATATATATATATATATATATATATATATATATATTCTTGTACCCATACCAAGAAAGAAAAAATATTTGCCGTACCGCCATACCAAGTTCCAATACCCGTACCCGAACCGGTAACATAGGCTTCAACATTGTCATAGTAGAATCATGATCATGATGGCGTCAATCAAATACTTGACCTATCTTTCTCTAGAGAAAATTATTTGAAAATGTTTAATAAATCTCATTAAATTAAAGTTCTTCTGAGTTCAAATTAAACATTTTCACACAACTGTCGACTAAGGCCCAACCACTACACCAAAAGACCAGCTTGGTGGTAAGGGCGGCACCCAGGCATTAAGAGTGGCTCATGGGGCACATCTCCCACGACATACCACCAGAGCATCTGAGGGCGGTGACCACCCCCCAATTATGCAAACCCCATTGCACGAGCCGAAGGTGGGGCCATCCCACTCGACGCACAAGGACATTACAATTCGCTCAACCCCGAGAGTCTTGACCTCGAGACCTCGGCTCTAATATCACTAACTACACCAAAAGACCGGCTTGGTGGTAAGGGCGGCACCCAAGCATTAAGAGTGGCTCGTGGGGCACATCTACCATGACATACCACCAGAGCATCTGAGGGTGACAACCACCCCCCAATTACGTAGACCTCGAGGCATGAGCCAAAGGTGGGGCCATCCCACTCGACGCGCAGGGACATTACAAAAACTATCCACTTCTCAAAGTCATGGTAACTTGTACCAAGGTTTTGTAGAGCAGTAGATAGCTTGGTACACGAACTGCAAGATACTTGAAAACCAGCCATCTAGCACCATTGAGAAGGTAGATGCATTACATATAGTCCAAATTGCTACAAATGCTGCCACTGTTGTGAAGCAACAGCTTGTTGATGTAACAAAAATATAAACATATATTTTGAACAACATGAAAACAAAAGGAAAATAACAATTTGCACACACAATTATTGCCACAGTCATGCCATTTATCAAAACATTGTTGAGGGGGTACCTATCAGACTTGCTCATACACAATTTGCTTCTTTATTCACACTTCTTGACCATCATTGTGTGGTCAAAGGGGCTTTGTGTTACAGAATAGTTAGTGATGCATGGTCAACTAGGAGACAATCTACAAATACTAAAAGGTGAGATGGATGGTCCTTGATAATCAATTTTGGGCAGATGTTCAATTTGTATGAAGATAGAGACAATTGATTAAGGGGTTTTGTGCTGTGGTAAAAAGGATTTGTGGCTGATGAGAAGATGCTTCCACTTTCAAGACTCAATGAAATAATTTTTCATGTGGACGAGATGAATTTTCTACTGTGTAAGCCATATGATATGAGTATGAAGAAAGACCAAATAGAATGGTGGTGGAACCATGGAGGTGAAGCACCAAAATTGAAATCATTTGTAATAGGATTACTCTCACAAGTAACTAGTTCTTCATCTTGTGAGAAGAATTGGAGAGCTTATGATTCTATTTATTCACTAAAAAGGAACTGATTAGGGTTGAAGAAGGCAGAGAAACTAAACTAAATACATAGCATACTTCACTTTCTCACTCGTACAGACCTTGGGTACAAGGAAGTTCCTTCAACAAAATAGAAACCAATTCCAGCTAATGGAGCAGCTGCACCCTTGGAGAATGAAGTTGTTGAAGCAAACAGCTTCAAATGATTGACAACCAATTTGATTGAACGTAAAAGATGCTTGAAAGTGATGAGTATTTGGAGAACATCCTAGCAAAGGATCTAGACATTGATAAGATAGTTGATGCAAGAGTTAAGTTTGTTCCATTAGATAAAACATGATTGTCATTTATGATTTTCCGTTTTTGTATGTATATCTCTCAACATTTCAATGAGTAGTATTATACTTGAGTTAATACTCTCTTTTTTTTATTGAAGAAAAAGTCTAAACCAAGCAGTTACAAAAAATAAAATAACAGCTGTTAGAAAACAGCAAAAACAAATCCCATAAGACAGGCTTTAACAAGCAGCTACAGGCTGTAAAACAGCACCAAAAGAGCAGTTACAAGCTTGAAGAACAGCCACAAACAGCAAAAGTAAAAGCAGATGCCAATGTCAGCAAATGAAGCCAAAGGCTTACAAACAACAATGTTCAAATAAAACTGATTAAACACAGCAAGAAATTTTCCAGAAATTGTACTGCCTGGAGAACTTGTGATATAATCTGCCCAGAACCACAAAAGCTGTCCAACTGAGAGGAATGAGCAGCATAAGGATAACGATCACTGTTGTTAGAAGGAGCCTGCAACTCATTGACCAGGGTGTTTCTGTAAACCGACTGTATGCTCTTCATCAATGATTGATCAGCTCTTCTTCCTTCACAATCAAGTGCTTTGCAATTTAGTTTTTGCCTCAAGATCACCGAGTTGTTTCTGAAGAACATCCAATATCTTTTTCAAATCTGAATTAGCTTGGACAGTAGAGTGGAGAACCTGGATCTGCAGAGAGAACTCAGCACATATAATAATTGATTCAACTTGCAAGGAATGAAATGTACGTGAGAGAGCCGCTGAACATCAAAATCTCCAAATGTGCTTAAGAATGATGTGTCTGAAAGTCTGGGTCAAAATATTGTGAGATGAGAAGAGACCAAGAAGAGCGGTTCACCAAGACCACACCTGAGGAAAAAGCATTGAGAAGTTGGAGCAGAAAAAGTTCCAGATCTTCTGAGCATGGGGACAAAACCAAAAGGCATGTTTGATAGTCTCTTTTTTGGAGCAAAATGGGCAGGGTGGAGCAGGAGAGATAAAGGAGAGTCGATCACCAATAGGGACTTTAACATGGAGAATTTTCCAGGCAGTCAACTGGGCTTGCGCATCAGCTTTAGACTTCCAAATTAAGGAGCTTAATTTGTTCCATTTTGATCGACATAGGTTGCAATGCCGTTTAAGGTTAAGCCTGCAAGATAAGGAGATGGATGGAAGGAGTTGCTTATAAATAAGTCTGAGAGGGAAATTTCAAAAGCTATGATTGCTGGGCCATTTCCAATCGTTAAGGAAATTGTCATGACATGGCGTAGACAAAAGCTGCAACAACTCGGGTTTAACTAATTGTTTGAGTTTTTGAATTGGTGTCTTAGCAGAATGGGGAAGTCTAAACTGAGATTTAAGTTGCTGCCAGGTTTTCCACTCGAACTTCAAAGGATCCCATAAGTCCCGAAATACTTGAATGCCCTTTTCAAAGAGAAGTCTGCCCTTGAAATTTTTTAAAATGGCCAGAGGACTGCTGTCATGTTGGACTAAAACGGTTACACCAAATGGAAGAGGAGGCGAAACTCAAACCATGACTCAAGTTTTGATCATACCAAGATAATTTTTTGGATGTCATTTGCCACGCTTTCCAAATGGAATTAAAGGGGGCAGACCCATGTGTTTTAAAGTATGAGGCAAGAAGAATTTTATCCTTCCAGCTGACCAAGTCCCAGGAGCGCCCAGCAGTGGCTGTTTAAATGCGGTGATGAACAAGATATTTGCAAGGAGCATCACCATCCAAGGCTCTCACAATCTATTTTGATATTAGACAAATGCCCTGAGTATATGGGTCTATAATTCCCAACCCTCCTTTCTCTTTTGGCTGAATGCAATGAGCCCACAAAGTAATAGGCAAGCCTTTTTTATTACCCCATTTAGCCCAAAGAAAGTTTCTAATAAGCTGCGTCAACTGGTTATAACATGTTTTAGAGGGCAACCAACATGAAGAGATGTAAACATGACTGGCCAAACGAATTTTGTTTGCTACTTGGATTCGACCAGCCATAGAGAGGAACTTATTTGTCCAATTCAAAAGTTTTTTTTTTAACTTTATGTAAGAACCAAGACCACATCTCTTTAAGGGAGACTCCAATGCCAAAGGGGATACCAAGATATCTCGTTATAGTCCCATGTTTCACTTCACGCCACTCACTTGGAATCCAAGGTGGACGAGGGTTGGGGCGAGTCATTATAAATTCAGTTTTGTGCATGGCCAATTTGGAGCCTGAAACAGTACAGAACAACTCCAAAATATCCAAGGTATTATTCACTTCTTCCTCAGAATTCTTTATGAACAGCATACTATCATCTGCAAAATGTGAGTTAAGTGCGGTAGCGTTGCTTGGAAGTGAAATGACATGAATAAGCCTATTCAAACGAGCATGTTGAAAGAGATAGCCTAGTGGATCAGCAGCAAGGACATAAAGGAAGGCAGCTTATTGGTTTTAAAGTGTTATTAATTTATAGAGCTTAATCTTTAATTGTTTATGTCATGATAATGATTATCAAATATCAATAATAATGATCTTTGCTTTTATTGACATCTATTTAGTATTTATGTACTTCAAAATACTAGATTTTTAATTTTCTTTATCTTTTCTGTCTCCAAGTATCCATCTCCCATTTTTTTAACTGCATTCTAGCTGTCTCCATCTACCACACCAGTACCAGTACCAGGACCTGTCTCCTGGTAACTATGCTAAAAGGCTAATGCTATTACACAATTTTCTTCTTGCTATTAGGAATGTTCCTACAACATATCGCCAACCAATTCCATTGCCATGAATTTCTGGGGAGAAACATCATGTTCTACATTCAGTTAACAATAAATCTATATAGTATAGATATAAAGTAAATTGCTAGATTAGCTAATTTCAATTGCAAAAATCTGATATTGAGCATATCTTGAAGTTGAAAAAGTTTGTTATCAGTTGAGGAATAAACATGTGAGCTTCAAAATCTCTCCTATGAATGATAGAGGGCATCTCTAATTACTAAAAAGTTATAAAGAACGTACTTTTGTTTCTCTGTAATTGAGAGTTAGAGACATAAGATAGTATCTATTTTAGTGTCTTGCTCAAGAATTATAAGTCGCATCCATCTTGGGATCCTGCTCTATCCTCCACTTATTGTATAACAGAAGTGACTTTGTTGCCTCATAAAATAAAATCTGTCTATTGATTTAGCGGCATATTTTTAAAATCTTTAATTATTGTTTTTATTTTTTTCTCAGTTATATTTATATATTATGACTATATGTTTTCTTAAACTTGAAAAATCTATGGAGTTGAGATCATGTAGTTAAAGCATTGAGTTCTCATTGTGGAGACCCAAGTTAAAATCCCCAAAGTGACATCAAAGGTGGAGTTCTAAGTGGTGACTCTTGGTCTTCCACTGTTTGGCTTCTAGTAGTAATTTCTAAGTTGTTGCTCTTAAGGAGCAAACTTATTGTAATGCTTGTAAGGAACTAAGTATTTGTATCAGTTGGTTCAGAATCTCATTTAAAATATATTTGCAGAATATCACAAAAAATAAATAAATAAATTTTAAAAAAGAAAAAAAAAACTTAAAACCAGAATTTATCAAAAAGATTTTCATTGATCTGTCCATACTGTGTGGTTGAACTAAAAATTCAAACTCAAACCAAGCAACATGGGATATATACACATTACCTATGGAGTCATTGTAAATACTTTCAATATATTATTTTGTTTTCAACGCATCCATGCAATACAAATATAGAAGACACAACAAAATTTAATAATTAATAATTACTGCACAACTGAGGTTTGGACTGGACTTCTTTATTAGCTAACACCTGCACAAAGATAGATGGCCAGCATTTTTCTTGTTACATACCACTACAGTAAAGTATTGAGAAAAATTGTCTTCTTAACCAATGTGTCTATTCTACTGTCCATAGAAATCTGATAGAAAATCTTGTCTAATAATTTTAAGGAGCTAAGTATTCGTACAGTTGGCTCAGATGCTCATTTCACTTTATTTATAGACTATAAACAAAAATACAAAAATAAATAAAAATAAAAAGTAAAAAGCAAAGGAAGAAACACTTGATACCAAAGTTTATCACTAAGATTTCCATTGATCTTTCCAAATTGTGTGTTTGAACTCAAAATTCAAACTCAAACCAGGTACCATGGGATATATGCATCACCATATGGAGCCATTTAAATAGTTTAAATCTATTATTTTGTTTTCAACGCATCCATGCAATAAGAATAACAGTAACAAAATTTAAGAACCATAGCACAGCTGACATTTGGACTGGAGTTCTTTATTAGCAGACACCTACACAAGAATACAAGGCCAGCATTTTGCTTGTTACATACCACTACACAAGAATATTGAGAATTGTCTTCTTAACGAATGTGTGCATTCTACACTAATAAAATAACTTATAATTTGCATAAAAACCTGATAGAAAACACTGTCTCGTAGTTTCAAATCTTCATCTTGTACTTCACTCGGCCTTCACTAAATGTTGCATGACATTGTTCTTAACAGAAACCCTGAAGAACTAAATATTACTGTTTCAGCTATCTTATACTCGGTATATTTCTTGAAAAAACCTTTATTTGGTTCAGAAAGCAATTGCTTGACATTAACTGCCTTTGTAGTTTCCTGTTCTGGAGAGTCCACAGAATTTAAGAATCATCACCCACACTTGCTTCATGAAATACAGAGATTGTCACACAGTGGACGTTTGAAGATTAACAGCATTTCTGATCATCAAGAAATGGCGCTTTGCTAATCATGGTCATTGCATAATAAGGTTGTTTAGGCTTCGAGTTATAAATAACCCAAACTTCTAAATGCAACCTAGCTCATGATTCTTATGTGACCTCACAATAATTACATGAACTCAATAAAAGCCAAATTTCACAAAAATAGTTTTATGCCAAAAACTGCTAAAATTGAATGTTAAGAAGTATCTTTAGCAATGTCTCTATTGCCACAAATCCTCCAGCAACAAATGAGATCCAATTGTTTTGGTTCAAGATGTCAAAACAAACCTAGCGATTAATACGTTAGTCTTCGTGAAGCTATTGCTCCAAGTCAATTATCTGAACAGATGGGTTGTAACAAAAACATAGTTGAAAACTCATGACCTGCATCTTCTTCCACAAGAGTTTTTCATTTCATTTTTTTTTATCTAACTACCGTAAGATATTAAATTCTTCCAGTAAAACAATACTTTTTCAGGAAAATCACAACCATGCATCAGTGTTGGACAGAATGCTTCGACCTAGACTCTAGGTGCCATTTAGATGAGAATGGATGGGCTCCCCAAAGGGCTTTGGAAGGAGCATGTATTCACCAGTGTTGGCATTACTATTGAAAAATGCCTTTGCATTGCTAGGGCCACAGCTCAACAAGATCATTCAGCATATGCTTGAATCAGTAAGAAATTGATCTGAACAAACCCCTCTTAAAGGTAGTGCCTTTGAAATCAGAAAACCAGATATAAATAAAATAGGCCATGGATTGTGAAACCTACCATTTAAATGTCAGTTCTGCCATAAATGCCACCACCTTGGCAGATATGGCACAAGGAACTACTTGCATAAAAGAAAAATCCTCAGATGGGGACAGACTCCTGAAGCTAAAAATGTGAGTCACACAATAGGCTCAAACAGTCAAAATCACCTGCAAAACCAAAAAACAACCTTCCACTACAGAGTAGCAAGAAATGAATGCTAGATTATACAATGCATACAGGATACAAAGGCATACAATAGTCTACATAATATTCAAGAGGAACCTTGGTTCTATAGGCAAGGTGAAAGATAAGACAACATAGGATTATGACAAGTGTCCAAATCATAAGACATGAGACAAAAAATAAATGACCTAAAAGTGCCCTAAGTAAACTAAGTGTGAATAGGACCTATATGGAAACCAGTTGGGTAATATACCCCGTTCACACCAAACACTGCCGCCCACCCTCCCGCCTTGTGCAACTTAGGGAGGAACAAACAACTGCAAACATGCAAAGATGGGCCCTGGCAACAAGGCCTTGTTAGGTACGCATGTACAAAAGGTCTTTCATAAACAAAATAAGAGAAAAACCAATACAAAAAAATCCTTTCCAAAAAATTAAAAAACATGAAAACATACATGTACAAGTAATGGAGTGATAAAGGCGAACTCAACATGACCCCCCAAGGACTACATCCATCACGAATATACAATCAACATCCCCCATAGGAGAAAAAGAAAGAGACTATGTATACCCCCACAAAGAAGTAGCTCATGTGCCAATGATGAATGCTCAAAGATGGATGCTGAAGATGATGCAAAATTAGCAAACAGCATTTTTCACATTGGGAAGAAACAAATCCAATGGTTCATGTATAAGAAATGTCCACTCCAGAAAAAAAAAATGAAAGAATAAGTCTCATAGTGTGTGCCTCTGAAAACTGCTCAACGTCCACATGTCCAAATCAAAGGATGTCATTATGCAATGAGGTAAAACCAATCCAATAACCTATGAAGATACATGAAGAACAATCTCCTAAGACAAAGATTATATGATGACAGATGTTTTATAACTGTCATCAAAAAGAAAATGGATATCCTCAAGTGTGTTTGTCAAATCTAAAAGATAGGACTCGCGAAATAAATTTGCAATACCTATCGAAAGGCCATCCTACAAAGCTGAATCTAAAATACAAGAAGTATTTTGTTGAACTCGATTACCGGAAGATGAAACATCGTTGAACTCTAAAGAAGCAAGAATAAGAGGAGTCTCAATCAATCATTCTACACTAGGAATCAATGAAGGTGAAGGATCAACAAGTGTCTTTGTAGACAAAGGAGTATTGAAAGAATCCTCATCATCATCATTCAAACATGCAAGGCTTTCCATAGAAGAAAACTCCTTATTTGTATCATAGGCATATGGTAAATTGTCTGAATGATGAAGAGGTACAAGACAATCTAAAACATTAACATCTAGGAATGATTGAATATCAAGATCTGCACGTATCTCCTAAATCTTGTTCCAACAAGCACGAAGACACTCAATGTACGGAATGGCACTCCAAGGGTGATCATTAACATGTAGAACAATTAGTTGACTTGACCATTTTTAGAATTCCAAACATCTCTCCAAAAAGTAAGTACCTAGTTGAGGAACAAGATCATATAGATGTGGCAAAAGATGAAGCCAACTCAAGTGCTTCAAGATACCATCTCTCCATTGCTTATAGTTCCCCCTTTGCAAGATGATTACAGATGGATCAAATAAAAAACCCATAATGAACTAAGACAAATCTCCAAATTAAAGACATGAAACTCCTAACAAAGAGTATACACTCCTTGATATGAATCAATACTGAAATTGAAACCCCCTAACAAAAAATCAACCCCCAATTTCAACATTTTTTCAAGAAATGACCCAAAATACTCGAAATGACTTCAAATTGAAGCTTTGATACCAAGGTAAAATCTGAAAAAATCACATGGATGGATGTGTAGTGTTTGAAAATACCTTTCCAGCACCTATAAAAAGTTCAAAATAGGATATAGTGGGTGCAATCTATGGCTTGTCGAAAAAATGCAAGCAAACATAGGCTTCAAACTAAAAAAACAAGCACTTATCATAAAATCTAAAAAATACTTATACCATTGTGAAGTGCTAGGAACCAACTTTTTGACACCTATAAGATTGTGGAAAACCAATACTCTAGTGAAAACTAAAAGGTATGTTGCGCTGAAGAAAACTTCTTTGGAGCAATAAAAAAGACCTAGCCACTGTTTGGGCAACACCGCCAACTTGAATAGTGGCTCTGAGCAATGGATCTAGCAGCCCACCAAAGCGAGGTTGAGGTCACAGCAGCCCCTGTGCTACTTGTTAGCATTAAGTCCCTCATGGTTGAAGTTGCTCAAGGGTTGCAGCTTCACACAAAACCACCCACTTATCAAAATAAAAAATTAAATAATTAAAAAAAACTACACAATCATCGTACTGAAAATACTTTCAAATTGAAAAGAGGCTTACAAAATTGAAGCTCTAATACCATGTAAGAGTCACATAATAGATTCAAGCAATCAAGATCACCTACAAAACCCAAAAAAAAACCCCGATTGATTAACAAGAAATGAATGATATATTATACAATACGTACAAGATACAATATCATACAGTGGTCTACATAATGTACAAGAGGAACCTTTCTTATATAGGCAAGGTAAAAGATAGCACAACATAAGATTATGACAAGTGTCACAATCATATGAAATGAGACACAAAAAGTAAATGGCTTAAAAGTGCCCTAAATAAACTTAACTAAGTGTGAATAGGACCTAAATGAGAACCAATTAGGTAATATACCTGTTCACACCAATTAGAAAATAATGGAGAAAAAACCTTGGAAAGATCTAGAAACCCCAAAAAAAGTCAAAGACAACATGGATGCTAGTGGAAAAACAATTCATTCTCTCCTTTAGAATCCATGAATGGAAAGGAACAACCTGATCAAATAAAAACTCACAGATACAGAGTCTTTCAAAAATAATTAGAGCAGCCCCAGAACAGTCAATTCTTCAGATTTTGAAGATGTGATTTAATGACATGTATGAAAGAAAAGACAAAATTGTAGAGGAATCTAGAAAAGATTCAGAGGATAAGATTGTTGACGAAACTGAAAAGGAGATTTACATGTTATTCCACAAAAGATTATTCCTTGGATAAGTCAAAGTTAGAAACCCTGGCAAATTTCAAGGATTTATTGAAAGGATGTTGATGTGGGAAACTAATGTTTCAAAACTGAAAAAGAAATCATCAAACAAAAAAACCAAATGAGAAGGTCCCCAAAATCAAAAATCAGCAGGAAAGAAGATGTAGTTAATAATAGGGAGGAAATAAAGACATCATATTTCCACAGTCCATGACATATATTGTAAAGCTTCTGGTAACAATTGTGTATAGCTTCTCTTGCATCAACATTTCCGATCACACCCCATGATCTGTCATTTTCATTCCTCTTCTTGATAATGTATTATGGAATTTGAAATGTCAATGCAAAAAAGCTATACACATTTGTTACCAGAAGCTTTACAATTAATAGGGAGGAAGTCAAAAGCAGATTTTAAATATGCTACAGAGGAATAGCACTTGCATACAACAGCTCAAAAAAGGTTTGTCAAGAGCAGGTATAAACTCAGCAACTGCAGCCACTCAGCAGTATGATGATAATTCATGGAATATCATGAGTCTAGATTTCCTAATAAACAGATGTTTCAAAGGCATAATATCTTTGATAATAAATGATATACACTTCACTCATATGAATTTCCTGTGGGCTTAGGAAGACTGGCAAAACTCCGGCAACTTTACAAGGTGAAAGATAGTTCCTTAGAACCTTCCCCTAATTGCATTTCAATTAAAGTTTCCAGTCATATATCTTCAATTCTTTCAAATATTTATGGCCTTGCATTAACAAGCATAAAAAGAATATGCTGTCAGTCTCAAAAAATATTTAGGCATAGTTTTTTAGGAACATGTGGGGATTTTAACGTAATCCACATTCCCTCAGAAAAATTTGGAGGCAACTACCCTGTATCCTGATCAATGATTAACTTCAACTCTTTTACATCTGAACTTCACCTTTGTGATGAAGAACCTACTCTGTATCCTGATCAATGATTGAATTCAACTCTTTGATATCTGAACTTAATCTTTGTGATGAAGAACCTACTCTGTATCCTGATCAATGATTGACTTCAACTCTTTTATATCTGAACTTCACCTCGTTGATGAAGAACTGGAGGCAGTATGGTTCACATGGAAAAAAAGATGTAAAGAATAGAACTTTGTAGAAACTATAGATTGGAAGATTCATTGCTAGCTCTACATAGCTACAAAGAAGTAAAATTCTGAGCTCCTAAATCCTTGACAGAATACAGTTGGATAAATGGCCAACTGGTCTCTGTATAGAGGTGGACCTAATCCCCCAAAACTGCCAATTCAAATCTGAAAACATATCGATGTTGGATAATCTCTCAGAATCATCAGTGGTGCCAAACTGAAAGATTTGGATCAAGAACGTTTATTCTTTGCCAAAATTAATGAAATTCATAAAATAAATTTTTTAAATGAATAAAAACCAATTTGGCAATATTTTCAAGAAAGGAGAAGCTTCAGACCAGTTTGGAGGGAAACACAAAAGGAAATCCAAGAGATAGTTGGATAGAGACTTGCTGAATCAAGAAAATCCCTCTCCAACAAATTATGGTAAGTGCCAATAACAGAAGAAATACATCGCAGGAATAAGTCTCAGATACAGATTAGCTGAATCAAGAAAGATCCCTCATTAGCAAATTACAGAAGGTGCCAATAATGAAAGAAATAGATTGGAGTAAGAAGTCTAGAGTGACGTGGCTAGAGAATGGGGATGAGAACGGGAAGATTTTCCATAAAACCACAGTAGTCAGAAAATATAAAAACAGGATAATTTATCTTTGCCATCCCAGTTGGACAAGCAGCATCAGACCATCAACACATCACAAACTACCTTTCCTCTACACCATCAACAACTGACTAAAATAGAACAGCAACCCAAGAGAAATGACTACAGAACTCAGCCAAGATTATTTCAAAAGAGGACAATAAACATTTGTTGAATTCTTTTTGGAAGGAGTGGTTCATAATGTAATCTTTTAATTTGATCAAGATAAGTCTCCAGGACCAAAACAGATTTCCAACTGGATTCTAACACAAATATAGGGATATTATTAGTTATAAAAACTGGCTTGCTTCTAGCAGTGAAGTAATCTAGAATTACAAAAAAGAATTCTGAAAGAGATGAGTTTTATTTTCTTGGCATTAAACCCAAAAAAACAAGAGGCAGAATGATTCGACTCTTGCAGACCAAGCGCTTTTTCCACCAAAACCTACAAAATAATATTAAAGAAATACGACAGAATCAAAAATATCCTTCAATATTCCTTGATGGTAGTATAATTATATCCCATGAGTTTTGCATGGAGAACAACGGCAGGGATCTGTATCAAACTACAAATGAACAAGGCATATGATTGTGTGAATTGCACTTGTTTTGGGTTCAGTGATTCATTGAAAGCAGTGGATAAAGGAATCTTCCTCCACTTCAAGGTTCTCTTTGTGAATGGGTCTAGCATTTTTAAATTCTTCAGGTGCTTTAGAAAAGGAGATCCAATATCTTCACACATCTTCATAATGTTGGCTGAAGCATTGGGGAGAACAATTTTATTATCTCAAGAGAAAGTCAAATAAAGGGTTTGGAAGTTATTGGAGGGCTCAACAGAAACTATCATTTAAAATTTACAGATAACACCACATTTGCCAGTACCGCTACTTTAAATGAAGCAGAGAATTCAAAGAGATCCTTGAATTGAATGTGGTTGCACTTGCAGCCATGCCACTTATCAATTTAAAAAAATCAAAAACTTTTTTTCATTTTTTCATTATAAAAGACAGGAATATGTAGAATCATTGACTACAGTTCCAGATCTCTCCCCAGATCTTATATTGGTATCCTTCTGAGTAGTATTAGAAATTCTTTGAATTTGTGTAACATCTTATTGATTGAATCCACTTCAACTGACAGTATGGAAAAGAAAATGGTTAACTCTTACAGGCAACTCCAACCGATGAAAACTACAATGTAATCTATGCCAATTATATCATGACTGCTTTGAAGATTTCTTCCAAAGTTTTCTTCATTGCTTCTCAGAACCAAAGAATCTATGGAATGGTACAGAGAAAAACATGAAAATTCTACTTTGGAAAAGGACGGGAAGCTGGTTGGCATGGAAATCACATACCTAATGAATATAGAGTGAAAAAAGCATTCTAGCATATCATGGACAATACAGAATGTAAACATAAGTAAAAAGCGTAATATTTTTAAAACAAATATTTGGGTAGCCCCCAACAGGAAAGAATATTTAATACTTTGGACCATTTCAGAGATTCCGTGATTTAGAACTTTCAACTTTGTCACTTTGGCCATGGCTATATTTTACCTTTTCTCTTATGGGGTTTCAATGCTGGTGAAAATGTCAATCTTTGGGAGGAAACTTAGTCATTTACATCTCCACTGTCCACAGTGGAGATGAGAAAACTGTTGGCAGGAGAATAAGATATTACTTCAGGATAGATTGGCAAGGTAGGTCATCAATCCAAATCTCTGTGCTCTGCTGTGATGAATTGCACAATTTGACAACAAGCTCAAACACTATCTTGACTCTCTTTGTATCCACATGCAGATAGGCCCTGAAATTAATATAGATGTAATCCAAAACATCTAGTGTTAAAATGTCCCTATTCAAGAATGCAATGAAATCAGTAAACCATCTACAATTATTTTGTCCCCAGTGATTGACATATGGGATTGGTTCCTCTTAAAATTTAGTTTACAATGGGCCTTCCTGTATGACTTCTTACACAACATTCACTCATGGGAGATTAAGTTATGCTTGCAACCTCCTCTAAGTGATATACTAAGTTCTATGGTTTATGTCATGCCCCGACCCTAAGCACCAAATAACAAGTAAAATATGCAAGCCCATCGATCAGCAAAACTATTTTCATAAACTCCCAATACAATCAGGAGATGCCAATAATCAAGAAAATCGTCGTAGTTTAAGACTTCACGATTTTCTAGGAAACAATATGTTAAGCCAATGGAGAAGGCAGAGATTATCATTAATATATACAACAGCGATTGAAGAAAACAAAAGTTAAGTGATCACGCTAATAACAAGTTTGATATAGAATTAACATATCAATTGCAGGAGTAAAGAGATTGACTAATGCTATTAGTTGAAATTAAATAAAGATTAATATTGAAGGGCAGCAACTTATGAGAAAGGTTGTGTCCATTCCTGAAAGAGCAGCAACTTTCCAAGAGTCGTCCCTCTTCATGAAGGCATTAAGATATAAAATAGGGATGACCACGATGAGGGGAAAGGCATCAAGGAATCATATTCAAAGGAACATCGATCCTCATAAGAGGAAAAACAGCATCCAGCGATAAAATAGATAGATCAAACCAAGGAGCAGAAGTACTTATCCAAAAAGAGCAGTGATCAGCATCCCAAGAAGGAAGCAGTATTAAAGTTTAGATCTGTCTAAATCGCAACAGCAGTCTGAAGATGCATATATAATCTGCAATAATTCTATTTTCTACAATAATACTGGTATGAATAATAGAATCAATATTTATGATGTGATAATGTGAAATGCATATTCTAAATCATTAATCTATCTACAACCCGGCAAGCAATCATGTGGAGGAGAAGAGGAAATGCAAGGAAGGGGAGCAGATACAAGATCACCATCTAAGTAGACCACCCCATGCTGGATGTCCAATGTGCCTGCCACTTGGGGCCAAGAGTGTGAATGTCTGCTCTTGCGCTTAGATAGGAGGATTTCTAGGCACCCTATTGCGATTTCCTTTCCAACCTCTACGATGGTTGATTGTTGAAGAAATCACAAGTCATAAAAGGATGAATAAGAAGATATGAATAGGGAGGGCAGATACAAGCACCCCACTAGGTAGACTACCCCATGCTGGATGTCCAACATGCCTGCCACTTGGGGCCAAGAGGGTGAGTGCCCGCTCTTGGGCTTAGTGTGGGGTTTGCTTTGGGCCAATCTATCATGCTCCCTCATTCAAAACTATTGTGATTGCATACTAAAGATAAGTATGGATGCAACATGGCTTATCTAATGAGTTATGATGATTTTACCTATTTGTATTCATATGTGAGATTATTAGCCCTAATAGAAATAATCGGATTTATGAATTATATACATATATGCACTATTGTCTGATATGATTGCAGAACCTAAATCAAGATTTATCTTGTTAAAAGGCATTTAATTGGTAAGTTATATCTCTAGCTATCTTACACTTCTTATTTTAATGAAATTTGTGATTCTAGGGCAAGTTTTAGGGTAATTCCCAAATAGGAGACATTACAGTTTATACAGCCATGAACATACTCAATCAATTCCTCAGAAAGCTAAAGTAAGCTGAATTTCAGGAAACATATTTTCTTGATAGAAATAATTTTTCCACAGTCCATGAAGATGAGTTAGTGTGCTTTTGGATATAGCTGTGTAAGTTTTTTGTATCAACATTTTGGATCACACCCATTGATCCATAATCAGGATCAAAAAGAGAAATGAATAGATTGTAGAGCAGGTTAACTAAATGCTCAGTGAGAGCAAGTACACATAGAGAATGCAGGAAACAAGAACCACAAGAGTGGAGGAATGAAGATAACAAATATATTAAAAAAGAAACCACAAGAAATGAGAAACAAATAGGTTATTGCTCATTGCTTGTGGATTCTTTTTTATTTATATCTGTTATCCTCCTTCCTGTACACTTGTGCTTCTTCTTTCCTACATTCTCTATACTTCCTCTTGCCCTCAGCAAGTATTTAGTTAGCCCAGTCTGCAATCCATTCATTTCTTTTCCTCATCCTGATGACAGATCACTGAATGTGTTAAGAAACATTGATGCAAAAAAACTTACACAGCTATTTCCAAAAGCCCACTAACTCATGTCTTCTTGGTAAGCCCACCAATGCTTGAGGGACCCTCGACCAGAAAAAATTGTTGTCAAGATGACAACTCCTAGTTGGTGACAACTTATCAAACTGGGATTACAAAAATATGACATGAACTGCAAAAATTAAATTTAAGCATATGCTTGTCTGCTCATATGGCAATCCCACTGCATAATCTTACAGCTAGTGGCTTTAATCATTTATATGCTATCCTCATTTTATTATTCTCCTTTATTTGATTCAATCATGAAAAGAGACACTACTGAGTGCAGATACAGATGATCCTTTATCCACAGAGACCTTTATTCTTTTCGGTCCTATCCTTACAATTTTTAACAAAGAGCAAGCTCTTCCACTTTGGCATAATCTTTTAAGACTAGTTATAAACAATGAAGAGAGGGAAAAATAAATATAACTTATAAGCTAAGTTACCGGGTCCGGCTCCCTGGCTCAGGGTCCAGGTCCGGGTTCGCTCCGGTACCGGTCCTAGTCCGGTCCCTCTGTGGGTTCGGTATTTGGAGTCCTGGTTCGCCGGTGAAGAACCTGGGCGAACCCGAGAAGAACCCGGGCAAACCCACGTGTTTGGACGCCTAAAAAGCGTTTTTTTTTTTGCATTTTTTAATTTATTTCTGCAGTTTGACTTTGACCCACACCCAAGGGAACCCTAAAAGTGACCTCTAAAACACTTTAAACACCTAAACTACATCATTTTTATTCATTTGTTTTGCAAACAAGCATTTTCATTCCAAGAGGCTGAGTTCTTATTTTTGCTTGCTGGGTTGATAAAAGGAGTTGAAGATTGATCATTGAAGCTTCTACAAACGATTGCATATTTTTGCAAAGAGGTAAGTTTTTCTCACTTTTTTTTGAGTTTTTTCATCCATTTTTTTGTTTTACATTTTACAAACCAGAAACTTTGTTTTGTTTCATTTTATGATTTATATATGTTTTTCCTTTCCATTCTTCTATGAATGTATGCAAGATTCAAAAGAGCTAGGTTTTATAAATCAATATTTTGTTTTCATTCAAATTTTGAATGTGTTGTTTGCAAAACAAATTGCCATACGAATCACAATGTCAATGGGTTCTACCTCCGGCTCTGTAGCTAATCCAAACTCAAAGTTCAAAACAAATCCTTATTCTCCTCTATGGAAGTATGTTGAGATGATAAAACAGATTCCAAGTGGTGGTGGTTATGTTTGGAAATGCAATGGGTGTGAAGTTACATATACTAGTTCATACCATAGGGTGAAAGCACATTTGTGTGGCATGAGTGGAAAAGGCATCACGTCTTGCCCTGGAAAAAAAGATGAACCTATTCTACCTGAGACAGTTGCAAAATACATTATGGAGCAAGATGCAACAGATCAACGGGAAGCCCAAAAAGGAAATCACCCTTTGTTTAAAAAAAATCAAAGGGAATGCAGCCCCCATCTAATCCCAATATTGTGGTAGAAGACCACCTATTTATTGCCATTTTGGATCTTCAAGCTCGAAGTGCACAACCTATTGCAAACAAGAGATCAAAGGGGCCTTTGGAACTTGCATTTCAAAATGAGAGTAGAGCCCTTGCCGACCAATGTGTAGCAAGATGCCTATATGCCAATGGATTAGCTTTTAATGTTGTTCGTTCTCCATATTGGAAAGAAATGTTGAGAAAGGGTACAAGGACCCGAGTTATGAGAAGGTGCGTAGCACTTTATTGGAAAAGGAGGTTGAGTTGGTTGATGATGCATTGAAGCCTATAAGAGATTCATGGGTTGAGACAGGTGTGTCCATTGTTTCGGATGGTTGGAAGGACTCAAAAAATCGGCCTTTGATCAATGTCATAGCGGTGTGCCCTAAAGGGGCAATGTTTTTGAAAGCCGAGAATTGTGAGGGCCAAGTAAAAGATGGAGAATTTATTGCTAGTATTCTCATTGCAGCCATTGAGCAAGTGGGACCCCGCAATGTTGTTCAAGTTGTAACGGACAACGCGAAGAATTGTAGAGCAGCAGGGTTGTTGGTTGAGGAAAGATATTCACATATCTTTTGGACACCTTGTGCGGTCCATTCACTCAATCTTATGATGCAAAAGATTGGGAATAAAATTGCATGGATCAAAGAATTGTATGCTGAGGCTGAGGACATTCAGATGTTCGTCACCAACCAACACTTGTCTCAAAGCATCTTTAGATCATTTTCAAAATTGGAGCTATTGAAGGTAAGTGAAGTAATATTTACATTTGTCATTTTCTGATTTTCATAATTTGATTGTGCATTCTAATTTAAATTCTTCTTTAAAGTTTATTTTTAAATTCTAATTATTTTTTTTAATTTGCAATAGGTTGCAGAGACCCGCTTTGCCTCTAATATATCGTCCTGAGACGACTTGTGAAAGTTAAAGAGGCACTTGCTAGCATGGTGATTTGCAACAATTGGTCTATATGGAGGCAAAGCGGCACTGAAAGAGCAACAAAAATTGAGAGCATGATATTAGATGACTCATGGTGGGATCATGCGGAGTATCTCCTTAGCTTCATCGAGCCCATTTTGAGTATGATTCGCTATACTGACATGGACAAGCCATGCATTGGAGAAATATATGATGGTATAGACTCAATGCTTGAGAAGATCAAGTGCACCATAAATGCAAGAGAGCAAGACCCTGAAGAGATTTTCTTCAAACAAGTGCAAACAATTATTGAAGAAAGATGGAACAAAATGACCAACTCCATTACACCTTCTTGCCTTTGCATTGACTCCAAAATACTATAGTAGTCAACTTCTTTCACAGCCAAGAAGGCTTCCTCCATATAGAGATTTAGAAGTGGCTGAAGGGTACAAGGCAGCATTTATGAGACTCTTCCCTGACCAAGATTTGTGATTTGTAATCATGAATGAGTTCACTGATTTTGTGCACTCAAATCATCTAGATGTTGATGCTTCTCGTGATAGGTTCTTAAAAGATGCTCATAGTTGGTGGTACTTCCATGGACAATACTTCCAAAATTTGCAGCCCCTTGCAATCAAAGTTTTATCACAAGTAAGTTTAATAAATTCTCATATTTTAGTTTTACTTTTAAAATTTAAAAGTTTCATAATTTCATTTATAATTTTAAATTTTTTAATTGTTTACTTTGTCGTCATAGGTTGCTAGTTCATCCGCATCTGAGAGGAATTGGAGCACATATTCTTTCATCCACTTAGTAAAGCGCAATAAATTGCTCTCAAAAAGAGCGGAGAACTTAGTATATGTGCATTCCAACTTGCGTCTCCTTTCACACAAACAACGTGACTATAAGGAAGGGGAGACGAAGTTGTGGGATATAGGGCCAAAGGATACTGACTTGGATGCTTCCACTTCCCACCATGTTGCATATGAGGAGTCCGATATCCAACAGGAGCATGGGCACAATACTAGTGCTAGTGACAGTGCCATTGGCACTACTTGTGATTCATCTAGTCTTCCTACTTCATCTAATGTCAATGTTGACAATGACTTTGATATAGATGATTTAGAGGATCCATTTGATGATTAAAACTTTAATAGTGTTGTAATATTGAACTTGAAGTTTGAAGTTTGAACGATGAATATTTATATTTATCATGCATGTTTAAAAAATTAAATGTTTTAACTTTTAAATGATATTCAAGTTTATGGTGGTTTTGTTGTTTATATGATGTTCTAATCCTAATTCATGCTTCTAGGCTGCATATATATATATATTTATATTTATTTTTACATGTTTTTCAGTTTTTGTACTAACGAACCGAACCCACCACCCAAAACATTTAGCCGAACCGGCGAACCAAACCCTCGAACCCAAACCGGCTACTTAACTTATAAGCTATCTTGCCCAACTTTTCTACCCTCATATTTAACTCAATCTGTCACCATCTTTCCTACACTCCTCACATAGTATGCGATTTGGAAATTATTTGTTTCCCTCTTAATTTCCCAAATGATATTTTTATTTGACAATCACTACACTTCTATTTTCATTGCTAGAAGCATTGATTCCCAGTCTTATTCATTATAGAAGAGACTTTTCTTTTTTCTTATTCTTTGTATCTAATCCCAAGTCAACTGAAAACACTAATAGAGATTGTCCACCATCATAGCTAAAGTTCCCTCTCCTACCTACGTTATTGAGTTCTGCAAAAACCCATCTGTGCCCGCTCTAAAACACTTTGGGAGCGGGAGTGGCAATGAGAGCACCCAAGGAGCACCCCAGCTGCCCCAAGTTCCCTGTAGGTAAGCACCATGTGTACCCACAAGGAACCCAAGGTGCTCCCAAGCACTCCCATGAGCACAAAATTTGATAAAAATTAGAACACTTTTTAAATGCAAAACAAAACCAAAAAAACCCTAAAACCCATTATTTACCTAAATTTTGCCCTTTTCATTGTGTGTGCAACTTCATTTCTCTCAAACACACCCTTGCTAAGCCATTTTTTGCATTTTGAAAGGTACTTAGTTTTTTCGAAGGAGATCAATCACAAAGTGCCAAAGGGGTGAAGATAACTTGCACAAAAGAAATCTAATCATCTAAAGTAAGCATTTTAACTAATTTTTTTAGTTTTTTAACAAAAACATACAAGTTTTTGATGAATTTTTTCAAGTTTTTTTTTTATATTTTTTCAAGAAAAAGGAAACAAGTTTCAAGACTTTTTATAATGTTTTCTGGTCTTTGTTTTTAACTTTCATTAGTTTATACATATTGTAGGGTTGCATTTATTTATTTATTTTATAATTTCTTACAACAGCAAATTCAAATTGTAAACTATTTGGAATGGCCACTAGTTCAAGTTTAGTGGGTATTGATACAAAAAAACAATTTAAATATGATCAAGCATCTCCTTTATGAAAATATGTTATGATGCTCGATCAACTTCCAAAAAGGTGGGGCTTTCATTTGGAATTGTAATGAGTGCGAAGTCCAATTTAAGAGCTCATATAGTCGAGTGAAAGCTCACTTATGTGCTATAAGTGGGTGTGGGATGGAATGTATGAAGGGAAAAATAAGAAGGGCTTGCCAAAAGAAAAAATTATGGCATTCATTAAAGAACAAGAAGGTGGGTAATGTTGTGATTGAAAAATCAAAATTAAAATCTCATCCTTTAGCAAGGAAAACATCAATGAAAACACTTACAAATTCAATAATGGCCTCCCAACATCCTTTCTTGGAGACACCCTCTATCCAAGAAGAAGATCCCTCTCCTTCCCCCAAAAGAGGTCCATTGGTTAAGGCATTTCAAAATGAAACAAGAGAAGTTGCAGAGGAAAAAGTTGCACATTGCACTTATGCCAATGGTCTTCCTTTCAACTTGGTGAGATCGCCATATTGGCAAGAAATGGTAGCCACAATCAAATAGTGCACCTTCTAGTTTCACAAGTCCTGGGTATGAAAAGGTGCACACCACCTTATTGGCAAAAGAAAAAAAATTGTAGAGATATAACACAAACCAATTAGGGATTATTGGATTGAAACTGAAATGTCTATTATTTTTTCATGGATGGAAAGATTGCAAAAACCAACCTTTAATAAATATTATTGCGATGTCTCCCAAAGGGACAATGTTTTTTAAGGCGGTTGATTGTGAGGGGCAAAGGATGCAAAATTCATTTCTAAAATCCTCCTTGAGTCCATAGAGATGGTGGGTCCTGAAAATGTTGTCCAAGTCATTACGAACAATGCGAAAAATTGTAGGGCTACAAGTGCTTTGGTTGAAGAAAGGTATGCACACATTTGTTGGACACCATGCACCATACACTCCCTTAACTTGGTTATGTAAGCAATTGGCACTCAAATAGAGTGGGCGAAAGCTATATACCATGAGGGTGAGGAGATCCAAATGTTTGTAACAAACCACCATATGTCACAAGGCATTTTCAAGACTTTCTCGAATTTGGAATTGTTGAAGGTAAATTTAATCTAATTATTTAATTTATGCCATGTTTAATTATATTTTAATGTGTTATTAACTTAATTTTCACACAGCATTAGGTTGTTGAGACCTGATTCGCATCACATACAATCGTTTTGAGACGACTTGGAAGCAATCAAATTCAGAGAGAGCCCAAAAGGTCAAGTCATTGATCCTAGATGACAATTGGTGGGCTTGTGTGAACTATGTCTTGAGTTTCACCGAGTTTATCATGAGTATGATCAAGTTTGTTGATACAAATTGACCATGTCTAGGGGAAATCTATGATGACATCAACTCCATGATAGAAAAAATAAAGTTGTAATAGCACAAAAAGAGAATAACCCCAAAGAAACATTTTTCCGAAGTGTGGAAAAAATCATTCATTACTACTAGAACAAGATGAGCACACCATGGCATCTACTTGCATATGCATTATCCCCCAAATACTATAGCATAGAGATACTTTCTTTCCCAAGGAGAATTGCACCATTTAGAGATAGTGAAGTTGCTAATGGGTACAAGTTGTCATTCAAAAGACTCTTCTCAAATCCAAAAGTCGTGGATAATGTTAGGAAAGAGTTTGGCAGGTTCATCTCAGAACAAGATCATAGTATTTGTGCTCTTCGATACCAACACAAAGAAGATGCTCGTACATGGTGGTACCTCCTTGGGCAAAATTATTTGTTCCTCCAAGCTCTTGCAATCAAGATTCTATCACAAGTACTTTTTATTTTTTATTTTTTATTTTTTAGCATTTGTATTGTAAACTTTAGTACTTACCATTATTTAATTTCTTTTTTATATTTTTTATTTTTTTTATTTTTAAGTTGTGTTGGTTTTCTCTCCAATTTATCCACTCAATGAAGTGTAAATGGTTGGCTGCAAAGAAAGTAGAAGACTTGGTTTATGTCCATTCCAACTTGTGTCTTCTATCACATAAGCAAGATGACTACAAAGAAGGGGCAACGAAGCATTGGGACATAGCCCCTAAGTGTGCCAACTTGGATGCATCTATTGTAGAGCTTGCTAGAGTCAATATAAATGATGAAAATGAGATTCTTACACGTGGTGCACCTAGTGGGAGTGGCACTCCATTTACTTGTAGTTGAAATGATGTTGAACCAAACGATGACCTTTATCTAGATCCTTTTGATGAAGATTGAAGACAAAAATACAATTTTTTTATTGTATTTATTTCAAATTTTGTAATTGTAAAGATTTTCATTTGAATCGTCCTAGACATATATGATATATGGCATAATATTGAAATTTTGAAGTATCAATTGACATTTATCTTTGTCACTATCATTGATCAATGATGAGCTATCATACTATCAAATGTATTTACAATTTTGTATATATACATATATATACACAATTGTTCCCAAACGTAATGTACCATACCCAAGAAAAAAAAATTGTCATTTTGACATACCAAAACCCTATACCCGTACCCAATCTCATACCAAAACCAACAACTTAGTCTCATATTGATCCTAGATTTCTTTTCGTAGTTCCATTAGAATTGAACTTAACCAAATCTTAAGGAGGTTCCACTCAGTACTCCACTAGGATGTGTCCACCCCAAAAATCCCCAAGTTTCTAGGACGTGGACATCCTAGAGACTCCCAAGAATCTCTCAACCGTCTCAGCTACACCCAAGCATCTCCTGCAGCGAACATGCCCATAAAGTGAAAAATAAAAATGAACACATTTTTTTTGGGAACCAACGTCCAAGGTCGAACCCTAATGGCCAATGGGCTACACCAAAGCCTCCCAAACCCTATAAGACACCCTAAAATCTTCACTTTTACTCACAAATTCATTCCAACAATAAGGTTGAAGAGGACCAAAAGAGTGAGAGTGAAGGAGTGAAAGAGTGAGTGAAGTGCAAGAAAGTTGAGGGGGGCCAAGAAGAAGAGGGAGAAAATGAATTCTACACCAAGTTGGAGGGAATTTTCAAGCACACGGTAGGATTCCATGACTATTTTTTTTTTTTAATTATTTTTTTTATTAGTTTTATATTCATCTTTTAATTTTGTTCATAATTTCATAAACATGGTTGCAAGTGCATTAGCATATTAATTTTTAATTGTTCAATTGTTCATATTGTCATCAAGATTCAACATTAAAATTTGAAATTAAAAAAAAAAAAAATTGAACATAAAATTCATATTCATAGGCATGGCTACAAGCTATCATATTTTCTATTTTTTTATTCTACTGTTTTACAAATTTGAAATTAGTAAATTAGTAAATTAGTAAATTACTTTTTGTTTATATGTTCAAATTTATAATTTTTTATTTTGAAATTTGTCAAACTAAGATGAAACTTTTGTTTATCCTCTACTTTTGCGCTTCATGCAACCTGAAGTAAGAAAAACAAAAGTGAAATCCTTGGTTGACAAAGATTAAGAACAAAGATTTTTATTTGTGTATCCTCTGCTTTTGCGTTTTTGTGTGACCTGAAGCAAGAAAAACAAAGAGAAAATCTTTGTGTCTTAATCCTTTGCATTATGCTACGCAACTACATGCATATTTTGAATTTTAAATTTTAATTTTAAAATCATGAACTTATAAATTTTATATTGTTTATTGTAGTGTCGCAATGAGTTCTCATGGCATGAGTGAGGATGAGATTGAGATTGTTCACTCTTACAATGAAACTAATTCTGATTATACACCTGAGCCTGATGAAAATGTAGAAACAAAGAGGGGTGACTGTGAGACCCAAACCACAAATTCCATGGCCAATTCAATTGCAAATATGAATTGCCCCTCCACAATACTGGCAGATTTTGATAAGGGTCCCTTTGATCCTAAGTTTCCTTTGAAACAATTTGCAACAAAATTATGGAGCAGGCCTGGGACATCTAGGGGCACAAGGTTGTGGAAGTGCCAATTGTGTGGCCTTGAGTTTCAAGGCAACATTGCCAGAGTTAATGCCCATCTCCTTCATATTTAAGGAAAAGGTGTGGATATATGTGAGTTTTTGACGTCAATGAATAACCTGAAATTTGAGGCTAAGATATGTAGGCTATGGGGTGTTGGTGGTGAAGAAAATGTAGTTGCACCTATATCTACTTCTTTTCACATAGGCCAAGGGGTCATTAGAGCCAACCACACGATTCTATTTCTTTGCAAAGGCAATTTACACGTATGCCATCTTCTACTTTAGGGGCCCATACAACAAAGACTAGGGGGAAAATGCAAGTTGACAACTAATGCAACTAACCCAATAACTGAATTATTTAGTGTGCAAATGAAGGATGATGCAGATGATGCCATTGGCAAATTCTTCTTTTCCAATGGCATTCCATTCCATATGGCTTGATCTCCTTATTATAAGAAGGCGATGGCAATGGTAGCAAGGGCAAGACCATCATGAGTGCCACCAAGGGAGACAAAATTTGAGGACCACAATCTTGGATAAGAACTATTCAAAGATAAATGTGATAATGGAGAAAATGAAGGAATGTTGGGTGGAAAATGGATGCAGTATTGTCATGGATGGGTGGACTAACATTAGGCATCATCCACTCATCAATATCATGGTTACATGTTTAGAGGGCCCATATTTTCTTAAGGCAATTGATTGTTTAGGGCATCGCAAGGATGTCAATTTTCAATTTCAGATCCTCAAGGATGCTATTGAGGAGATTGGGCCACAAAATGTGGTCCAAGTAGTGACATAAGCGGCCCATGTGTGCACAGCTGCAAGTAAATTAATTGAGGCAGCTTATAGACATATTTGGTGGACTCCTTGTTGTGTGCATTCCATGAATAATGCACTCAAGGACATGGGAAATATTGATTGGATTAAATCAGTGGTCAATGATGTGCAAAGGAATTCTTGAAACTTGTCAAGACTAGATATGCATCCAATTTCATTCTCTTGGAAAGAATGCTTGAGTTGCAAGAAGCATTGCAACTAATGGTTATGACAGCAGACTTGAATCGGAGGCCCAAGTCCAAGACAAAGCAAGGGAAAAGGGTGAAGGATGGCGAGAAAAGGACCCCACATTAGCATTCTACAATGAGCACATTCAACCAATCATTCATTAGAAATGGGAGAAGCTCAACACTCCCTTGCACATGGCTGCCTATGCATTGAACCCCAAGTGGTACGTGGAAAGGCCTTGTAGAGTTACACCCATACAGGATGTTGAGGTGAAGGGTTCAAGAAGGCCATCCAAAAGATGTATGATCCTGAACAAGCTAGCATCAGTCGTATTGAGTGGACAAAATTTGCCACTCTTAGGGGTTATTCTAAGGAGGCCAAGATGGATAGGGGAACTATGGCACAGGAGGACCCAATTTTGTGGTGGACTATGCATGGACCCAATTGTTTGACTACATCTCTAGCCATTTGTTTGTTATCTCAGGTTTCTAGTTCTTTTGCTGTTGAGAGGAATTGGTCTACTTAAAGCTTCATCCACTCCCTTAAGAGGAATAGGCTTACCTCTAGGAGAGCGGAGAAGTTTGTGGCTATACATAGTGCCTTGCATCTCATTGATTGCAAGACACTTTTGTACAAGGAGAGTCCAACAACACGATGGGATGTAGAGCCAGAGGAGCCAGCACAGATTGATGAGGATGCTACACAGACAAGGCTGGTTGGTATTAGTATGGAGGAGCTTGACCATGTGGTGTTTGAGTCCAATAGTTCTAGTGATGAGGAGTTTGGGGATGATTAGAGGCCTCACTTCACTCCATTTTGTTATTTTGAACATTCTGATTTGTTATCATCATTGTACTCAATGTAATCATCATTATGAAATCTTGAATATAATATAAATTTTGAATTCGACATTTTCATTGTTCAATGTTCAATTGTTACTGCTCATTTCAAACTTCAAACTTCAAAGTTTTAAAGGTTTTAGTTTACTAGTTTATAAGTGTTAACTATTACTAGTTTGCTGAGGTTTCATTTGTAATTCTTATACTTATACATCTTTTTATAAATTTTGAATTCAACATTTTCATTGTTCAATGTTAAATTGTTAATGTTCATTTCAAACTTCAAAGTTCAAAGTTTTAAAGTTTGTAGTTTAGTAGTTTCTAAGTTTTAACTATTACTAGTTTGCCAAGGTTTCATTTGTAATTCTTATACATCCTTTTATAACTATTTTTTCAAGTACTATATGTATTTCAGCACCACCCCCCACCGCCACTTTGCTGCTGTCCCCCTGTCGTCCCCAAACTTAGGCCCTTAGTCCCCACGTCCCCATGTCCCCCCATTAGGAAACTCTATGGAACTATGTAAAGAACTGGACATTGGTATAGCCAATCTAATTATGGATAAATAAGAATTTGGCAATTAGGAGCATCTATAATATGTCAGTGCATATTAATAGGACAAAACCAAAGAACTTTACAGCAATTCACACATCTCCAAAAAAGATTGATATTAAAAACTGAACTAACAGTATCTGAATTTGTCAAAGTTTGGCCTCCAAAAGGATTCATCAGTTACCCCAGACTGAATGAAAAATCTTAAAACAGTTACCACCTCGGTTCCGAAGAATATCCCTGATAAAGGAGATGGTAAAAGAAAGTCAAAAAAAGTATGTTGCTTGGTTCCTCAAAATTAAATTTTGAAGTGACAGTTAACAGAAACCCTGGCCCTACAGGTTGTGGTGATGGGCATCAGGATTTGGTAAGAAAGATTTAGAAAATGAGGAGGGTTCAAAATAACAAAAGCAATCCAGAAAGCTAGATGCAAGAACTTAAAACTCAATCATACAATTGATGATACAAACCAATTGTATAGCTAAAAATGAAGATTAAATCAACAATATCTCAAATTGTAAGGTTGGGTAACATGGCAGCAGATTTTCTATCCAGATTATGGATCAAGTTAGGAATTAGACTGGAGGCCATGCTAAAAGGGACACTCATGCCTTCAAGATACCCCTTAACAAGGTTGATAAAAGAATTACTCTATTAAAAACTTTTAAAAAACATATCTTAGAGGAATAATGGACAAGAACTCAAACTTGCATTTAGAGATATCCCGACCATGCCTATATCAATTGGTGGCATGACACTGGTATCAGTATCTCTGCTTGAGAATTGCTAAACATTAGGGTGCCAGGCTTGCTGCTCATTGGAAGTTGAATACAAAGTATTTCAGTTTTGGTGTTATGATTAATTCAGAGCTTGCAATAATATGATTTGAGAATAAATTGGAAAGAATTTGGGAAAACTCCTTGATGTTCATCTGGGTGGTAGATTAAAAGGGTGTAATTCACTAGTTCTACTGTGAATTTTAGTATATGGCTTCAGAAAATTCTTCCTTTTCAAAGAAATATTCTGGTGAATCATCTCTTTCCCATAAAAGATGTTACCATAGTTGGTCAACAAATAAAAGAATTCATCAGGAGAAAACACAAAAAAGGAGGACCCTATACACTGAACAATACATTCATGAAGGTATTGTTAGGCTCATTGAGGATGTAAAAGTGAACAAGCTAACAGAAGATGGGACAGCTATTGTCATCCTCACCTGGAGCAAAGGCAATGCAGCAATGAAGGATTGGAGAAGACAATCAGCACTTGGCTATAGCAATCAATACTACTAAAACGGAGTCACTCCAAACTCCTAAGTGCCCAAATAGCAGAAAGCACAGGAAATTTCAGAATCGTAGAACAGATCATTGATGCAATTAAGGGTTGAACTCGTTGAAGTCACTAGTTCTACTGTGAATTTTAGTGTATGACTACAGAAAATTCTTCCTTTACAAAGAAATATTCTGAGAAATCATCTCATTCGCAAAAAGGGTGTTACCCTAGTTGGTCAACAGATGAAACAATCTCATTGGGTGAAAACACAGAAAAGGAGGAGCCTGTATACTGAACAATATATTCATGAGGGTCTTGTTAGGCTCATTGTAGATGTAACAGTAAAAGTGAAGAAGCTAACAGAAGACAAGATAGCTGTTCTCATCCCCACCTGGTGCAAAGCCAATACAGCAATGGAAGATTGGAGAACAGAATCAATGCTTGGCTATAGCAACCAATTTTACTAAAACGGAGTCACTCCAAACTCCTAAATGCCCAAATAGCAGAAAAAACAGGAAATTTCAGATTCATTGAACAGATCATTGATGCAATGTTTGATTCAGGAAAATCAGTAACAGAGGCCAAAATGCAAACAATCACTAGTACTATTGGCTATGAGAGTGTTTTAGTCAAATCAAGTAACACTCTGGCCATTCATGAAGATTTATCAACAAAGAATGAAACAAAACTTAGACCACTCTAGGTTCTGAAAGCTTCTGTATAAGGTAGATATCCAAGCATCTGTGCATGGCAAGCAGATAATGACCCTTGGTGAAAGAATGTCATAGAGGTTCCAGACTCTGTTCAATCTGCTGATCTGTTATCAAAAATAGAATAAGAGGAGATAGTGAAGAAACCATCCTTCATCCCTGTTATAATCTCATTTTCTGAGTAGTAGTCTGGACTCTGGAGCAAGGCAGGTTTTGATGACATGGAGAAACACCTTGCATAGACAACTAAAATCTGCCATCATTCCTAATAATGCATTTTAACATCATTCCTGGAATTTATCAACACCACCATGCTAATTAACCAAATACTAGAATACTACCATACTAACACCATCCTAAACAATTATATAAAATATTTATTTAATTAAATCCTCACAACTCCACTAGTTAATTATTTTTTGTATTATTATTAATTAATTAATTGATCTAATTTCCATCTCACAATTTAAAAAAATAAAAATATTTATTTTCCATCTCACATTTTTAATTAAATGCAAAAAAACTCGTTTCCCTCCATTTTTCCATAACTTTAAATCTCACTTGTCCATTTAAAATTTTAATCTTTAAATCTCCACCCCCCATTTTTGCAACAAGATATTTAGTATCATCCCATATGGTTGCAACAAAATAAAATAGCCATAACCATTTTAAACAAACTGCATTTAGACCCTCCATTTAAATCAAATTAAATCTTAACCATCCATCATACCTCCTATATTCTAGAAGAATCCTCTCGACCAATCTCAACTGTAGATTCATCGAACAAATCTACAAAGTTCATCCCAGTTTTCAAAAATTATAAATTGAGCTACAAGCTTCCAAAAAACAATCTATCAACTTGATAAATACATGCTGCTTAAATTTTGTAGAATTATTTTGAGCAGCTACATAGCATTCATTAGCACTTTCTGAGCTTATCCCTCCAGCCAATGTAATGTGCATTTGATAGCCTTCGCCTTGTTTGAAGTCCATTGAGCTCAACCCAAGGTCTGCATGCAAGTTTGAATTATGATGCTTTGTTTGAATTCAAATTTTGCTGCTAACACCGTACATACAGTAGTTTCTAGTTTGAGGCAATATTTATCTATGCATTTGCTAATTTATATTAAAGTAATGAATGGATTCGCATGAAAACAATATGATTGCATCTGCTAGTGCTAAAGAATGAAATCAGACTTTCAGTTCAAGCTCTGTTCATCTAGTTTGCTTGCCTGCATATGGTTTTGCCAAAAATGGTATGAAATTGAAGATGTAATGACTGTTGTCCTTAAACATGATGGAAGTTAATGATCAAACATGACGACATGTCCACTTTTCTCTCTCCAAGCCTTTTTGAATTTGATCAAGTTTTTAGATAATATAATTTGTCTATCTGACCTTTTTTTTTGTAGCAATCTTCAGGATGATATCGGAATTCCCAGTTGGTAATCAGTTTGGAAAATTGTACTGCCAGGATGCATCCTCTGCTCTCAACACCCCACTCCAGACATATCAGATGTTCTCAGGACTTGGATACCGAGAAAGGCATTCTCTCTCTGTTCCTGAACTCTAGGGAGGGTGACCTAGTTGTTGTCAGTACATATTGGCCCCTCCCAATGGCATTTCAAGGGCATGCCCCTTTCTTCCGCTTGATTGACAACTCTTACAAATATATGGGGTAGTCCAGGGACTTTGGAAGTATCCTGGGAACTTCTAGAGTTTCCTAAGCCAGCCCAAATGCTGGTAGCAGTTCCCAACTGACTGTATAACGAAAAAGAAACATAAAGTATCACACTCCTTACATCAGTAAATATCAGGTCAGTAGATGTTTTCATGCTTTCACTTTAATCTTTTACCTGCAACAATGTTTCTCCTTTCAGAATAGATATAGTCCAACTTCGTCAGTTGCTCATTCATTATATAAATGAATTGTGAATATTTGGTAAGAACACATCTAACCAACAACATACAAATAGAAGAACACTATTGCGAAATACTCAATTTGATAAGAAAGAATACTCAATTAATTGTTAAGGGTTATCTGTAGATAATATACTTAGACATGGGCAATGATTGTTTATGAAAACAAAGAAGACTATTGATACAGGAGCATCTGGGTTGAAGGCAATCCTGCTCATTCAAAATAAATTCTGCCTTAGTTTTGTTTGTCTTGTCTTTGTTTTCTGTTTGTGTTTGCAGGTTTTGCTTAATTTTGATTCAATCTTGCTCCTTTCCTGCTGCGCTGTTTAGTTCCTATCAGTTTTCCTTCATCCCATAGCAGCAACTCCTTTGTTGGTCATGGGATGGTTAAAGGAAGGATTTTTGAGGTTGGCTGCAGTTGCATTTTTCCTGGGCCCCTCATGGCAGTGAATTTTATCTAGGTTTTACCACTTGTCTGACATACCTGAATTGTGAGTAATGCACTGAAAATTCCAGTGGCATTTTCCTTCCAGCTGGCAGTTTATTACCATAAGTTCTTTTGCTTACTGTTTTGCTAGCCAGCGATGGCTGGACAGCTACTATCTGTAGCAATGCAGAGTCATGGGCCAATAATTTTCACGTTTTTTCCTTATCTGGACAGTTAAGTTAAAAAATAATGAGATTAATTGTGCCAACTCCCATTCCTGGACGAGTCAGCATCATCTGCTTGTTTTGTATTTATTTGACATTCATGATATGATCCTGTCGGCTTGGATTCTGGTAACAATCTATAAAGTGGGTCCAATTTTGGCTCAGGATGAGATGATCCAAGATCGTGGTTAGTAGACAGAGAGACGATAGCAATTGGTAATGACAATTTAAAAGTTGAGAATTTATACTGGAGCAGGACTGAGGACTGACGATGGCAATGTTATTTATTTTTACTGTCTTATGACCGTTCTCTTAAAAAAACAGAACAAAACTGGAGAAACCAAGGAGGCCTGCAAGCCTTATCGGATGGTAATTGTAATTGAGGCTGTTCAGACACATGTTATCACTGTTTACTCTTTACATGAGGATTTGTCCTCGTAGGACTGTTTGACTATGTATGCCTAAGAGCAAAGTTGTAATTGAAATTTGAGAAATAAGAATGTGCTATTGCTTTGTTAGTATGGCTGCCTGAGTTGGCTACCCATTGCAGGTACCTGATTCGGAACTGCATTAATTATGCAAGAAAACTCAGCTCTCAGAGTTCTGATAAGATAGAGTGCATCTTTTCCAATATTCCAATATGGAATGATCTGTAGTATCTATGCAGTGTAAAGGCATCATAAGTATCAACAAATTATTGGCAATTGTTAAGAGTTATCAGTCAATAAATCTAATTAAACACAAGCAATGATTGTTTATGAAAATAAAAAGTGCTATACAAAACGAAACTCAACTTCTCATAGTTCTAATTAGGTAGGATGCATCGTTTAAAACATTGATATTTCAATATGGAAATGTTTTGTATTCTCTACATAGTGTAAAGACATCATAAGTAGTTGACAAATTGTAGAAAAGTGAGAGGCAAATGAGCAAATTTCTTTAATTTCATGAGAACAAATTGAGTGTTTGGAAGGAATTGACCTAAGTGTTACAAGAGAATACCAATAAGTTGTGAAAGAAAAAGACATCAATGGCTTTGTGGGAAGTACATTGAGACCTTGTTGAATCAAAAAGTTGGTGAAGAAAATTGGACAACTTCAAAATGTATTTATTATACAGGAAGATAAAAAGATTATCAATGTCTATGGTCCCAAAAGTGCCTTGAACCAGACCGGGCACCATGTTCATAAGAAGTGTCTCAAATGGGTTTGTTTTCCCACTTAAAAGGAAATTAAGTCTTAAGATCATCTCATTTCTGTATGATCAAGATGCCATGCATCCTTCCATCTTCATGATCCAGTGCACCATTGCAGGCATTCAATAGCCTCCAAGCATTATTCATACGGAACAATAGTTGTAGACCACATCTCGTATACAAATTCTACTGTATGGTCCTGGAGAGGTTACACGTTCACTGAAGAGCATTAACTACAAATTGAAATCTAATGGTCAAATCAAAGGTGACCAATAAAAGTTCATTTATACAATTCATGAAATAATACAATGCCAGTCAATGTGGCATCAATGGCAACTAAACATAGAGGCCAACTGTCATTGCCTTAGCAAGAGCTGAAGTGAACCACGCTTATGCCCTAGCTTTTTCATGATACAAAAAGGTAAGGGTTGCTTTTTAGGCCATGGCCAAGTCAGATGCCAATTTGATGTATGAGATGTGCCTTGTGAGACCCCGCAAGAAGGTTTCATTTCAGCTTTTACGGCCCTGGGTTAACCATACAAGGAGGTTTCATTCCATTTAACTTATACAGCATTCAACATTTGCACACCTGAGCTTTGATCTCGTGACCAGGCTCAAGGCAAACCAAACCTTGCCAATTAACCTAAACCCAGAGTACCCAATCTCAACAATCCTGATCAGAAAATTGATTACTATGCAGGAAAAGAAGATAGTGATTTCAATAACCATTTGAGTTTCATGCCAAGAAAGAAAGAAACTTTCATTTGAGTTTCACTCCAAGAAGGAATGAAAATTTCATTTGAGTTCCACTCCAGAATCCACGAAAGGAACATAAAATTTGAGTTGCATTTATGGGAACATAAATAAAAACTTTTGTAACGCAAGGACTGCGCTCAAAGGTCGAAGGGTTGCGGGATTTACCTGACAACAGGCCGGCGCTCCAACTCCAAGTCTATTTTACGATAGTCCACACCCCTTTGCTCCAGCAGCACTTCCCTGGGCTTTGCTTCGCCAAATGGATTCACTTTCTTCTTCCGCACCGCACCCTGGGGCTCGAGCTCTGGACCTTTAGGAGTTGGCGGCCTACTTGACGTAGAACTCCTACTTTTCTCTTCCCCAACAACCTCCTCCTCAACGACATTACCAGCCTTGTCTGCGCCGCTGACTCCGATGCCCATTATATCTTTTTCGCTTACCTTATCTTTGCACAGCAGCCCCTCTTTCTCCTTGTCTGCCAGAACTTGTTCCCGCGGCCGGGCGCCTGCAAACGGGTCGCTTCTAACCCTAACTTGCTGCTGCACTGACTCCGCCACTCTAGTCTCCTCGGGCGCGGGAAGGGACGAAGATTCCACACTCCGTTTTCCGTCTTGTGACGGAATACCGCGGCGCTCGCTGTTTGAAGCGACAGCCGTAGCTTTTTTCACAGAACCCCAGTCGTCCACCTGATCGGCACGCGAGGCCGGAGCGGGCAGCGGCTCCCGCTTTCTGTCAAATTCCTGAGACCTGAGATCGAACCCTGGCCCAGCCCTTCCACTTAAAGCTTGATCAGAGACCTTGTTTCTGTCAGCAAACGGGAAAACCCTGGCATCTGGGAGGGCCCGGGATCGACCCCCGGGCCCAACATACTGCCCTGTTGTTACCTCAGAAATGCTGTATGTTGGGTTCTTTTTTCTCCTCGATTTACCAACTGCTGCGGCTTCTGCTTCTGCTTGTTGCTTTTTCCGTGAGGCTTCTGCTTCGGCCTGCTGTTTCTTCTGTTCCGCTTCTTCGCGCTCGGCTTCCTCAGCCCATGCTCCGACCCCTCCCAGGGCTCTCGCCATTTTTCTCTCCTCGAGCTAATAATGATAATAGCAGCGCAGAGATCTAATACGGAGTTTTACGCATTGCGGCCATAGACATTTGCTTCGTGGTGTTTTGAATAGCCTGTTGAATTCCGCTTTAGCTAAAAAAGAGTCAAAGCAAAGGCAAAGGCAAAGGCAAAGGCAAAAGAAACTTTAGATGCTTTCCCGAGCACTTGCAGGGCACTTGCAAAGTGTTCAGAGCTGCTTTTGCCCACTACAAGGAAATGAATCATTTTCTTCGTGTTGGGGCTCAGATTAGACTCAGCACAAGACAGTAATCAATGATTGCCAGCTTGATTGAAACGTATGAATTGCACTTTTGCTGTGACTCTTGGTTCCATAGATCGGTTGGATTTTTAGATGTTATTAAATCAATCTTCTTTCAATTTTTACTATGAATAGTACAAATTATGTTTTGGTCAAAGTATTTTTAAAATAATTTAAGTATGTCATTTAGAAATTAGTCATATGCATTTATAGTTATATGTTCTTTTAATATGTTGGTTTCACAAGCACAAGTTTAAATTGATATCTCATTGGTTAAGAATGAAGGATTGAGAGGTATATGTACAACAAAAGTATCTTGAGGCACGATTCTAACCACATATCTTATATTATAACTTCAAGGAATTGAACGTCGGTGGATGGCAAATCAAGGAGTTACATACCATCATCCTCACTATTTATCTTCAACTAAAGATTATTTAATGAGAAGGCTTTATAAAGATGTTAGGGAACATCTAAAGATTTAAAGCAAACAAAAAAATGTTTTAGCTTCAAGATTTAAGGGGAAGAAACAATGCTCAAGAACATTGAAAAATTCTTCTATGAGAAGGTTTTATAAAAAATATTAGGAAATATGAAAAGGTTAAAAAAAATACAATTGATTTGAAAGCTAAGAGAGATATTCCCTAACACCTCATCAATAATGAATATACTTGTTTTAGCCCTTATTAAACTTCTCAAATAAATTATTAATGTGAGATTATTAACTCATAACAATATTATGTCATTTATGATGGTAAACAAAACATAGAAACATGTGTACCAGATTGAGAACATAAAAGAAGATGTAAGATAGTGACTAAAACAACACATTTTACCCTAGAGAAACCCTAAAAGATAAAAACTACAACAAAAGTGAGCAATTAGCTCCTTGAACCATTGAAATTTAGTCAAACGTACATTGTAGTAAGCTAACATGATGTCAACACAAGCCCTTCAATGTGATAATTGAGTTTGAAAACCTATAATGGAGTCTACAACCTCAAAAACCATGTCTCATGGTCATTAAATCTACATAATGAACATGATATGAGAATTACCAAGAGAGCTAACCCTTCTATAAGTTTTAAAATAGTCTTACATAGCTTTTCCAAGCCTCTAAAGGCATCAAAAGATGTTTTCACATGCTTAGGAAGGTTAAAAGAATTGATCAAACCCTTCAAATTCCACTCTTCCTAGTAATGACTTTTTCACTTCTATAGCAAAGAGGTGAAATTGAAAATGTTATAGTCAGGGAAAAATCTCCATGACAATTAAGTTTTTGCTACAACAAAATCATTTTCATTGCGTGTGGAAAATGATGAATTCATCGTAATGTAAAAACTACTTTATCCTACTTGCACACTTATTCATGAACATCCGTAGAATGCTCAAAATTGTTGGAGTTAGATATTTTGACCCTCATAGGCTAGTAAATCCTACAAAACAATGATAAATTTCTACAAGAGATTTCAAATAAACCCAAAATATGCAATATATTCATACAAAATGTTTAAATCCAAAAAACATAAATACATATGATCCCCTTGAATATATAAAAATGGGTGATATGAGAAGGTAGGTGTGGACACTAACCTCCTACATGAGTATAAGACTCTCCTAAGTAGGCTAAAAGCTAACTAAATTGATAATGTCACTATTTACACTAACTAAAATCACTCCAAGGCCTATCTAACCTAGACATGGTCATTTCAACTTCTAGAAGTGGCGATCACTAATCCTCCCATGATGGCAAGGTCTTAAAATGACTCTCTTGACTAGAAATGGGTCCAACCAATCATACAATTGTGAAATTTTTAGGCATATTCAACTTGAATGGAGAGGAATTTTTTTTAATTATGGAAATGACCTTTTTATGGAAAAAATCAGTTATTATGGTAGTAGGATGGTCATTTTCATTATGGCATCACCACCATTAAAATAAGAATCATAGTATATTAGGTCCTATATACATTATTGCTAACCAAGCCTTCTAACTGATTTTGAAATTCCCTAATTTTTAGGTGGAATTATAATCTTAATTCTTGAAATGGTATTTCACATTATTTTTTTGTGTTGGTAGTGGTGAATACATATGGTGAATATTAAGATTTTGGTAAAGAAATAGATATTTGTAGGGGAATAAAATCTCTTTTACATAAATCAATATTAATTAAATAGTTGCATATAATCAAACACAAATTAACCTATATTTAAGTAAGGAAGTTGAGTTGTGGAATTAATAAATTAAAATGTTATCTTCCAATGTTAAATAAAAGTGACATGTGTACTCAATTCTCAAATCAAAGATGGATTGTTGGAGAAGTGGAAAATTAATCCACCAATTTTCATAAAATAGTGGTTCCTCAATGTGGTCTTTATCTTGAACTCTACACAAACCCACAATATTTTATGGCTTGGGGTTATTCCTAAGCAATACATGTATAATCTTTAAGGTGCATATCTAATTTAATAGGTGGCAAAAATTTATGATCTAGTTTGCATTAAAAAATAAGTTGAAACTGCTACAATAAAATTGCTTGCTAGTATATTCAAATCTAAAATATAATTCTTTATCGAAAGATTACCATAAGATGATTATATGATTACATAAAATAAATAATAATAAAATCAAAAAACCTTATGAACTATAGGATTTACATGGAGATTTACTTTTTTGAGAAAAAATCCACACTCAAAAGAGGACAAGTATGTGTTAACCTTCAACAAAGAGAAACATACGAAACACTAACACTTTTCACTTTACACCTACATACTTGTAAAATAAACAACGAAACTATTATTTCATGCATCCAATTTATAGAGAAATTGGAGAGGAATACCAAAAATAGTTTCTCAAAAATAATGTACCATCAAACTATGGATAAATGCGAAAAATATCACATACAAAATGAAGAGGCTCTTCCAAGAATGATAAATGTAACTCTCAATAAGCCATGGATTGCAAAAATAAGCAATATTAATAATAGACAACATATTTGACGTGTAACTCCTCCGTAATGGGCCATACCCTTGGCAGGTGTCCAAAATCACCACCCAACTAATATGGGACCCATTAACAACATGCAAGATGCTCCACTACTCAATTTTAACTCCCAAGTTGAGAAAATTGCTAAAAATAGTTGTGTAATTGTCACTATAAACTTTGCATCCTTCATGAATGCACATAACAACCAATACAATTACAAGTCATTTTCTAAGTGCACCCTAAGTACCCAAGGACTTAAAGAGTGTCAGAGGTACATAAAATATATACAATATTGCTAGGTAAATGCCTAACATTATCCCACTTGACATTTACATTGAAATTACATACGTAGGAAATACAAATACAATTAAGTACAAGAATCAAGGCATGTGTCCTTCCTACATCAAGAGAACTTATCCATGGTCACTAGCCTTGTAAGTGAATTTGCAACATTATCCAAAGTGTCAACCTTCTTTAATAAGACCTTACCATTCTAAATCATTTTTTATATAAATTTATACTAAACATCAACATGCTTAATGTCGGGAGTCAACCTTATAGTGCCAAAAAAAAATCTTGAGTCATGTCCCTTTTATGTGTCTAACCCTATTTTTGACCCAATACTTATAACCAATCTAAAAAAATGTGTAGATTCTTATTTATTAAATTCATCTAAGTGTTGTCTTTTTTCATTCCCCATGTTCCTATAATGTGTTATAATTTACAAGTTTCTAAAAGGTATAAATGTTTAAGCTTGTGCAAATTGTCAAAGTCATCAAAGTTTCCCTATTAGGCATACCTTTTGACTCACCTTTGCTTTCATTTGTTCCTTCTTGAAACTTCAAACTTTCATCTCCCATCATGCCACCCCACCTTCACTCAATTTTTCACTTATATTAGTTAATATGTCAAACTTCCCTCTCCTTGAGTACCCTTTCCCAATCATTCTCAAACTCCAACCCCCAACAGTTTAAAACTCCTACATTTTTAATATTTGATTTCACCTACCATTATTTATGTCCATGTGATTGCTTTTGAGTAGGGTTGATGTCATCATTTGTCCTATTTTGGGGTTTTCTTGCCCAAGAAATTACTTTTCATCAAAATCACATAGATTTGCATATCAGCAATGATAGAGATGAAACAAACCAAAATCCTTAAAATGAACCCCCGTGGAGCTCTACAATGATTGGATCAAACTATATTATTCCTGAAATTCATTGTTTATTCATATAGATGTAGATTTGAAGTAGAAAACGATAAAGTTGGCCTATGTTGTGTTTAATGCATTCATTAGGTTTTATAGATCATTTTCTTCACATCGTCCCTTGGTGACATGTCTACAAAAAAAAATTGGCTCTCCCACACTATTGCATGCCATATCCAAAGGAACAATTAATGTAGTAGGCATTTTTAGGTCTAGGAAAAAATGTATTATTATTTCTCATATATATTTTAATATTTCTTAGTGATTTTTTTAAACATGATTGTCAAGGAGATGATAGTTGTGAACAAGGTATAGATGGGTTTCTTTGTACAAGTAATATTTTTCATCATATCAAGGCGCCCATGGTGGGTGGATTCGATGCAACAATAGATCTATAAAAAACAAGTTAGTTGTTCATAGTGGGGGTTGGTCGCCAAACCAATTTTAGGGTTTAGTTATGTTTAGAGGTTGTTCTAGGGTATTGAATATTAAATGTTTTAACTATAAATGAAGGGGTATTAATTGCAATAATGTGGGAAGGGTTTATTACTACACTTCTTCAATAATAAACACGTGCATGGTTGTTTATAGTGATTGAAGGGAGTATTGTAATCATAACAAGGTATTTCATTTTGCCACATTTAATGATATGAATGTATTAAGGGTTTGGTACATGCGTGGCATCACCTAATGTATTACATTTTTTTTGTCATAACCATTATTTCAATCTATATGGGTCATTTTCGTTATAGGTATGCATAATTAAATATGTTTATTATTGAAATGTAATCTTTCGTTTCCATGTGATTGTAAGCCTAGTTTTGTTGATGCTAAACCATTCTTTCAAGTCATATGGATCATTCTAGTTCTAGTCATGTATGATTAAGTATGTTTATTATCGAAATGTAAGTTTTGGTTTCTATGTGACTATAAATCTATTTTTGTAATCTTTGGTTTCCACATGACTGTAAACCTAATATATTATAAATTATATTTTGTAATAGCCATTTTTTTAGACTATAGGAATCGGTCAGGTATATGTCCCCCTATAAACTATAGTGTGCCTAGTAAACTTTTTTCACGTGATCAGTGGCGCTGACACGACATGCCCTTTGGTACTATGGGTTTGAGGGGAGACTAGACCTCGTGGTCCCTCTTGCCTGCAACAAGATGTTGTAGCCAATCAAGCTAGGCCCCCCACCCTTGTAATAGCTGTTATTTTAATATATGTGGTTCATTGCAATTCTATTCATGGATGATTAATTATTGTGTATTATTGATATGTAATATTTGGTTTCCATGTGACTATAAACCTAGTTTTTTTATTCTATGTTAAGTGTATTTTCCTTCCTCTTTATAAAATATTGCCTATGCTGCCTAATGAAGCAAGCAATGGTCTTTACTAATTTAAGATCAAATACTTTAATTTAAATAATATATATGTTCTAATTAGATTAGGTTTAGATTAGGCTAATGCATGCTATTATTGGTTCATCAATATAAACCAAATATTTATTATAAGAAAACTAAAATTATTAAAACATTAGAGAGCCATTTTCAATGTGTCTACACCTTGCCAACGTGTTTGCAAACACTAACAAGAACCATCTCAAGGGACTATAATACTATTGATTATCTATATATGCATGTGCAAGGTGTGTTATTAGATATATAAATGTCATATGTGGCTAGTTATATTTGATCTAGTGACATAAATTTGGGTCAAGTGTACATTTGGTTATAACCACTATTTGCTATAATCATGTTATATTATAATTGATTCAAATTCCTAAAAATGTATACCTCTAGGAATTGGGTTTAAGTTGAGCCCGAAGAGTAGGAGAGACTAACCACTCTTGTACTCAACATTTAACCACCCTGATTCTATTGATGGACCTTCCTTTACCTTCCTAAAGACATTTACTCATGGGATTAAAGGTGAAAAAACCTCTAGGATTTTGGACATACAATTTTGGGACCTAACACTTAGTGTGAACATGATACATAGTATTACTAGTGGTGTGAATTACACTTTGATTGTCACATCTAATTATAATGTAATCATGTAATCAAAATCAATTCCTATACAAAGTATTTGTAACCAAACCACCTCCTTAGAGGAACATGTAGCAACCATATATTCTACTTTGGTAGTGGACATGAAGTAACTATGGGTTACCTTTTACTCATCCAACTCACTGCATCTTTAAGCAAAGAAAACACATAGTTAATAATGGATCTTCAACTATCCAAGTCACTATCCCAATATACATCAACAAACTCTTATATATCTCTTGACTTTTCCACATAATCAATACCATGATAACACACATCTAGTAATTAGAAGTTCCATACAAATATCTAAATACTCTATTAACAATTTTTTAATGCTATTTGTTGGGGTTAGACATAAACTTGCTCAAAACTCCCACTGCTTGGGCAATATCTTGTCTAGTGCAAACCATTGCAAACATCAAACTACCAAGAACAATAATATAAGGAATATTAGACATCTTATAAAATCATCATCCAATTTAGGACACATTTCTAAAGTAATCTTAGTACCAACAAGAATGGAATGCTCACTAGTTTATAATCATGCTTACTAAATCATTACAAAATGGTATCCACATACTTACTTTGACTCAACCAAAGATTTATGTGTACCCAATTCTTATTTATCTCTATCCCAAGAATATGCTTCATACGGTCTCACAAGTCCTTCATGCCAAATGTGCTAGAAAGAGTTAAGTTTTGAGCTTTTTGGTCATCACCTTGTTGTTACCAATAAATAACATATCATCCACATATAAGATAATCATTGGAATATGATCATCAATGATATTAGCATAAACATAATGATCTTCCTTGCTCCTAACAATACTCAAACTTAATGCAAAGGCATTGAACTTTTGGTACCACATCCTAGATTATTGTTTTAGGCCATACAATGACTGTTTTAACCTACGGTCCAATTTTTCTTTTTATTTCCCAAGAAAAAAATTAGGATATCACATAAATCTCCTCCTCAAGATCCCCATGCAAGAAACCAATTTTAACACCTATTTCCTCAATCTAAGAATCACAAGCTATCATAATAGATAAAAATAATCAAATAGAAGATAGCTTAGCAACAAGATAAAATTCCACCAAAATTAACTCTCTCTCTCTTGGAGTATCCCTTTGCCACTACTTTACCCTTATACCACTCTAATTTACCATCTATGCTAAAAAAATTATGTTGACCCACTTGTAATCAACATGCTTTCTTCTCTCAGACAAACTAATAAGATCCCAAGTGTCACGACTATGTCGATACCATAATAGCTCAACCAAAGACAATCTAAGACTCACTATCCTTTGCATAGAGAGCATCCCTAAGAGATCCAACTTCATTGTCAACACTCAACGAAATAAATATACAACAAAAATTTGGTGGCCTATACCTTTCAATTGGATTTCTTTGTCTTACGCATTTGATCAAGGCAGGATTAATTGGCTATGTTTTTCTTTTGTGTGCTCATCCTACACATCATCATTTGAACCCTCTTCTTCTTCTTCTCCATCCTCCAATCCATATAATTGTTCTTCCACATGTACACCTTCCTACTATTTTACTTTTATGTCAAAGTGAATTATTCATGTTCTACCTTTTTTTTTGGTTGTTCTTCACTTGAATAAGCTTTAAACTCCCTAAAAATCACATCTCTAAATTTATTTATTTTTGGGTTAGAGGATTTTAACATTCTCATTATAACCAATGAAGATGTATTTTAGAGACTTTGAATCTAATTTAAAAATTAATTTTTATGAGGTACGTGAACATAAGCCTCACAACCAAATATCCTTAAATATGAAATTGATTAATTCTTACCTATCCACACTTCATAAGGAGTTTTATCATCAAATTTAAACAAGGAGATTGATTAATCAAATAAAAAATAGTAATTATAACCTTTGCCCTAAAGCATCAATCTAGTTACATGTACCACTTAGCATACTTATATCTCTTTCCATTAAGGTTTGGTTCATTCTTTTTTCTACACCATTTCACGAGGGAGTGTAAGGTGGTCTTTTGTTGAACAATACTTGAATGTTTACATAACTCATCAAATTCCCTAGAGCAATATTCACCACCATTTTCAAATTTCAACACTCTTATCTTATAAAATGTTTACTTTTTGAAATAAGGCTTTAAATTATTTAAATAGTGAAAATTTTAGAATTTCAACATGGTGTGTCCCAAAACCACTGCTCCACTTCCTAAAACAAAATATCACTTACAAAGCTATGGTTGTCATCATGAAAGTGAAAATAGATCATCAATATAACATGGAGGGTTAAAGGTCAACTCTATGAGAGTGGGTTATCTCTCTTATGTTTGAGTTCAACTTAGACTCGAGAGGGTGCTCCTAGGGGTATACCTTGACAAGTATTTGAATCAAACAAAATGGACAACCAAAAACAACTACAACCATACTTAATTGAATACTTTACCCCAAATATTGTCACTAGGTCAAGAAAGACTAGTTGCATAAAACCCCTATATAGCTAATATAAATGTGCAAGAATAACCTACATGAGATAGATCCATTTCATTTCTCTCTTGGCTATTAATCCCTAGTTATATTATGAGGCCATGAATGCACTAAAGATGGTTATATTTCCTAAAGTACTTATTAATTCTTTTTATTTGTTTAAATATATGAGATTAGTACATGGTTCCAAACTGGCACTTATTCCATTGGGCAATAGAGTCTCAATAGATTGAAATATAACAAACTAAAATCTTGAGAACAAGGATTTGTGTATTTGCATACAACAAATATCATGAAATTTATAGTAGATCATACTTAGGTATCCAAAATATAACTTCATATATCCATATATAGATTAAGAAAGATCATTACAAGGCTTGCATTATTTTTAGAATACTATCACATTTATCTAACCCAACATTACATCCTTGTCAGCAAATGTGACAAGGGAAAATTCCTAGCTATGACTAAGAAATTCTCCTAATATATACCTAACGCCCTAGAGACATTTTACTACAAAATCACCTATAATATTAATCTTCTTTGATTCCATAGGCGTGTACCCATCAAAAACCTAGACCGACATTTCTAGTTATCCTAAAACACACTAGAAACCTACAAATATATGGAGAACCAACCAACGACCAACCTCCTTAAAATGACCAAAAACACTCACTATAATAGTAGCATGGGGAAAATCCTAATCTTCAACATTATGTCACTAGAAAAATCAATGATCTACAAGCACTCCCATCAAAAATTGACATCTCATATTAAATAACAATTATTGGAAGTACTAGGGGTAGTTGAGAGGAGTAATGAAGAGAATGAAATGTTTAATTAAGTAGCTAGGATGAATACCTTTCATCAATGGTGATCAAGCAACAAAGAAGAGAAATGCCACTCTAGGAACTCCAAACCCCCTTTGAAAACTCTTACCTTATTACCAAGCTCCCTTTAAAAATGTTTGTTTCTAACATGTTCTTTCATTTTATTTCAAGGTGAAAGAAGGCTAGGAACTTAGAATCTTAGTGAAGGTTCTAAGTTCCTAGGAAAACACCAACAACTTCTTGCTTGTCAAAGTAACATTATCCACAGTGAACTTGAATTTATTAGCAAGTTGGGCATTATCAAGAACCATGGCAACATCAAGAACTATGAAACATCATCATCCCTAAGGTTTCATTGAGAACTAAGTGTATTTTGGTAACCCAAGGCCCATTAGAATCTTTTAACTATGTTGGTGTTTAAAACCTCGTTGGGAACCATGGAAAATTTGAGAACTACACTTAAATTTCTACCACATAAAAACTCTTCAAGTACATATTTTATTGATGAAAATTTGAGAACTAGAACCTTGGTGAAGGTTCTAAGTTCCTAGTCCCTAGTAAAGTGTTGACACCTTTAGAATCTTCAATGCTTCCCTCACATTGGAGGTTTGACGCCCATCAAGAATAACTTAACCTTTTTGTCTTTAAAACCTCATCAAGAACCATGAAAATTTTGGGAACTTAGATATTTTGGGGCTCCTAAGAGAGTAGCAAGTGTACTCTCTCTTGTGATTTCATGTTCTACCCTTTCAATAATATGATTGACATAATCTTCAAAAACCTCAAGTTCATCTTTTGACTCCGAGTCTTGATCTAACACCACTTCAATGCAATGTATTTGTCCTTTACCCAGACATATATTTCCAAGGTTCCACAACTCTCTATAAGAGAAACACAACTTCTTCCTCTTGAGTTCAACCTTTGTCTCATCCATCTTGCTCAATTTTTGGGATAATTCCTTAGGTTGAGGGATGTTCTTATGAGAAGGCTTTTGTTGTGGCACCTATGGTGCACTCTTGGAGTAGGATTTGTTGTTGGTCACTGATTCCTCCAAAATTAAAGCTATTTTAATGACCTCTTTCAAGGAATTCAGACCAAATGTGCTTACCAAACCATTGAGTGATTCAAAGAGGCCTTCTACAAAAATAATTACGAGTCTTCTTTTTGTCACATTTGGAATCATTATTGATAACCTCTAAAATTTAGCCACATAGTTCTCAATTATACCCTCTTGCATCAATTGTGCTATCTCCTTGAAGCAAATCTCTAGATCATTCCTATCAAACCTCTCCATCAATATTCAATTGAAGTCTTCTAGGGTAGTGATTGAGTTATGTCCTTGGGTTGCCACACCATGGTACCACTACTCATGGGTCACACCCCCTCTAGGTATAAGGTGGAAAACTTAATGGCTTATTCTTCAAACATCAGGTTCAAGAAGAGATATGTATCCAATTTCTACAACCATTCCTTGATTGAATAATTGCATGATTTGTCATATGTGAGTATATTTATATTTCCCAAGTGATGTTGAATGTCCTTTTGGGGTTTCTCCTCATGTATTCGTCTCTCCTATCCATTTCTTTGAAACACATACTAAGTAAAGTTCATGTCTCGACAGATGGCTAGATCGAGGGCATTGTGTTCAACATATCTTGCCAATCCATCCTCTTGTCAAGGGTGTATGGGTTGTTCTTCTTCCAAGAGTTTTGTGTTCCCTCTTTCTATAAATTTGGCTATGGATATCTTTTGGGTCAAGTTAATTGAAATCATGTCAATTTCTAAGTAAATTCTTTCCACACCATTATTTTGTGCAAATTTGGTGTGGTTAACTATATTGGTTAGGTTCTACACTAATTGCAAAAGAATTTGATTTATTTGTTGTTGACCTCTCAAGAAATCCTTTAAGTCATCTTCCTAATCAACCATTTTCTTCTTACCTTCACCCATAATTCCACTAAGATCTTCTTGTGTGGTTGCCTCTAACCTTTTCCCCCCTCTTTCCAAATCCCTAAATGGTCTCTTTGACTTAGCTACATACAAAGAATAACCTCATAGGCTTGCATGACTATTGCTTTGATACCACTATAATGTCCCTTCCTAGAACTTTCAACGAAAACAATAGGCTTGAAATATAAACAATAATCTACACCAAATTATATCCAAAAAATAATAATTAATCATACTAAAAAAAATAATAACTAGCTAGACAATCACATAGATTTTCTCAAATTGATTAAGATCTTATTTCTATAGTAAATAGGACTATTATGATAGTCATTACAACAACAACAAAAATAAATATAATTCTGCAAAAAATAATGCTCAAATGAAAAGCTAAACTTCCCTACAACTCCTTGAAGCTCCAATGCACTCCTTAAGTGAGAATACCCTTAAGAACCAGAGGGTTTTTGTCCTCTTATTCCAACAATCAATAGGTTTTCATCCACTAATCACAGTTTCCTATGGGTTTTCATCTACTAATCACAGTTTCCTATGGGTTTTCATCCACATAAGATCACTTGAACACAAAGTTCCCAAAAGATACAATAACATAACATGGATGATTATAATTGAAGTGTTCTCCTAATTTTATACATTACCCACCTAAAAGATCAAACTAGTCGACCTAGAACTAGAATAGCGCTAAGGCCAAAATTTGAATTCTACATGCTACATCACAAGTAGGCCTTACAAAATTTCTCATCGAAGGTTCATAGTTTCTCCTTCCTTTTGAATTTGTGTTGGGCCGCAACCTTAACCCTTGATATCTAATAGCTTCTTAGCATGTGTCAGGTTTTAACCCTAACCCCTAACCTTTGACAGGTCCTTAGCATGCATTGGGTAGCAACCCCAATAATTGACCTCGAATAGGTCCTTACCATGCATTGGGCATACACATCGATCCCCAACCTTCGATAATTATATGACATGAGTCAAACCACAACCTTGATACCTGACCTTCAATAATTCTAGTATGAATCAAATTGCAATTCCAATCCTGGAACTCTAACATCTCCTTAAGCAAGCAATATTTTATCTTATTTTTGGAAATGGTGTTAGAGTAATCATGCATTAGCTAATAATTAATTAATCTTTAATTGATTATTATTCTAATTCATTTCATGCACTTAAGCTAAACTTAGGAGTGATTTTTTATGTTAACTAAAGATGGCTATTAGATCATTATGTCTCATCACACAAGATGTTGAAACTTGTCATGAACTAATCCCTTTATCATTTAGGGTTGCTCCTATCTAACACTCAACCCTCATTTATTATCATAACCTTTGATAACCTTTTGAGAACTCATGATCTCCTTGAAGACTCTTGAGGTTCATGAACAATATGTATTTTCTTGTTGAGGAATAACAAATCTTTGTTTTGCGGAGCTCTTGCATGGAGGGTGTTTTATTTGTTGTTTGATCCTTGTCTTGTGTTATTCCCAAATTTAACATGATATCAAAGTGTGGATTTAGTGAACCCCTTATTGATTTATGAGGGTTTTCTTCAACAAGAATTACAGGCTTCAAGTTTGGAATCTTTATTGCTTTTTTGAAAATTTTTGGAGGTGAGTGATTTTTAGGCGCATTTAGGTGTGGAAAGGACTTCACTGCTACATTCAGAGGGTCGATTCGACAAATTTTGACTATAAATTCACCCATATTACTCGTCAGGAGCTTTTGAGGTGAAAAAAAATTGTACAGGGGTCTATACGACCCTGTGCACATAGTTAAAAAAAGCAACAAAAAAAGGTCAAAGTTTATTTTATGTAGAAATTTTAAAAAATAAAATAATAAATATTAAAAAGTGCAGATTAAAAGTTTTTTTTGTGGTGGATTTATTTCTAAAGGTACCTGCAGGGTACCTGCACATAGCAAATCCCTGCGAGGCTCATACACTAGAGGAACCCTGGCGAGGCTTTCAATCACCACCAACGACAACCCTCAGTTGCTCGATAATAACACAGACTATCGACAACCAGGCTTATTGTCTGTTAGCCCAATTTTTCTGCCTAACAACCATTTTAACTATTTCAGTGGCTAATAAAATTTTCTAGAATGACTTCCTATTTCTTGACAATAAAATTCACTTTTTCAGCAACAGTAATTTTTTTCAACTAGTGTTATTTTCCAATGGGAATCTTTTTTAGAATATTTCGACAATTTTGTTTTCTGGCGAGATTTCTTGGGGGTTGGATTTTTTCGACAATAGGGAATATTCAATGAATATTCTATTGATGCCAACATGACATCATGATGATGTCAACATGACATCATGATGATGTCAGTGGTACAAACAACTAACAAGGCCCCTTCCTAGCCCCCTTTGGCCCTAAAGTAGCTATTTTTTTTCTTTTGGTCATAACTTTGGCTCACGATATCAAAATTTGGTGAACAAGGTATTGTTGGAAAGCTGATTTCGTGAAATTCCTAGCGGTGTGGGTCTCAGCACCATTTTTTGATTCTGGTACTTTCTATAGCTTGTTAAAGTTAGATGTGTTGTTTTGACTCCCGAGCTCATAACTTTTGATATATTTCTCCATTTTTCATGATTGCAACAGTATTGGGATGATCTTTCAGAGCTCTTCACAGTCATCCATGCAATTTTTCTTATTTTTCTCTAGGTACATTTTATTTAGTTTTTCATGTTTTCACATTTTGGTGAATTACTTGGATGTTTTAGCTCCCAAAAACTTTTTTGTTTACATGGAATGACTTGTTTTAGGTTGTTCTACCTATATTTCCAATTTTCTGCCCTATTTGGGCATTTTGAGCATCTTTTGCATGTAATTTCTCTTTTGTAGATGCACTAAAATAAAGTGTCATTCTAGTGTATATTTTTTGGGGATTTCACACATCTTGTTGTGCCTTATGTACTTGCACTATGATATAAATTTCCATGGGTGGGTTGTTGGTGCCTTTTTTTTTTTTCCTTCACTCATTTTTCAAGTGAGTGTTCCTTCCACAACAACATCAAATCCCAATGATACTTGCCTCATGTGTGTGTGCCCTAGTTTGCACACCTTTTTATTTGCACTTTTTGTTGTGCCTTTTATACTCGTAGTATGATATAAAGTGTCATGGGTGGGGTGTGAGTGCCTTTATTTTACCATCACACATTTTGTCAAGTGAATTTCCTTTCCCTGACAATTTCAAATCTTAGTGATTCATGCCTCATGTGTGTGTGCCCTAGTTTACACACCCTTTTATTTATCACTTCTAACCCTAACTTGCTATTGGACTAACTCTGCCACTCTAGTCTCCTCGAGCGCAAGGAGGGACAAAGATTCCCCACTCTATTTTCCATCTTATGATAGAATACCATGCCACTTGATAATTGAAGTGATAGCCATAGCTTTTTTGATAGAACCCCAGTCATCCACCTGATCGACACGTGAGGCCAACTTGGGCAGCGGCTCCCACTTTCTATCAAATTCTCGAGAACTGAGATTGAACCCTGGCCCAACCCTTCCACTTAAATCTTGATCAAAGACCTTATTTCTGTCAGCAAACGGGAAAACCCTAGCATTTGAGAGGGCCCGAGATCGAACCCCAGGCCCGACATACTACCCTGTTGTTACCTCAAAAATGTTGTATGTTGGGTTCTTTTTTCTCCTCGATTTATCAACTATTGTTGTAGCTTCTACTTCTGCTTGTTGCTTTTTTGTGAGGATTCTACTTCGGCTTGCTATTTTTTTTGTCCTGCTTCTTCATGCTTGGCTTCCTCAGCCCATGCTCCCACCCCTCCCAGGGTTCTCACCAATTTTGTCTCCTCAAGATAATAATGTTAATAGTAGCACACAGATCTAAGATGGAGTTTTACACTTTGCAGTCATAGATATTTGCTTCATGGTGTTTTGAATGCCCTGTTGAGTTTCACTTTAGCTAAAAAGAGTCAAAGTAAAGGCAAAGGAAAAGGTAACTTTAGATGCTTTTGCGAGCACTTGCAAGGCACTTGCAAAGTGTTCAGAGTTGGTGTTGCCCACTATAAGGAAATGAATCATTTTCTTCATGTGGGGGCTCAAATTAGACTCAAGATAAGACAATAATCAATGATTGCCAACTTGATTGAAATGTATGCATTTCACTTTTGTTGTGACTATTGGTTCCATAGATTGGTTGGATTTTTAGATGTTATTAAATCAATCTTTCTTTCAATTTTACTATAAATTGTACAAATTATGTTTTGGTCAAAGTATTTTTAAAATAATTTTAAGTATGTCATTTATAAACTAGTCATAACTCATGTATTTTATTTGATTTTATAATTAGTTATAGTAGCAAATATTATGGTCATTCAAAATATTGCAAGGATTTTTTAGGGTTTTATATTAAATTTTAAATTGTTTTGTAATATGTTGATTTTTTTTATAGGTAAAGGCAGGGAGTCCCTACAAATTTTTATTAATCTTAAAAAGCATTACATTTCTCTTTAAAATCCTTAACAAGCACTAGGCCAAAACAACCCCACTCCTAAACCACTTCTACCCCTTGCACACTGCTTCTACAATACATTCAAAGATTTTCAAACATTACAAAAATCTACGACCAAACTTTACATCTTTTTCCCTTTGCCATGAGAACACAGATGCATATTGAAGGAAACTTCCCTCTGCTTCTTCTTCCTTTGTAACTTATTCCAAATCTCTTCTTGTTCATCTATCCATGCATGCTCCCCCTCAACTGCCTCTGAAATGATCTCTCCTGCAAAAGAACCCATATTCAAGCATTCTGAATGTCCACCCAACTCTTCTTTTGGGGCACTAATTTTCTCAACTTTATCCTCCGCTTGCACCAATAGGGTATCTTTATTGATGGCAGAATTACTTGGTACATCATTCATTTCCTTTCCTCCTAAGCCCTCTTGCTCCACCGAATAATGTTGAGGGGAGACATCTTTCCACCAGGTCGTTTGATTGACCTACTCGTACTTGGAGCATTGCTCAGCAACATGACCAGTGCTAAAGCATCTATGACATCAAAATGGTACTCCTTCATAGTCAATCAATTGTTTCCACTTTGCACTTGAAACTTTCAAGTTTACATCTTCAGGGAGGTCTTTTGACAGATCCATTTCTACCAATATTCGTGCATAATTGGTATGCAAAAAATTTAAAGAGCCCTTATCAACCCCCAAAAATTTCCCCAACGAGTTCCTAATTGCTTCAAAACATAACTCAAACCAAAAATATAAAGGAAGATTTGGAAATCTTACCCAAAGTGGTGCCAACTCAAAAGATTTAGTCTTTGGAATGAAAGTGTGGTGTCACAACTTCAACATTAGTAGGTATTTTTCTTCCTAGATCCATTGATACTCATACAAAACCCTATTTCTACCCTCCACATTCTCAAACACCACCACAAAAAATGCCCTTGTATTGGGATAGATTTGCACTTCACCCTCTAAAATGGGACACCAGGTTTTAGTAATCCAGCGATGTAACTCAACAAGGCCTAGCCACAGTCCCCTAAATCTACCAATTAGCCCCAGCTCTGCAAAATACTTAATGTTCTCAGATATCTCATTTGCAATTTCACCATCTAGAGTAACGAAGGGGGACAAAGCCGCACAATGCACAACTTTGCATACATTTTCGCCACCTAAAACCTTTTTGGTTTTCCCATCCCACCTCACATGTTCCCCATCCAACCATCGAGCCTCCCTTGGACCTGATACTCAGCTAGACAATGCCCCCAACTGTTAGTTAATGTTTCACCTTGATCCCCCATTCTGCCTACCAAAAGCAAACTCACCTCCCTACATCGAGTTGCCCTTCATAGTCGTAGCATAAGGCAAAGGCTCACATATCACAGAATGAGTAAAGACAATAGAGTCTCATGCCTTCCTTCCACTGAAAACCTTAGTCACAACATACCCAAGTGCTCACAGCGACGACATCTCAGAAGGAAATATGTAATATGCTGATTTTAGAAGTACAAGTTTAAGTTGATATCTTATTGGCTAAGAACAAAGGATTGAGAGGTATTTGTACCAAAAATGTCCCTTGAAGTATGATTCTAACCACATTTCTTATATTATAACTTCAAAGGATTTGAACCTTGGTGGATGGCAAATTCAAGGAGTTACATACCATCATCCTCACTATTTATCCTCAACCAATTAAACTACAACCCTTTAGTTTGTAAAGATTCTTTAATGAGAAGGATTTATAAAGATGTTAGAGAACATCTAAAGATTTAAAATGATCAAAAAATTGTTTTAGCTTCAAGATTTAAGGGAAAGAAACAATGTTAAAAAATATTGCAAGAATTCTTCTATAAGAAGGTTTTATAAAGGATATTAGAAATATGAAAAGGTTAAAAAAATTACAATTGATTTGAAAACTAAGAGATATATTCCCTTACACCTCATCAACAATGAATATACTTGTTTTAGCCCTTATTAAACTTCTCAAATAAATTATTAATGTGATATTATTAACTCATAACAATATTATGTCACTTATTATGGTAAACAAAACATAGGAAAACATGTATCACATTGAGAACATAAAAGAAGATGTAAGATAGTGACTAAAACAACACATTTTACCCTATAAAATCTTAAAAGGGAAAAACTCTAGCAAAAGTGAGCAATTAGCTCCTTGAACCATTAAAATTTAGTCAAATGTACATTGTAGTAAGTTAACATGATGTCAACACAAGCCCTTCAATGTGACAATTGAGTTTGAAAACATATAATGGAGTCTACAACCTCAAAAACCATGTCCCACAGTCATTAAATCTACATAATGAATATGAAATGAGGATTACCAAGAGAGCTAACCCTTCTATAAGTTTTAGAATAGTCTTGCATAGCTTTTCCAAGCCTCTAGAGGCACCAAAAGAGATGTTTTCACATGCTTAGGAAGGTGAAAATAATTGATCAAGCCCTTTGAATTTCGCTTGTCCTAACAATGAATTTTTTGCTTCTATAGCAAAGAGGTGAAATTGAAAATGTTACAGTCAAGAAAAAACCCACGAAAAATTAAGTTTTTTCTAAAGTAAAATCATTTTCGTTGCATGTGGAAAATGATGAATTCATCATAATATAAAACTACTCATTTCTCTTACTTGAACACTTCTTTGTTAACATCCATAGAATGCTCAAAATTGTTAGAGTCATATATTTTGACCCTCACAACCTAATAAATCCTACAAAACAATGATAAGTCTTCTACAATCTCGATTTCAAATAAGCCAAAAATATGCAATATATTCAAACAAAATGTGTAAATCCAAAAAACTTATAATTTCATATGATCCCCTTGGATATATAGAAAATGGGTGAGATACGGACTCTAACTTCCTAAATGAGTGTAGGACATGTGTCCTTGATGTGCCATGTGCATGGGATAGGTGTGATAAAGGTATCATATTATGCACATGAGATAGGTGTCTCAAAAGGTGAGTACATGTGTCTCAAACACATGAGGTGAGATAAAAGAGAAAAAACCGCTATGTCGAGACTTAACTAGTTTCAATAGGACTATCCTAAGTAGGCTAAAAGCTAACTAGTTTGTAATGTCACTATTTATACTAATAAAAATCACCCCAAGGCTTATCTTGTTGGAAGTTTGAGGAGATTGTCATTGATATGGATGTTGGCAATATGAGCATGAGCTTATACAGTGTTGTCATTGATGTCAAAATTATGATTTGATGTCTAAATTGAGGTACAATTGGTTGGTGAAGCATGAGTGAGCATGGAGATGGTATTCCAGCATAGATATGCAGATATTTTACTCCGGCGCAAAACAAATGGATTGATTATTTATCTAAGTGTCAAAACACAGTTTTTAATGTACGTAACATCAGTTTTTTGGCCCGAATTGGTTCGTCTTGAGGTATTTCTATCTAAAGTTGTAAGGAAATTTTGGTATGTGTTTGAGGACCTTAAATCCAAAGTTTCAATTGGTGCAAAATTTATGGTTGACAATATATCAGGTTTTCCCATGACAATATAATCAGAACATAGTGTATGTTTGGATCAGTCTGCATTTCTTCGTGGAAGCATATCTGGTTATACAGATTTATGGGAGTGTTTATAGGTGTTAGAAGGGTGTGTATTCCAAGTGGTGTGTGTTTTATATGTCCACATGTCAATTCATGGATAATCAAGTTGGTGTATTTTTATGTTGTCTCACCATTAGTGCCAACCTAATATGTTTGGGGATGTGTAGAGTTAAAGGAAGTGTTAATCGATTATGACAGAGCTCTTATAAGTCCATCTCGACCTATTTGAATGCATTACAAGTTTTGAATTGAGGTGCGAAGTTGTATGTTTTATTTTGAGCTGACAAGTTATTGTTCTACATAGTACATCTAATTAGGCCGACCTAATTGATGTTGTAGATATATGTGGATGGAATGGATATAAGTATAAGATCATTTTGGTGTTGAATAGTGATGATTAAGATATATGTGTGAATTCCTCATAATAAAAGTGTGAATTCAATACGAATGCAAAGTAGAGTAAAGTGTTAGAGCATAACAGTATTGTAACATGCCCATTGTTTTACCCTGTAATTTTTCTATTTTTTACCCTTAAGTGAATGGTTTATGCTACTAACATCACGAGAAATAAATTTTTTCTTTTCTTTTGAATAATAAATTCTCCATTTGAAACATAACCTTTCCAAACTTTTCCATTGCATAATTGAAGAATCATTTCATTAATACAAGTAATGATTTCACTTTAAATAAATTCAAGATAACATATAAGATTTACAATTTCCATAGAGATGGATACATGATCACATACATATCTTTTGTATCATACCAACCCTTGAATGAAGTAAAAATTTCTAAGTTTTCACCTTTTCGAGTAAATTAACTATGTAACAAGCCATGCAATAATTTTTTTCTTTTCTTTATTGATAATTTTCAAACAAGATGAATAACATAATACAACATGGATTCCATTTCATTTCAATGATTCCATAAGTTACAACAATACAAGAAAGCATACATTTGCATACATATCTCAATGAGATTTTGAAACAAGTAGTTGTAAGACAGTCAAGGATCCTTCCTTTCAAATCTCGGTTCTATTATCACCTGCCATGGAGGAGAAGCATCACTCAAGCACTTTTTCGCCAACCACGAACTCTTAATGCGGTCCCCCGCACATCTATCATTCAATAGATGTCCCTTCCTTTTGATGAAGAGATTGGTAGAGTAACCGATAATGACAACCAAATGAGCATAGTGTTGTGTCTTATATAACTAGAACTTGTAATCCCACAATCTTAGACTAGCATGTAATACTGGATCATGGTGAACTAACAGTAGAGTCTCGACATTCACACTTTTTGGGGGAGTCTTCGGACATTCCCACTACTTTTCCCAAAGTGTTCTCATTCAGTACTTTGAATGAAGGTCATCTATCACATACACTTCTCAGGGCTGATTTGACTTAAGGCTATCTTAAGCTATGCATAGGTATTTACTTCAATGGATAGTCTATCATCCCAGAGATAACCTATCACCATATTAATCTACTTGAAATAACCTACTTAAAAAGTAAGTACACAAGATAGGTATTTTCTTCAATGGATAGTCTATCATCCCAAAGATAACCTACATACTTGGAATAAACCTACTTAACAAGTACACAAGCTCCCTCCCATACTGGATTATCTATCATAGGAGTAAACACAAGCTTTCCTAGTTAAATCAATAACTTTAGCTAAGTGTATCACATGTGCCTCTCATGTTCAATCATACCTAGTATATAATACCTATGATAAACACCCACCTCCTATTATGGAGTACTTAAAAACACATCATGAAAACAACATAAAAGCTTCAATTTCATTTTCAAGACACTCTAATTTCTCTAATTCTCACACTAGAAATGACAACTCAAACATACATGCAAGACACATCATTCAAAAGTAAAATAACAAAGAAGAAGAGATCCCCATGCCTATTATCGCTTATCCAAACAAATGGCAACAATGCAGCCCTTTCCAACAACAACAAGCTTGATAAACAACTTCTCAAGAATGTCATAAAGAAACTCTATCTCTCAAGTTGATAGCTTACTCATCTCAATAACAAATTCCTCACAAACTAAATAGAACTCTCTCCCTTTCTCTCTCACAATATAAAGCAGAGTATGGATGGAAATAATGCAATATAAAGACTAGTAAGAAGAATGCAAAGGATGTGTAATCTTCTGAAAGAATGTGTCCCTTCAAATGAAATGGCTCAACTATTTATAGAGTAGATTGGTAACCTCATAGCCTACAGTTTAGGCATGTTAATGGACAAAAAGCTCCATGCAAAGCAACACATGAAACACAACAGAAAGGTGGCGACCTCCTAAGTTCATACTCAACAAAATCACCTACATGTCAACTTGCAAAACTGACAGCAATCAAAGACTTATCCAATCTACATATGCTTAATTCTAATTATCTTATGAAATAGACGTCTACAACAATTGGGTTTCCAGAGGTGGCACCAAATTCATTCACACTCCTTATTGTTTGGCGCAGTTTCCTTGCCTTTAGAAATAGTCAACTACTAATTTGAAACACCAAGCATTATCAAATTTCATAAGAGATGAGTTGGCTAAGATGATAAATACATTGAAAAAGTCTCCAACAGATGTAAATATAACATAGTAACTATGTTTACTAAGTCAAAGTTGATCTTAACATGGGCATCGACCAAGTCCATTGATATAAGACAACAACTAAAAATGTAATATAAGTGTTTCATATCACGTGGTAGAAAGAGTGAAAATTGGCTTCACAAAGCAGTCATAATATATTTTTATCGGCCTCTAATAACATAGTCTTAAATGACTATAATCGACATTTATATATCAACCTCTAGCATGATAAGTGATAGTCAATTCTATTAATATATATAATATGTTAAATATATATATATATATATATATATAATATCTTACACACACACACACATATATATGTATTTAAATACCATCATGTATTTATATATAATCCTTAATATATATTTACATATATATATCATAAGCCAATAATGTAAGTATACATTCAATATATATATAAAAGAGTATAGGCAAGATAGTATATAATAAACATAATATATTGAATGCATGCACATATGTATGTATAAAAGTATATGCCTCTATGTACATGTATATGTTGGTATATCTATATTGATTCATCTGTATGAGCATGTCCATCCACCAACGTACGCGTGTATTGATACACATATACATATGGATACATGTATATACTATACCTATATATATGTTCACATTCAATTCACATATAGCCATTCACAATTACCATCATATTGCTAAGTGTTTACATGTGGTACATCTATACATGTGCATATACATGTCGCTAGATCCCATTGACATGTGTGTGCATATATATACACATACTCCACGTACATCCCACTTGTCAATATAATCGTAATAGTACAAGAAAGATCTCAAAAGCTCAAAATATAAAAATCACCCAGTAATGCATGTAGTAATAAACAAGACTCTCTAATGCAGACATATCAACTAAGGATGACTTACCAACTACCCACAAACTGACTGATGTAGAGGAAGGAGTAGACACTCACTCAATATGATAGTATCAATACATTCTCACTCCATGGTTTCATTGGAGGTAGCAACTCAAATACTTTAGTACACCTTATCACCATTTAGGACACAACCTAACGAGCATTCAAGGTGGAAACACATCAACAGGAATATACATTATGGAATAGTGGGCAACAATGTTTTAATACTTTCCAACACATTTGGTGACTCGCAAACCCTCTTGAACCAAACACTTGTTTCCATCAATACACCACACAACAATGGCTTCAATCAAACAATGGCTTGTACTCAACAATGAAAATGATCAACATAATAAACAAGAAAGAAACCAGAGTGAACATAAGGCTCTTGATTGTCTCATACTTGTTTCAACATAACATAAAGGTCCTCAAACTTCTAGGACTCAAACTTGTGTAATACAATGTTCCCAACTTATGGTTTCTTGTCATAAGGCACACACAAACCCCATCGCTCAATTAGCACAAGGAATTAATTTCTCATTGTATCCTTGGCTTGCACTAACTGTCAACAACATGGCACAACAACTATCAGATTAGACTTCATGAGATAATGCAAGGAACTTATCAAACACTCATCATGGAGGGTTTTAGGAGTGTCCCAATGAGGAAATGAAAAGGGAATGTCATTAATAATTTAAAAAAAAAAAAATCTATTTAGTGTGATTGAATATAATATAATTACAGACTTTTCCTCCAATTTTCATCAATATCCAATAGTGGGAAAGAAAGTTATGGTGTTTTTCCCAAAACTGGGAACCCTAGTTAGGGTTCAGACCTGACCTCACAAAAATGGTCATAACTTATTCAAATCTCCATGAAAATGATCCAAACAAAAATAATTAAGAGATATAAGAATATATTCATTCATTCCAATTGGTTTCATCCCAATATTTTACTGTACATGGCTGTACTAGCACATTTTCAAACTACAAATTCTGGAAAACACTGTTAGAATAGGACAACCTTCACCAAAATGGCCATAACTTTTGAAAATCATAACAAAAATTGACCAAACCAATCGAAAATGAAAGGTATCTCATTCCTCCATCTTCTTCAAGAAGTATCCCATTTTTACAAGCAAGTATAGATCTGTACGCAATGAAGAAATAGGTCTGTAACTTAGAAAAAACATAAAAAAAGCTTGTTTTCATTCACCCAAAATTACAAAATAAATATCTCCAACCCTCAATTCGACTTTGGAGGGTATATTCCTACATTTTCAACCAATACCAACTATTTTTCAATGGTTACTTGGTTTGCATGTAACTATTTCTTGCTTTTTGACACCTTTCCAAAGTTGCATGACAACTTTTTTTAGCATGACAACTTTTTACACTTTTTAATCAAAGTCTCTATTAACACTCCTAAATGGATCAAAATGATCCCAAATGTTCATAAATGAACTTATTAGACTCTAAAACACATAAAAAACCTAAAACTCAAAAAAAACAAAAAGTATGCTTATGAGGCTCCTAATGCCCCTACACCATTGACCCAACTCAATCATTCTAATGTGGTGTGTGTATGCTCATATAGTTTATTTTACCAGTTACTCAACCAAGATCTTCTCTTGAGTGATACTTCCCCTCCACCTGGAGGAATGGAACATATACCTGCATCCACTAGCACATGCACATGGGAGTCAATTGTTCACAACATATGCAGTATAAATAAAACATCTCCAAAGTTAGAATAATAATTCAATAACTATCCATTCACATATATGCAGTATTTCCCCATAAAATAACATCAATTGAGATAACATCAAATGAGATAATATCAAATGAGATAACATTCAAATTGATAACAAGGTATGAGCACAATTTATTCATCTCTAGAATTCACATTACATTCATATTTACCCTATGTAGTAATAGTAAATAGTAACTACACAATTAGGGTGTAATAGCTTCAACGAGTTTACTTGAAATAGAAATAAAAATGGTCCAAAATATCCTTCTCCAAATCTTGGTTTCCAACTGCATGGGGAGAAGCATCACTCAAGCGCTTCTCTACCAACCATGGACTTACTACAATCCCCCACACATCTACCAAAATTGGTGAGATGGCCCTTCCCTTCGATGAAGAGATTAGTTTGTAACCTCATAATCCTTAGCCTTTCTGAGCATGGTGATGTGTCCTACATATCTAGAGCTACCATACTGTGGCTACAAATACATGTATGACATTCCCAACTTGATATGTAAATTCAAACCATAGTGAGCTGACAGTGTAAACAATGGCTACTTACACTACTTTGGCCAAGGATTCATCACCTAGTACTTCGAGTGAGGGTCATCTATTTCACCACCTTCATAGCTCAATTTTATTTGACCACTTATACCCTATACATAGGTTACCCCCTTTCCCATGGATTATCCTAATCCCAGGAATAACCTCCTACTAACTCATATTTAAATGGCATTGCTTCTAAGTATCTCAAAGCAACTCTATCTTATGCTACGCACATATAGTATTGACATACTACATATAGTACTGACAATATGTGTATAGTATAAATAAAATGCATTTGTATAAATCCTAATACTATATGTGTGTGTGTATAAACCAAATAGAAAGGTTTCACAAATACAAGAAACATGCAAGCATATCCAAGCATCATGACACACATTTAAAACATTCTTTTCCATACATGGTAAACATGAATAAATAAAATTTCCAACATAAATAGCAAAGGAATAAAAATTAGTATGCTTGTATGAAAGCTCCCACTAATAATTATTCCTTCCTAGCTTAATTCCTCAAGCTCGCTTGCAACTTCCTCTAAGAACAACCCAATCCCCACTTCTAACCTCTTACCAAATCTCTCAACAATACTAATGCAAAATAATAAAATAACTCACTAACTCTCAAGCTCTCAACCCTCTTAGCACATAAAATACAAAAAAATAACAATGGAGTAATCATAATGAAAAGTGTGGCAAATGGTAGAAAGAGCACCTCTATATATACTAAAATATGAGCAACTAAAGGCTACAAACAAGCTAATACTCCTGCCACCTTTCTATTCCCATGTAATGAATCATCTAACTAACTCATAGATTTACAACGCACATGACAATCTTCACATTTCAAATGGTTGAGTTGACTTGTTTCAAGAGACAACAAGACTCTTTTACCGAGTCAACGAACAACAAAGCCTTTTAGTAGATTTCCTACTTATTTTGCAAGTCGACTACCCTTCTATATTGCTGCCAACTTATCATTAACTAGGTTTATGCATATCTACAGGTTTGAGACTTCATTTTTCCTTCCAAAAGCTATAGTTTTGGCACCACATATCCATGTTTCAACGCCCCAAATAATAGCGTAGTCAAGATTTATTCCAATCATTTAAAATATGCATTCATCCTCTTTGCAATGTACAAACTATTTCCATTTTTATGCACAGTGTATAAGTCTTCCTTGACTTGTTCTTCCATGATTCAAGTGATTTACATGTTTGAATGAAATGCTATGCATATCCTTTTATTCTTATGTTTTAAGTTTACTTCAAAGAACTAACAATTCCTCATATTATGCATTGCATTTATAGTTTCATTGTTGGCTATACTATACATTCATGCATTGAAATATGTATTAATATGTCTTCCTTCTATGCATTGTCCTTAGCATGTAGACCCCTCTCCCATGTGTGTGACTTATTTGTTGTTTTCAAACTCATTTAAGCATATTTCACATGCTTAGCATATAAGTATTATTTCGTTGGTTTAACTCGTGTCTTTCCCTAACATAATAATGCCTAAACTTTTTTTATATTATTCAAATATAAACACTTTATATATATTAATATATATATATATATACATATATGCACATATATATATATGTATATATGCATATATATGTATGTATATTAATATTCAAATACATACTTATAAACATATATATTAACATATGCATATTTATATATCATTATTAAATAACAAGCTCACATATATATATATATTCATTGATAAGCATATATATAAATATACATATCCATTCAATCAATATTCTCATGTGTATGGTGCATCTATATATATGTACACATAAGTATTTCTACCTATGTGTGTGCATACACATATGCATTCACATACATGAGTTATCACTTAACTACACATATATACATATATATGCTTTTAATGTATTCTTATTGACCAAAATATATTTATAATACACAAGCTAAAACATACGCTGAATACACAATTTGATCAATTCAATACTAAGCATTCAAAACCATTCAAAACAATTACCCTATTATCCCTATTTCCAAAGGAAATCAAAGATCAATACACAACATTCAACCAAGAACTTACTTACCAAATCTTGACTCAACTAGACCAAAATAGCATGTGAGTGTGTGTATGCCCAGTTAGGCTCATTAACGTTACCAGACCAAGTTCTTCTCTTGAGTGATACTCCCCTCTCGTATGCGAGGGCTTGACTCCTTCCTGCATCCAACTTAGTGCACCACATAGGTAGTTATTTATTCACATAAAATATATTTGCATCATCAAAGCATTAATGTATTCACATTGCAATACATATTCATTCATTGCATTTTCCATTAGTGTACAAAACATAAAAAATTCTTCAAAAGCAATAACATCTTTACTGCATATTTTAGTATTTCATTCACCTACTAAAATATTAAAGTCACAATTTAAATTTATCATCATTTTCACTCATGAAGGTAAAATTAACCTGGTAACTATGAGACGAAGTGTAACAAGTATGAAGTGTGTTGATTCAATGTTTTGAGCTTTAGTGGAACTGTATCTCCTGCATATTGTAGATGCATTATTAGCAATTCAAATCTTGGTTGTGATCCGCCCCTCTTTTCTATCTTTCTCTCATTCTGTGGGAAGTGATTCCACTGAACAACAAGCCCACTTGGCAATGAGCCTTTTTGTAATATCTTATAATTGGTTATAATATATTGTGAGATAATCCTCACCGTGGTTTTTCCTTTTTTGGGTTTTCCACATAAAAATCTAGTGTTCATGTGTTAATATTCTTTGATGATTATTTCATGGTTTCTTTCTTTGTTGCAAATTGAATATGATGTGTGGAATGAATGTTTAAATGTTTAATTGGTTTTAGAGAATAAAGATTCTCCCCCTCTTAGTATTTTGGGTGTTCAACAATTAGTATCAGAGCTTGGTTCCTTCAATTTACTTGATTGCTAAGGCAAATCTTGGAGTTGAACACATGGCTAACAGGAGATATCCTACTCCTCCATAAGAAATTCCTATGGTAGGATTTACTAAAGAATATTTCATTATTGATATGGAAGGAGAACTAAAATTTTCCCTAGATGATTTGAATAAAGTAGAAACTAAGAACAAAGATCTAAAAAAGGATCTTAGTGATGTAGAGGAATGCATTAAGATATTGAGAGAGGTACTTAAGAAAGCTACATATAGGATCAAAGAGCTCAAGCAATCAAATAAGATAATTCCCAACCTAAAATTGTATATTAAAGAAAGTAAAAGAGTTGAAGACTGCCAGAATGCTAAATTGAAAGATAAATCTGAAGAATGTTCAAAGCTTGACCAAGAAGTTGTGACATTGAGATCATATCTGGAGAAAACAAAGTTTCAAGAAGACAAATTCAAAAAGTGTACTGCAATACTTGATGAGATGATTGCAAATTATAAGGGATCTAAAGATAAAGAAGGATTAGGGTTTGAAAAAGGTGAAAGCTTAAAGACAGATCAAACTCCAAACAAGACTAAAAAAAAGATTAAGGACAAGAAGAGCAATGGTAAGCAAATATGGAATCAAAGGAAAGACTTCAAAAGACCACTTGTTAGACAACCAAATGCACAAAGGTACCCATATTTTAATGGTTTTTGTTATTCCTAAAATAAATTTGGACATAAGGCTATGGAATGTAGAAATGAATGAATCAAAATGTTCAATCTTTTCTTGGTCAATGTTTCACATGCAAAAGATTTGGTCATAGAGCTAGTGAATGCAAAAATCAAATAATGAATGACTATAACAATGGTATGATGTTTCAATATTTCAATGGATACTGTTATACATGAAATGAATTTGGGCATAAGGCTAATCAATGCAAATCCAGAGTAAGTGGAAGTAAGCTTGCTCAAAATGTCAAATGCTACAAATGCAATAAGTTAGGATACATTGCTAAGTTTTGCAGAAGCAAGATTGATCTAGTAAAGAAGAATGATCCAGTTAAAAAGGTTGATCCAGTAGAGATGAAGAAAGAGATGAGAAAGATATGGAAAAAGAAAGAGGCGAATGAGGTTAAGGGTAAGCTTGTGTCAGCTTCTGGTGTAGATGTTTCCTCCATAAACTAAATGAAGAGCTTTGGCTCAGTGGATATTTTAACAGACAATCATTAAGCCCCTACAAAAAAAATGTGTTGATCTCTTCAACATGTGGATATGAGGTGTATGTTGATATGATTGACTTATTGGTGAAAAAACCAATGGAAATATCAAGATATGAAATCTTGTAGAGCAATCAAAGGTGACTGTGCATTACAATTAGGGTTTATTAGCTTTTTGCCTAACTTCAAATCAGTGCATTCAATGTGTTTTAGGTTATTTCAAAAAGGGTTTATTAAGTTATTTCACATTTGATCTAATTCATTTGCAAATAAGTATTCGAGGAGAGAAGAGCAACAAAGGAGAGAAGTGCTTCAAAATTCTTGTGCACCATACCCTAATCGACAATGATCAAAAGGGATTTATAGTTTTTATTTACCCTAGTTTCGGAAGTGCTTTCATTGTATTAGAAGATGTATACCCCACAAGTTGTCGAGGTTGTGGATCGACCCATCCAAAATTTAAGAGGCACCCTGATAAGTCAACAATGACTTATCCAGATGGTGCATTTTTGAGTGTTCCATATGGTGTGTGGCATATACAAGATTTAAAATTTATATTCATGCAAATTTGGAAGAGTATAATCACTCAAATTTGGGTGATGTGTGGTTTAATGAACTCACTAGAGACCAATTTGAATTGAAACCTAAGTTTGAGAGTTTGACAGAGAAGAAGCTCGACATCTAGAATAATTTCCTCATCTTTTGCTATGTGGATGAATGGATTAGATACTGTAGACATTGAAAAATGTCCTAAAGTCTACAAACAACGTTTTTTTTTCCTTAGTCGTCATCCTCTAATAATTAAATAATTTTAATTATTTAATAATTCCTTATCATATTCCTTTATTAATTAAATAATTATTTAATTAATTCACTTTCTAGTCTCTATTCTATCCTGATCAATTAAAATAAATTAATTGCGTCACTAATACCCCTTTTCTTCAATAATTAAATAAATCATTATTTATTTAATTATTTATCTTTCATCACTATAGTCAGATAATAATAATTATTTGACCTTTTATTCTTCTATAATTAAATAATTGATGTTTTTATTTATTTATGTGTCATTCTTCTCCTTTAGATAATTGATCCAAATCAATTATCCACATTTAATTTCTATCTCCTCCTTTAATTAAATTTATGAATTTAATTAAATCTCCTTTTTTCATTTCCTCCAAATAAATAATTTATTTCCCACTTGTCATCCTCCTCCATTTTAAAATAAATAATTTATCCCTCCATTTTGGTCAAAGATCCCCTGTCATTATTTCATGTCATAGCCTACATGTCTTGCATGTTTGTCATAATCGTCGGGCATCAAAGCCGTTAGCGTCATATCTTTTCCATGCATGACATATTCTGGTTGCATCAATTTTCAACTGTAGATCTTGGCATCTTTCTAGAAACTCGATCTTGTCCATCCATTTCGTAATCTCCCTCTCATGAATCCTCATCCGTTGATCTTAGAATCTTTCTAGAAGATCAATCTTGTCCGTCCATTCGAATGGTTGTCTATAAAAGCAACATTTCTCCTCCATTTTTGATTTAACAACTAATTGTCTCCAACTTTCTACTTACTATTTTGCAGGTATTTGCACATGGGAAGCAACAAATCTGAGGGCAAAGATTGCAAAAAGGACAAATAAGAGAGCAAGAGAAGTGATTCAAAATCAAGCATGGGGAGTGTTTTGATTTAATGCTTTTATTTTCCTTATGCTTTCATTGTTTTCTCTTGTTTAGATTGGGATTTTAGTTTAGAAGTGTTGACTGTCACTTATTCTATTCTATTTTATTTTCCCCATCTTACATTGGTGAACCCGACGTGAATCTTACAATTTTGTAGAGAAATTTGTTTGTTTTCTTGTTTATTTTTTCTATTTTGCAGGTTACAGCCAAGAATTTATACGAAATCCCATCATCTTATTTTGAGCACAGAAAAATGGGCACATAAAGTTTTTAAAAATGATTATATGGGTTTTTTAGGTCTCTCTCTTAGCTTTCTGAAACTTTAAACGGTTTAAAATTTTGTTAAGATTTGAGAAAGTTATGTCCGTTTTAGTAGTTGTTGTTTTTTAAATTTAACTGTTAAAACCTGCATTTTCTTTTACCTCTAACAATTGTTTCATGTAGAATCTTGAAAAAATATTTTCTGAGTTTTGAAGGGTTGAGTTTTAGCTTTCCATGGATTCAAACGATTTAAAATTTTGTTAATTTTTGAGAAAGTTATCGCTGTTTCAATTTGCTGTTGTCATTAAACTTTTCTTTTGAGTTACTAATCTCTTGTTTTTAGCATGTGGCACAACTTGGAGAGAGTCTAAAAACTATTTCTTTAGAAATAAAAATCGAGCTTTTCATTTCTTTAGGAATAATCAATTTTGTTTGCTTTCAACAACTACAACAAATTGAATACACATTCATTGGTTAAAATGAACATGCATTTCATTTCATGGGATTAAAATGAACACAATTTTCATGCACACTCATTGGTTAAAATGAACATGCATTTCATGTCATTGGCTTAATAAGAACTTTGTTTGTTTCACATCAAGTTAAACTTTTAAAATGAACATAGTGTCTTGTGTGTCCTCCTCACATTATCATTTGGTAATTAAAATTTACAAGTGTCTTCAATTCTGTGTCACCTTTTGATGCAATAATCGAAGTATCCTCTCCCCTTGCGCATTCATGCAATCCTGGGTGTAAGAGAAATAGTTATTGCCTCTAGAACTTGGTTCTTCCTTGGTGGGAAAAAGTACTCACCCCAAGGTGACTCAGACTGGCAACGAAGATCTTTGGCCGAGTTACCCCCAATCGGTATATAAATATGAATCCTAAGGGAAAGCCTAGGATTACGAGTGCGAATGTGTCATACGGACCAAGTAGTACTCCCCAAAACCCTGTTGAGCGTAACCTCTTCAGGCTGGAGTGCCTCCTAAACAGAGGTTAATCTTGTGCCCCATGTATGGCCACTCGAACGGGGGTCCTGAACTAAAAACCTTTGTGTAGTTGCCAAAATCCTTCTATTTGCTAGCGCAACAACGGTCGTTGTGAAGGCATCCATATTCTCGCAATTTTTAGTAGAGGTGATCAACCTGCCATGGGAGTTTTATGGGGGTTGGAAGCTTGGTTGGCCTGAGAAGTGAGTGCAATGTAAGGGGGAGCCCATGTGGCCAAGCTTCTGGATTCACACGCTAAGAATAAGTGTGATTGGGGAAACCCACGTGGAATCTAGCGAATATTGTCCTTGCCTAACCTAGGATTGTGCTTGTCTTTATTGTGCTTGATCAAGGACAAAATATTGTGTTTTCCAAGTGTTTTCTCAAACATTCAAACAAACAAACACCATTACACAAATCTGGAAACACACACATTCAATTTGAAACAATTCCAAATTTTGCAACCCAAGACCAAACTTGTCCAGTTTGATATCAAACAACCTTTGTCAAAAACCAGAAAGAAAATTGCTCAAATCTTCCATTAGTGACATATTTAGTTTGCATTTACCCATAGGTTCATCCCTGCAAAACTTAGTTTCATCCTTGAACATCATCATCTTCATAAACCAGTCTTTGCATCCTCATTTCATTTTCAGATTTTGGATTAGGAAAACCCTACCATACTTTATGAAATCATTGCCTTCAAAGAGTAGGTTGCCATTGGACTTTTTCAACATCATTTTCCTTAGTCATTGTCCTTTTGTGAGACCTTTCCAACTCAAGAGTCTAGTTAGGAAAACTCACTTTATCATCTTGTTCTACCAATAAGTCCTTTGATGACCCAAATTGAGACATAGATCAAGCTTAGGGTTGTTGAGTAGCTCCTTTTTCCAAATCATTTAGACCTTTGAATTTACTTACTTTAGACATTCAAGTCATTTTATTCCTCACCTTGCATATTTTATCCTTGAAAATCCAAAAATATTGTCATAACTTCTTAGTCCTCATTTGGCATCTAGACTTTGCATTGGTCACTCCCTTAGTCAAATTTTTTTTCATATTAGTCCTCATTGTCACCTTGGAATTTGATATCTTCTCTTGATAGCTTTATCACCTTGCATTAGTCATCTTCCCTAGACAAACGTCATTATCACTTTGCATTGACATCCGTTATTCCAAAAAAAAAAAAAAACATAGTTTAGTGGCATCCACATCTTGCATTATCCCTCAAACTTTCAAACATCTCACATGGTTGAAACAAGGTCAAAATCCAGAAGAAAGGACATGGAATATTCAAGTGAACCGTCCCATGACACTACCCTTGGGTTTAATTCAAATCAATCCACACCTCACAGAGAGGTGCCACAAAGAGATCAAACCAACAATTGGGTCAATCTAAGTCATGACGAATTCAACAAGAAATGAGAAAACCTAAGCATAGAAGAATTCAACAAATAATTGACTCCTCAAGAAATTGAAAGAGCTTATCAAGATCCAAAATTTTTAAACATGATTAATCAATTTGTTAGTGTTGATCCTAATAGATACTTCTATGCACTAGCTAAAAAGGGTGCCAAGCTACCTCAAGGTTTTGATGTATCAACCCTTGTAGAAGAGGAAATTGAAAATCCATTTACACTTGGCATTCCATCATCATCGCAAACAACAAACATACCCATTGGGCCAACCTCACACATGAGTACCACCACCACACCTATCCCAAATATCCCAACATTTGGAAACAAGGCAACCCATACTACTACACAAGGACAAAATTCCACACTTGGAAGCAACTCCAACTCCTTGGGTAAGACCTTTACAAATCCCCTTTTCCAAAACAAACATCAAGGTTCTACCTCACAAGGTCCTACACCTTTGACTCAAAATTCAAACCAAGGTCCCATTCCTACACTTCAAAACACAAACCAAGGATCCTTGTTCCAATTTTCAAGTCAACCTAGAAAGGTCCACATTGTCTCAGGAAAAATCCAAAAGCAAAAAAATAATCAAGGATCCATCCCATCATTCCAAAATGTGAATCAAGGGTCCCTCTCATAATTCCAAAATTCTAACCAAGGAAACATTCCATCACAAAATGTCAATCAAGGGCCTACATCTTCATTTCAAAATACCAACCAAGGGACCCTTTCTTCATCACAAAACATCTGTCAAGGACCAACACCTTCATTTGCAAACCAAGGACCTAACTTTCAAAACCAAAACACAAATCAAGGGTCTACACATCAATTCCAAAACACCATACCACATACAAACATGAGCTTTGGGGCAAACCTAAATGCCAATTTCATTCCAAATCAAACCAACACAAATCAATATGGCAATCAAGGTATCACATCACAAGGCATCAATCATAAATCAAATCCAACCTATGACCTCAATGCTAGCATCATGACACCAAGTCAAATCAATGCAACACCATCACTTGCAGAATTCTTGATACAACAAGTGTAAACCCTTCAACAACAAATGACTAACATGCAATTGGGGACCAACAAAAAGACCTATTCCATGGAGCAATTATGCCCCTTTCCATTTGATTGTAATTTAAATATTCCACCCTTTCGCCCTCATTTTACAACACCACCTTTACCTAAGTATAAGGGGACAAGTGATCCAATGGAGCACATTCAAGAATTCTACACATCATGCATGGAAGTCTCATATGGTCCAACTTATTTAATGAGACTATTTCCACGAAGTCTTACAGGGCCAGCTTTAGATTGGTTTTCACAACTTCCTCCAGGAATAAGACATGGGGTGAACTAGCTGACAAATTCATTAACAATTTTTCCTTCAACATTAAAAATGATGTCACCCTTGCAACATTAAGCACCACTAGACAAGAAGAAGGAGAATCCCTTACCTCATTCTACCAAAGATGGTGAGGTTTGGTTAGCGAATTCCCTTGTCACATTCCTGAAAAACAATTGGTCACCATGTTTGTGGAGAATATTAATGGAGAACTCATGAGTCGAATTCAAATCCAATGTTGTACAACCTTTGAAGAGATCCTTGAGAAAGGTGTCCTTATTGAGAAAGGTCTTATCGCCAAAGGACTAGTCAAGATAAATAGAGAAAATAAAAAATCTAACAATGATAAGAGCAAATACTGGTCCCGAAACAAAAATGTAACAAATGATGGAGTTGTTGATGCCAAACTAATAACTAAAGGTCCAACCATTCAACTTAAAGGTCCCTCCTCATCATCAACCATGTCAGATACACGAATCCAAAGTCAAAACCAAACATTAAATGCTATCCAAAATAATCAACAATGAAGAGGACCTCCTTGTGCCAAGAGAACCTACACCCCCTTGGGTGAACCTATTGAATTAGTTCTCAGACGACTCTTGCAAACCAATACCATCACACTACCTAACACCAAGAATTATGAACCTTCCTTGATCAAACCAGATTGGTGGAAAGAAGATGAATACTGTAAATACCACTGTAGCAAAGGACACAAAACAACAAGATGTTGGACACTCAAAAACATTATTCAAGACCTCATTAAAGATGGAACTATATCAATAGGAGATTCACAAGGCAAAACCAATGTTGATCATACCATATTCAAAACTCCCTTGCAAGACCATGATAAAAGGGAAAGCCTCTAGTTCAGGGAACAACAATAGTGCCAACTATGCCACAGTCAAACACGATTATAACACTATCATTCTTAACATAACACCCTTTGATGATTGCATTGCTACCATCACCATAAACAAGCCAAAATCAAACTATGTTGTTGCTACTCGCAAAACCAAGATAAATATTCCAGGACCTCCACCCAATCCTCAACCCAAGAACCAATATAATCTCCTAGAGCAGTTGGGAAAAACTCGCACAAATCTCTATCTTGGAGCTCCTTCACACATCCCCACAACATAGAGCTATACTTGACAAAGCATTGCAAGAAGCGTTTGTGCCCACCAACCTAGATGTAAATTCATTTTAGGCCATGGTCGAATACCTAGCTATGCCACATCATGTCACCTTTTTTGCACCAAAATCCGATCATAATGACCCCTTACATCTCAAAGTTTGCATCAATAAATGCAAGATTAGACGAGTCCTAGTAGACGGTGGAGTGGGTCTGAATATTTGCTCACTAAAATTAGTGAAAGCATTGGGATACTCTGAGAATTGTATAGACCGAGCAAAGAAAATCACTATCAAAGCTTATGATGATGTTGAACGTTCATCTGAAGGTGTCATTTCACTCCCTATAAGAGTTGGCCCCACAATACAACATACGGTATTTCATGTCTTGGATCTAGATCTACATTATAACCTTCTCCTTGGTCATCCTTGGATTCAAGCTATGAGAGCTATCCCATCCACCTACCATCAATGCTTCAAATTTCCACACAATGGCACTGAATCACCATTCCAAGCGATCTCGATCCTTTTCAGTATTGTTCAAACTTAAGAGGAACTAATGAACGTCAAGTGCCCATCAATCGAGAGGCCTCACCTTCCACTTCATCCACCACTTCATCCCACTATATTGACCCATCTATGCTGGTCAAATCATCCATTCCATTCACCAACCCCTCCATGCCTAAGATCTGGATCCAAGACAAAGGATGCAGAGAATATAACATGAAGAATCTCTTTTTCGTTAGAAAATTGCCTAAATCACCAAAGTCTTATGGAAAATGACACCCTCTGTAGCCTAAGGTCATCTTTCATAATCCCCCTACCACCTTCACCAAATGGGGAGAAATTTCCAAGGAATCTCTAGATGATCACATTCTCACATGGCTATACAGAGAAGAAGAAGACACTAAAACTAAGAGGTTGCCAGTTGAATAGTATCCAAAAGGGTTCCCAATAATGAAACGAAAAGGATATGATGGACACAGTGGTCTTGGCCTAAATAAACAAGGAATGATATAACCCTTGCAATCTCCTAAGTTGATTAAACATCAAGGGTTAGGGTTTGTCCCTGTAAAAGTGACTATCCAAGGTATCAGATTACCTTCAAGTGAGGTTGCTAATGCTTCAAATGAGATTGAGACATATGAGGACCCTTGGGATTTTGATGTTGATTCTAATGAATATGAATGGGATTCCCTATCCTCCACTACCTCTATGGAATTATATAAATTATTCAGAATACTTGATGAGCCTCCCCTTGAAACACAGTTCAGTCAAATGCTTATAATTGGTTCCCCACTAAGTCTACCAAGCCCTCATTCCAAAGCCCCCTTAAATAAATAAGAATGGATTAAACACTTTTGGGAAACCATTGGCGTTGCCTCCTGGGAACCTGGTGACTCTACGTCCGTCTTTACCCTCTCTGCCTACACCATGACTCTTGAATAACAATGATGATGGCTTATCCCTTGTCTACCCACAACTCATAGATTGGGATCAACAAGACCCACCAAGTTTGGACACTTTCAAGAATGATGAAGCAATCACTGAGTTTATGGGACTTCGTGAAGGAATACCTAGTGGGGATCATAAGGCTAGATTTTCCTTAGAACTTGATTATACCACATACTTTGGTGAGGCTATCCTATCCTCTAGTCGCAAAAATGAATATGATAAAATAAAAAATAGAAATAATAGGTCTTCAGGTGAAAATCGAAAGGTGCCTGTTGACCGTGAAAAAGTAAAAATAAAGGACATATCCGAAGGTGAAAACCTCCCTGAGGCACCTGAGGATGGAGGATTGGACTATCTCCCAATAGATCAAGAGAGATCGTCATTGTTGATAGAAGAAATAGAAGAGGTGAATATTGGAATACAAGATAATTCTAGAATCATATAGCTAGCAGCATCTTTGACCACCAAGGAAAATCCCGAGTTCACAACATTCTTTGCAGAAAGACAAGTCAATTTTGTGTGGTCATATGTAGATATGCCTGGATTGGATCTCGAATTGGTTTTACATCACTTACCACTTCTACCTAATGCCAAGCCATACAAACAAAAGCTAAGAAAAATGCATCCACAAATCACACTCCTTGTCAAGGCAGAATTGAAGAAACTTCTAGATGTGGGATTCATTCGTTCTATTGATTATGTAAATTGGATATCAAACCTTGTCCCTGTAACTAAACCAAATGGTCAAATTAGAATCTACACAGATTTTAGAGATCTCAACAAAGCTTGTCTGATGGATGATTTTCCTCTGCCAAACATCGACATCATTTTAGATCTCATAGCTGGGTACGAAATGCTATCACTCATGGATGGATTCTCGGGTTATAATCAGATAAGGATTGTTACTGAAGATCAACCAAAAACAACTTTTACATGTGCTTGGGGAACTTTCTGTTGGAATGTAATGTCGTTTGGGCTAAAAAATGTCAGAGCTACATATCAGAGAGTGATGACCACAATCTTTCATGACTACATGCATGTGCTGATGGAAGATTATGTTGATGACCTTCTATCTAAATCCCTAGAACGAAGTGGATATTTAGCAGTATTGGACAAGATTTTCATACGACTAGAAAATACCAATTCAGATTAAATCCAAAGAAATGTGTTTTTGGGGTCCAATCAGGCAAACTCCTTGGACACATAGTATCATGTAGAGGAATAGAAGTTGACCCCGCGCTAGTGAAAGCTATCTTAGAAATTCCACCACCAACCAACATCAGTCAATTAAGGACATTGCAAGGGAGACTACAATCAATCCATAGGTTCATTGCTCAGTTAGCAGACAAGATCCACCCATTCCAACATTTGTTAAGAAAAGGCATTCCCTTCAACTAGATAGAAAAGTGTCAAGAAGCGTTTGATCAGATCAAAAATTATCTACTAACTCCACCAGTTCTAATGCCTCCAATTGGCAGAAAATATTTGATATTATATGTGACAATAATAACATCATCACTGGGGGCATTATTAGCAAAAAATGCTAATGATGGAAAAGAATGAGCTATATATTACATCAGTCGCACCCTGGTTGGATATGAGTTGAATTATAATCCTATTGAATGAGCATGTCTAGCAGTGGTATTTGCAGCACAAAAATTGAGACATTACATGTTAAATCATAAGACAAAGCTGATCGCCAAAATTGATCCTCTAAAATATCTTCTCAGCAAAACAACACTGACATGAAGACTAGCTAAATGGGTTATGATGCTAAGTGAATATGGCATTGAGTATGTAGATCGAAAGGCAATAAAAGGACAAGTGATAGCAGATCAACTTGTAGATGCACCTGTAAAGGCAGATCATCCTTTGATATCTAATTTCCCAGATGAATCAATCTTCATCATAGACACACTAATTACATGGAAGTTATATTTTGATGGATCTTACACAAGTCATGGTTTAGGAGCTGGAATTATGTTCATCACACCCCAAGGAGATTCCATTCCCATGTCATTTTGAATAGCATTCCCTTACACTAATAATATGGCAGAATATGAGGCATTATTGACAGGACTTCGAATAGCAATAAAATGGAAAATCAAGGATCTTCAAGTCTACGGTGATTCACAGTTAGTGATAAAAAAAGTAAATGATGATTATGATACTAAGGATGAGAAATTGATGCCCTACAAACTCATGGTGGATAGCTTCAAACTATACTTTGACAATGTTTCTTTTGAACAGATCCTAGAATCCAGAACAAAGCAACTGATACAATGGCTACCATTGGATCTCTCTTGGACATTCCCAATAATGCATCACAATACGAGTTCTTGGTAGAACAGTTGTTGATCCCTGCGTTTGATGTCCCCGAAACTGAATTTGTGTGTGAACTTGTTCATCTTGATTCACCTTGGTACAAAGACATTTATGCCTATTTACATGACCAAATTATACCTCCTGACTTGTCCCTTGACCAATGTAAGACCTTTATCCGACAAGCATCTAAATATGCCATCATCGAAGAGACCCTTTATCATTGTAGCCTAGATAGTACCCTCCTTCAATGTCTTGACTCAAATGAAGAACAAATAGCCTTACAAGAGGTACATCATGGTATATGTGGAGCTCACTCTGCTGGTCCTACCTTAGCCAAAAAGCTCTTGAGAACACGATATTATTGGCCTACGATGGAACATGATGCCTATCATTTTGTGAAGAAATATCACCAATGCCAGATTCATGGAAATCTCATACATGCACCAGCTCAGGAATTGCAGCCACTTACTTCGCCATGGCCATTTTATCAATGGAGACTTGACCTCGTAGGAAAGATCCATCCCATCTCTTCCAATGGACATAAGTTTATCCTTGTCACCACTGAGTACTTTACAAAATGGATTGAAGCCGTTCCATTGACTGACATTACTGGTAAGCAGATAGCCAAATTCATCCTGAATTACATCATTTTCCATTATGGTATCCCACACTCCATCATTACAGATAATGGCCGCCCTTTCAAAAACCAAGATGTTCGTGAGTTCTGTGATAAATTCCATATTCAACATCATTTTTCCACTCCATACTACCCCCAGGGTAATGGTCAAGCTGAGGCATCTAATAAGACTATCCTAAAGATCTTAAAGAAGACTATCAATGACATTGGCCGTGACTGGCACTTACAACTTAACCTTGCTTTATGGGCCTATCGCACCAATATTTGTACCCCTATAGGAGCCACACCATATTCCCTTGTTTATGGATCTGAAGCAATACTTCTTATAGAGGTCGAGTTACCATCCCTATGAGTCTCTATGCATGGCCTGATTGACCAAGAATAATACCGTGTATTCCATCTACACGAGCTAGAGTTACTAGATGAAAAGAGACAAAATGCTTTGACACACTTGCAAGCATATCAGAACTGCCTCCAACGAAGTTATAATAAGAAGGTTCGTCCTAGAAGTTTTGACATTGGTGATCTAGTCCTAAAGGAGAATCCAAAGAACCAAGTAGAATGAGAAAAACCTAGTAAATTTGAGCCTAATTGGTTGGGCTAATACATTGTCACAACAACATATGGATATGGTGCTTATCAGCTTTCTACTCCTGAAGGAGAACCATTGTTTGAACCCATCAACAACATGTACCTTTGCAAGTATTATACTTGATTCTCAGAGTATCCCTTCAAAAGTCAAAAATACAAAAAAATAAATAAATAAATAAAATCAGACAAATAATAAAGAGAAATAATTCATCCAAAAGTGAAAACCACTTCGGTGGCGCTTTGGATAAGTACCATGGTGAAAACCTGGCAAATATGCACCATGTGTAGTCTATCTATGCTCCTTTGTCTACTTTCACTCCATTTGGTCTTTCATCCATTCACACCCATTACTCATCCATAATAAAGCTTTGTCATCCTTCCCATGGCTTGAAAACCACCGACATTTAACATCCTTCGCTTTCATATCCATTCGTTGCATTCGCTGCTTCTCACCGCGCATAGTAAATTGGTCCTATACTTGATTGGGGTCAATTCCTTGACTTGCATCCTCATGGGAAATAATACATGGTATCAACCCTTTAAAACCTTCAAAATCCAAAAAAAAGTCATAAAATATCTTGAAAAAGTTCAAAAAAATCATAAAATGTCCAAAAAAATCATAAGATGTCCTGAAAAAATTCAAAAAAATCATAAAATGTCTTGAAAAAAATCCAATAAAAAAAAATCAAAACATTTCAAAATCCAAAAAAAATCAAAACTCCCGAAAAAAATAGAGTTTGAATCTAAGTTTGAGTCTGAATTGATTTTGTTAGAGTGGTCGAACTACGTTGCCTCTGCACGTTTGCTACGTAGGCAAGGCTCATCTTAAATGAGCCCCCGAGGCACTAGGTCAGTCCCTTTAGGTTGTCCAAGTACAATCATGACTCAGTATTTTGTCGAATAAGACAAAGTCAAGTCGTGTTGAGCTACGAGGTCTCTATGAATTTCTACGTAGGCAAGGCCATCTATCGATGAGCCCCCGAGGCCCCCTAGGTCAAGTCCTTTAGGGTTCATCGAGTTGGTTCATGTCCTTGATCCAAAAGCAATCATCATTCAAACTACATTAAGAAACAACAAACAAATTCAATCTTTCATGAATCAATTATCTTATCATCAACTCAATCAAGTCACTAGTCTTATATCAGAATGGGGCATTATGCCGTTTGTCTCATTCAGTCTTATCTCTTGTCTTTTATCAGGATACGTCCTTCCTAGGATTAGACTTTCTCAACCTTGTCATTCACCTTCAACAGGATGTGTCCTTGCAGTTATGTTTCGTGTCAACACTTGTCACTTGGTCAACTTTATCAGATGTGTCCTCTACCTCAAACAGGATGTGTCCTTGCGGTTGGGTATCATCACATCGTTTGGTCATATTCATCAATCTTTGTCAATCTATCGATCAAATCAATTTGTCATCTTTGTCTATCAACTTTGTCACACCACTCAATCTTATCAGCTTGGTCAATCAACCTTTCCTTCTTAGGATGTGTCCTTCCTGAGGCTCGGCATCATCAATCAAATCATTTTATCAATCCTTATCAACCTATCAATCAATTCAGTCATCTTGGTCAACCTAATCAACTAATCAAATAATCATCATTATCAGTGGAAAACAATATCTTGGCAAACACTTTGTTGGTTTGGATTTTCTTATCTTTTCGATTGGTTTTGGGTCATGTTACTAGTCTCCTCAAGGATGTCCTATCAATGGATTTAGAGGGACGATGATGGATTGTGGCCTCTTTTCTTTGTTTGTTGCTTGTGGTTTGTCTTGGCAAAAAGACTGGGACAATCAGGTCCCTAGTATGAGCTGGGGCATTCCTTGTCTTTTTGACTATTTTTCTCTCCCAAATGGTCACCTTGCACACCTTGGTTTATGTCATAGCATGGTGTTTGTGGTCCATTTGTGTCATTTTTGATGCCCAATGATGATAAATATAAAAATGTAAGCATGAAAGTTGGTTCTCTTATCATTTCCTGTCTATCTTCTTTCCCCTTTTCATGCTAACATCCCATCTCCCTTGTTTTTTCCATGCTAACCTCCATCTCCTTCATGCTAACATTTCTTCTATCCTTCATCCTCTAGTCTTATCTTCCATTTCAAGAGCACATTCGTATTCTTTGAACCCGCATGTCCTCTCGAGGGGGCATACCACAACCCTCTTGGTCATCCTTCCCCTTTCTTTTTACACTGGGGCATATTTCAGAATTAAATTTCTTTGACACAACACGATGAACTACATTATGTCAAAGAGGGGCAAAATGTAGACACCTAAAAATATTTTTTTTCCCTTAGTCATCATCCTCTAATAATTAAATAATTTTAATTATTTAATTATTCTTGATCATATTCCTTTATTAATTAAATAATTATTTAGTTATTTAATTAATTCACTTTCTAATCTCTATTCTATCCTGATCAATTAAAATAAATTAATTGCGTCACTAATACCCCTTTTCTTCAATAATTAAATAATTATTTATTTAATTATTTATCTTTCATCACTATAGTGAGATAATAATAATTATTTGACCTTTTATTCTTCTATAATTAAATAATTGATGAAATTATTTATTTGTGTCATTCTTCTCCTTTAGATAATTGATCCAAATCAATTATCCATATTTAATTTCTATCTCCTCTAATTAAATTTATGAATTTAATTAAATCTCCTTTTTTCATTTCCTCCAAATAAATAATTTAAAATAAATTATTTATTTGCCACTTGTCATCCTCCATTTTCGAATAAATAATTTAAAATAAATTATTTATCCCTCCATTTTGGTCAAAGATCCCCTATCATTATTACATGCCATAGTCTGCATGTCCTGCATGTCTGTCATAGCCGTTGGCGTCATTTCTTTTCCATGCATGGCATATTCTGGTTGCATCAATTTTCAACCGTAGATCTTGGCATCTTTCTAGAAACTCGATCTTGGCCATCCATTTCGTAACCTCCCTCTCATGAATCCTCATCCGTTGATCTTAGAATATTTCTAGAAGATCAATCTTGTCCGTCCATTCAAATGGTTGTCTATAAAAGCAACATTTCTCCTCCATTTTTGATTTAACAACTAATTGTCTCCAAATTTCTACTTAGTATTTTGCAGGTATTTGCACATGTGAAGCAACAAATCTGAGGGCAAGTATTGCAAAAAGGAGAAACAAGAGAGAAAGAGAAGTGATTCAAGATCAAGCATGGGGAGTGTTTTGATTTAATTTTCCTTATGATTTCATTGTTTTCTCTTGTTTAGATTGGGATTTTAGTTTAGAAGTGTTGGTTTTCACTTAGTCTATTCTATTTTATTTTCCCCATCTTATAGATACACATTGAGCTAAGTTCATGATAGGTTTATGTGGTTGGATATTCCACATATAATCAATAAGGAGGCTATTAGGGTTGTTATGGGATTATGCTCAACCTGACCGATTTCAACCCTCAAGTCAGAGAAAAATGAAATGGTGATGGAGTTAACAGGTGCAAGGTGTGACAAGAGATCCCTGACCATCAAAGACATTAGAGAATCTACAATAAAATATGCATCAATGGTAATAGGGTACAAGATATATTTTACAAACAAGGAGAACTATGTTTCTACAACTTCCATCAACACTGCATATGAGATGGTAAAGAAAGGTACCAATTATGATTTCTATGAATTGTTAAGTGGAAAGCTCCTGGAGAATTTGAAAAACACTAAGGACTCTCAGAACCCCTTCAAGTTTGGTACCTTGATCATTTATTTACTATTCTACTTTCTTAATGAGGTTCTTGAAACCAAGAACATAGTGTGGTTGAAGGAAAGACCAGCGACATGTCATAAATCAGAGACCACCTAATGATAATAGTTGATGAAGACACGTAGAAGAAAGCATTATGGGGATTCTTTAAAAATTTCCAAGAAAATATGCAAGCCAAAGAAAGAATTTTGAAGAGTGTGGTGGAAAAGTATAAAAATAACATTTTTTTCATGGTAAGGATAGTTGCATAATGGAGGTTGTTGAGCCTAGAATAGTATGGATCCCAAAATGGGATATAAAGTTGCAGAGGATGTAATTGTTGGTATGGCTAGCCATATTCTTATCAAGCCTAGAGACACCTCTGAGGAAAGATTTGGGAGAAGCCTATGGAGTTGTGCATGAAGCAGAGGGAAAAATAGATAAAGAAAGCCATTGAGAAAATGATTGCATAGGTTGCAGAGATGATTGATCTTTCAAAGGACCAAGTGGAGAAAGCTAAAGGCATTTTTGGTTCTTTGGGAGGTGCATCAAATATAAGAAGATTTGGTAGAACATCTACTTCCTCTCCGGTTTCCCCCAAGTCCTTTGGGACTTTGCCCTTTGTCAGTGGATCAAAGAGAAAGGAGTCAACTAGTACTCTAAAAAAATAATAGAGTGTGACAGTGAAAGAAAAGGCTCCTCTGATGAAGCAACAAGGTTCCCCACGATAAAGAAGAGTAAAGGCTAAGGCAACAAGATAAAGAAACCTGAGTGTTGATGATGAAGAAGAAGAGGTAGAGAAAAAACCTCTGATAAGAAAAAGAAAATCTGGAGTCTCTCAAGTAGAGACAAGTGCAAAGAAGGTCAAGGTTGATATTGTGGACACTAATAGTGAAGCAGAGGTAGAGAGACATAAAAAGGAATCCAAATTTTTTGTGATGGAAAAGAAAGCCAAGTCTAGTAAAGGAGAAAAAGTTCCAAAAGCAGAGAAGAAAAGGATAAGTCTTCCTCGATAAGAAAACATAGCCCTATGAAATTAGATGCATTATTTAATGGCATAGTGGAGCATGAAATGTGGGAACAAGTTGTTTCCCTGTATACCACTATGGATGGCACTAATAAGTCTACAATAGAAGAAGAAATTGTTAGATATATAGTTACATTTGATGTTAGCATGAGGGATATTGAAGGCCAATTGCCTAAAGATTTGAAAAATGCATTATATGCAAGAATAGAAGAGGCAATAAATGAAGTTGCAAGGTTGAGGGCATCTACTTTGGAAGAGATTGGTGCTCCCATTTTAGATGAGAAAAAAGCAAGGCTGTCTCGATTGTACAACAAACAATTTAGGACCAAACAAAGGGTCACTACACTGATGAGAAAGGATAGGATGACATCGAAATATTGAGAAATGAAAGAATCGAGAAGGTTGCAAATTTGGAAAAAAGGTTAGGTATGATCCTAGATAGTGAAGAAGAAATAAATGATGATGTCTCTATTCCAAATGTTAATATACCAAAAGATACATAGTAGGAGGATGTTAGACTTGATCATGATGTAGAGAAAGATAATGAACAAGAAGATACCCCTCCAGTAGTAGAGAATGTAGTTGTAGAAGAAGAAAATGTTATTGATAACACTCCTCTGATAAGAGAAAACATCATTGGAGAAGAAAATGTTGAAGAGTTGTAGAAGGACGATACTCAAATAGGTCATATCTCCCCTCCTCCAGAAATAGAGAAGAATACTAAAGAAGAGGTTGTACAAGACAACCCGAAGATCAATGAGGCACAAAATACAAAAAATATGACTTCTCTGAATAACAATGCAAAATATATTGATGATGAGAAGAAGGATGAGAGAGAGTCTGACAATGCTGAGAAGAATGATGGAAAAATAGAAGACAACATTGGTGACAAGGAAAATGCAGAGGAGAAGAAGGATGAAGGTAATGTGAAGATGGTTGGAGAATATTTTGGAACCTCCAGAGATTTGTTGAAGAGTTTATTGATCATGTAATTATTGTTCCAACTAGTTGTTTCTGCTCAGTTATTACAAATTCCCATGCAATATGGGTAAGTAGACATGGACAAGATGTCCCCTCTACACAAGTTACAACTCGCTAATGAATTCCATACCTCTGAAAGAAAGGAGATCTTGCAAACACATTAGAAGAGTGAAAAGTTGATAGATGGAGTAGTGAAGGTGTTGCAGGAGAGTATTCCAAAAGCAACTATTGAAAATTCTTTATCCAGTGTGGAGAACTTGAAACTTTTGCTTGATTCTTTTAAAGAGTATTCTATTAGACTTAAAGAGAAGCTAGAAAAGGAGATAAATAAGAAGATGAATGATAGAAGGTTGGGGGATATAATAGATAAATGTGCCATTGGATATGGTAAATTACATAACAACCTTAAGGATGTACACAATTGTGTTGTGGAGGCCAAGGATCTATTTCAGTTTTGCTTGAAGTGGCCTAGTTCAACAAAGAAGATAAAGGTTGAGATGGATTCCATTGAGACACAAATTCATAAGTCATATGGTGCCTATGACCTTGAAAATGATGTAGATGGATCCATAAGAGAAACAATTAAAAATCTGTATGAACAATTCTTCTAGGCATAGGAACAAAGAGAAAAGATTGTAGCGCAGTTTGGATAGCTCAAAGACCTAGTGAATGCAAAGTTCACACCTATATCTAGTGCTCTGAATATAACACTTAATACTCTAGATAAAGGAGAAGAAATCCTCATGGAATTTGAGGCCATGAATTGTATGCTTGGACTGGCCAAGAATCATTGGGAGAATGGAAAAAGGGCTAGCAGACACATCTTGCAAAATTGTAAGTGTTATACACTTCTTCCACTTGATCTGTGTATATTTCTTTTCTATCTATGCATTTCAAATTTTATTGTATATATGCAGAAGTTAATGGGTAGTATACTAGTGCAAATTTTGATCAGTTTTGATGGATAGCACTGTTAGGGGGAGTATGTGAGTAAGTAAGGTAAACTCATGTATTTATGAAAGGGGGAGAAGGAAAAGGAATAACAAATATATATAAATGATGTCAAATAGAGCATAAAACTAGAAATATGCATGTAGCCTTTTCCCTTGATGTCAAAAGCGGAGAGTAGCTTGGAGAAGACATGGAGAAGAATTGATGCATGCTGCCATGAATGACAAAGGGGGAGATTGTTGGAAGTTTGAGGAGATTGTCATTGATATGGTTGTTGGAAACATAAGCATGAGCTTATATAATGTTTTCATTGATGTAAACATTGTGATTTGATGTCTACATTGAGGTCCAGTTGGTTGGTGAAGCATGAGTGAACATGGAGATGGTACTTCAACATAGAGATGCAGATATTTTGCTTCGATGCAAAACAAATGGATTAATTATTTATCTAAGTGTCAAAACACATTTTTCAGTGTACAAAGCATCGATTTTTTGGTTTGAATTGGTTCATATTGAGGTATTTCTATCTATGGTTGTAAGGAAATTTTGGTGCATATTTGAGGACCTTAAATCCAAATTTTCATGTCTTTATGTCCTCTGGTGCAAAAGTTATTATGGTTGACAATATATCAAGTTTGCTAGTGAAAATATAATCATAATAGAGTGTATGTTTGGATTGGTTCACATTCCACCACGAAAGAATATCTAGTTATGAAAATTTATGGGAGTGTTTACAGGTGTCAGAAGTGTGTGTAGTCCAAGTGGTGTGTGTTTTGGATGTCCGCATGTCAATTTGTGGATAATCAGTTGGTGTATTTTGGTGTTGTCTCACCAATGGTGTCGACCTCGTATGTTTGGGGATGTGTGGAGTTAAAGGAAGTGTTAATTGGTTATAAAAGAGCTATTATAGGTCTATGCCAACCTATTTGAATGTGTTACAAGTTTTGAATTAAGGTGTGAAGCGTATATATTTTATTTTGAGCCAACAAGTTATTGTTCTACATGGTGCATTTAATTAGGCTGACCTAATTGATGTTGTAGATATTTATGGATGGAATAGATATAAGTATAAGATCATTTTGGTGTTGAAGAGTGATGATTAAGATATATGTGTGAATTCATCATAATTAAAGTGTGAAAGTGATGTGAATGTAAAGCATATTAGAGTTTTAGAGCAGAGCAGTGTGAAGTGTGTTGATTCAATATTTTGAGCTTTAGTGGAACTATATCTCTTACATATCGTAGATACATTATTAGCAGTTCAAATATTGGTAGTGATCCACCCCTCTTTTCTATCTTTCTCTCATTCTGTGGGTAGTGAGTCCACTAGACAGTGATTCCACTTGGTAGTGAGCCTTTCTATAATATCTTATGACCAATTATAATATATTGTGAGCTAATCCTCAGTGTGATTTTTCCCTTTTTCAGTTTTCCACGTAAAAAATTGGTGTTCATGTGTTATATGCTTTGATGATTATTTCATGGTTTCTTTCATTACTACAAATTGAATATGATGTGTGAAATAAATGTTTAAATTTTTAAGTGGTTTTAGGGAATATTGATTCCCCCCTCTCAGTATTTCAGGTGTTCAACATATCTGTAAGATAGGGGGACCAACCATTGCAAGGCCCCAGGTCACAAAAGGCCAAGAGTAGTATGGCTGCCCTAACTTACCTCAATTTAAAGGAAGGTTAGGATAGGCGGGATGAAAGAGATTAGAACTATGGGTTCTTTGATCACTCTGCAAACCTGAGAGTTGAAGGGACAGTAGGTGAGTCAATATTTATAGTCAACTTTGTGTCTCAGGTAGCTCTCTATCCAAGGACAAAAGTGTGGTTTTGGGATGACAGTGCAATGCGCTAACGCCTCACAGGTGCACTGACGTTCGTACGACCAAAAAACTAGAGAGATAAGGTTAAGTTCTAAAAAAAGGACTATCAACCTAGTTTAAGAGTTTATAGGAATGACATAATAAGATTAAGAAGAGTGAAACATAAAGATGAATGTGATAAAGGAAATAGATTACTGCAAGGGTGACGAAGACAGTTTCACACAATAATCTTCTCACCAGCTTGCTCCAAGATCTCTCCACCTACACATAATAAAGAGGGAAAATGTTGAGGGGATGTTTTGGGGTCTACCTTAGTTAGACCCTCATTTGGTGTTCCCACCTCCATGGAAAACCAAATTTGCAATGATAGGAATAATATGATAGAGAAGAGAAGACAAGCTACGTAAACTAAAGAAACTACAAAACAATACATGCTTACTCAACCAAAACGATAGAGAAGATAAGAGGAGCCTACCACCTCCATCCAAAGCACTCAAGGCTAGTGGAGGAGAAAATGAGAGGAACTCAAGCCTCTTCTGTAATGGTGTTTGTCCTATGCTCACACTATCAGAGTGATAGAGTGGTAGATTTCTGCTATGGAGTGTGAAGTGCTGCTACAAAGCTTGTGGATGCTTGAAAGAGTGGAGAAAATGTGAAGATATGAGCTCAAGATCTTGTAAAACTCCTTGACTGAATGAGAGAGTGAAGAATATGAAGGAAGGAGATGAAAATGACCATATTCGGGTCAGCTAGCCAAAGGGAGGCGTTACACTTCAACTCTCAATAGGAAGTGTAGTGTCTCTGCAGACTCTAGTCACGAGAATTTGCCAGGGACATAAGCGTTCTGTGTGAACATCCACACAACACGCAGGCATCCCTGACAGAAACGCCTCCATCGACACACAAAATGGACGCCAAGTGTAATGTGAACTACGGGCTTAAGTGGAATTAAGCCTCCACCTTAGGTTTTCTAAAGTGTAAGGGGGTAAAGGGGAATTTGTGTTAGGGGTGCAAATTCACGCCTATACATTTTTCCCCCACTTTAGCGAGCACGAGTACTGATGAGTGCTTCAATAAATTAGAGTAGTAATAAGTAACAAGGTAAGAGATGTATACCTAAACCTGACGAGGAAGTAGAGCAGGATTTGACGAACTCGGAAGTGTAGGAAAAGGACTTCATAATTCCACAAAATTATAAAGCTGAAGTATGAATGCGCCTCACAGGCCCACAGGCCTACAAGAGAGGTATCCTTCAAGAACTCTCACATGGAGACTGAGCAAAGGGGACTCCGTAGAGTCAAAGATGGTGACATGTTTACCTGCAAATAGAACATGTCAAGAAGTGGCCACATAAGCCAATGAACAGATAGTCACACAGACCATCGCTAAGTTGTGAGTCTTTCAAAGGGGTCCCTCAGGAACCCTTCAAAAGGAAGGAGGGTCCACTCAAGGGACGCGTTGTTTGAAAAGTGAAGTCTAGTCGAGCTTCCCCCAAGCTAGATGTAAGGATGTGAAGTAGATCTAGTTGGGCTACCCCTAGACTAGATGTGAAGATGTGAAATCAGCCTAGTCGAGCTGCCCTTGAGCTAGATGCCATAGAACTTGTTGAAAACTTTTGAAGGGGTCCCTTGAGAACCCAATGTGAAAAGGAGGGGTCCACTCAAGGGACACACTGTTCAAAAGCTAATGTCTTCTTTCTTGAATCAATTCATCATCAAGGAATCCTTTCGAAAGATGTTCACTTCATCAAGGAATTCGAAAGGAAGAATATGCCCCCATGCAAGGGGAAGATCAAAGGTGTTCCCACTTCAGAGGAAGGTTCCCAAAGTCCTTTCTTTATGAACCCATGATGAAGGAAACATGTTCCATTAGGGTTTCAAGTCAAGAATACAATTCTGGCAAAGAAATGTATGAAGGGTCTTCAAGAAAAGATTTGTTAGCAACAAATGCATTTTCTAAAAACCCAGTGGTACAGAAGTAGCGTTGTCACACATAAGAGGGAAAAATAAAGCAAAGAAGAGAGAAAGATAAAGAGAAAAGTAGAGGAATGAAAAAACATACACACAAAGGGCACAAGGGGATATGGTTTCGCAAGGTCAAATATGCCTTTATTTATAAATAGTAGGTAACCACGGTGTGAGGTGAAAGATCATCAATCCCCAACTAGATCAGGGAGAATGCATGGAAGACAAAGTAAAAATAAAAGATTGGGTCAATATGGAAGGAGGCCTAAATGCTCTTGATGCTTTGCATCATCCTCGATTTCCCAAAAGTCAATTACAAACATGGAAGAATAATGATACATATAGAGGAAGGTTTACAACACAAACACCATGTCTGTATCCAAGCACCAACATGGGTGATGAGGGTCATCTAGGCACATATAGCACGATCACGGGGGAATCACATCACAACACACACACACACACATCTAATTTAAAGATCAAGAAGAGGGTCTCCCCCTAACACTGGTTGACCAAGAGGTCATAAGCTTCCCACTCTAGATCATCATAGGGGGAAGGATGATGAGCTTATAATGCTATAATGTTAAGGGGAGGAGATTATGATCCTCCCTCAACAAGGGCCAAGGTAGAGGGACCTGTGAGGTATTCATCGCTCAACTCTTGTGGGTCTAAGGTCAACAACTTCATGAAAAATCATTGATAAGGTTAGAAGTTCATCCAACGAGTTGAACATGCACTTGATGGGAGTGCCATGTTTCACCTCAACAGACGAAGGAGTTTGCACCCAAGGTTTACTGCTAGGCTCACCGATAGACTCAGGAGCGGTGACAAAATCAGGGGAGGCTAGACTTGGTTCTATCAATAGGATAGAACAAGTCAGCATGGGGCCACCTTTTAGAGAAGTTGGACCCCTCTTACGTCCTCCAATTCTAGAGGGACCACATTCTACCTTCTTCTTCGTCAAAGGAGGTGAACTCCCCAGAAACGAAGCAAGGAGGGTTGAGGGAGAGGAGGAAAGAACCATAATGGATACAACTGAAGTTTTAACCATATCCATGGGCTTCAAGAAAGGCGATACATCCAAAATGAAAGTCAACAAAGGCGGCTCTACAGAAGGAACGATGAACACCTACACCTTTCCAGGCATGTGTGTGCTCACAATAGAAGCCGAAAGAGATTTAGAGCTAGTTTGGAAAAAGGCAGAAGGGGGGAGAGAGGAGGACACAACAGGAGGTGTCGTCGTCTCCTCCTCCTTCTTTTGTAAGGAGGATTGCTCAACCAGGAGAGCCTTTCATCGGCGCTTACGCTCATGTGCAAGGCGGTTTCTACGACTCTTCGAACCAAAAGCCAAAGCTTGCGAGGGGACAAAGGTTCCTGTTTAGCCATGGGAGTGTCTTCCATGGATGTTTCCAATGGAAGGACAAACTCTTGAATGGGAATAGGAGGAGCAGGTTTGAAAACAATAGGAGGAATTGATCCCAACACCTTAGTAGTGGGCTTCTTCCTACTTGGAGGAATGGGAAGAGGTCATGGGGAAAATTATATTCGTGAGCCTTTCTTTTTGCCATACAAATAGTACCAGAGTTCAAGGGACCCGTTAGGGAGATCCGATATCCTGATCTTGGGTCTTTGCCAATGAGGCATCATCGGACTCAACGGGTAGAGGCCAGGCTTGTTCATCCAATACTCCTCCCAAGAAAGGGGAGTAGATGAGTCAGCCCGAGAGGGAGCGAGCTTATCCGTCCCCTTTTGGGAGGAGGAGGCAACTAGCGACTCTGTTGTGGGAAGGGTCAACTTTGGTTGTCCCTTGCCTCCAATCTTATATTTCACATTTTTCTTGTAAAATAGATCCGTTCTTTGTGGGAGTGGACCAACTGGAGTGGGCCAAAAGTGATCCAATGAGTATCCCTCAAGAGTTACCACCGTCTGGTATCTAGTATCATGCACTACGTGCTTGACACCCTCATGGGAAAACTTAAGACACTTATGAATTATAGAGGTGATCCCATTCATGGAAGCTAGCCAAGGTATACCTAGCTTCACTTTGAATAGGTTTGACTTGGGAATGACATCGAAGACCGTATCTACATTCCTGGGTCCAACCAAGACGAACATCATTATCAATCCATAAGGTTTAAGAGAAAGACCATCATGCGTAGGGATAATGGATTTTGTTTTTCTGTATTCCTCCCTTTGCAGGGAATTCAAGAGTAACGTCTCCTTTGTGATGATATTCACTCTACTCACGGGATCGATTAAGACTCCTGTTACAATGTTGCCATTGAGGCGAGTGAGAATGTAAAGTGAAGAAGGTTTTTCATTTGTTGGTGCATCTTGAGAAGTGAAGGTTACATTCGGCAAAACGACCGCAAGAAGAAGAGAGGGAGTAATAGTAACCATGTTAACATATGCCTCAGGATTAGAAACATGATCAGAGGGATCGATAATCATGTTAGCAAAATGTGATGAAAATGGGTCCATGTATATCTGGAAGTCACTATTAGCTTTCACCACTGATTTGTTCGTGTTTTGTTTGTTCCCATCAAGAGGAATAGTACCGTCCTCGATGCGATCCTATATCTTATGACGTAGGCGCATGCAACATTCGATATCATGTCCATTAACTCGATGGTATTGACAATAGTTATTTGCTTCATACCAGTTAGGATACAATTCCCTAACCATCTTAGGGGTTGGAAAGCTAACGATCTTATCCTTTAAAAACTTCTGTAAGATGGAAGAATAAGATTCCGATAGCTTTATAAACTTTCGGTCACGTGTGATGCCGTTGTTATCCACAACGGCTACTACATTCACAATGAATTTACCTTTTCTAGAGATTGATATGACAAACCTCCCTTTAGGATGGGAGCATGAGGAGGAACTCTCAAACTAAACCACCGTCTGTTGGTACTCCCGTAAAGCTGCACACAAATGCACAAAATAAGGGTATTTCATAAGGGTGAACTTCTCTTGCCAAGGCCTTTGCAAGTTCCCTATGAACACCTTTTGCACATCAGAGTCAGGTAACGGGTATGATATATATGAAAAGAGCTCTTGATATCATGCTATAAATTTTGTAATCTTCTCATTATCCCCTTGTTTACATCAAATAAGGTCAGAGAAGGTCATCTTTGGTCCGATGTTGGATTGGAACTGTCGTAGCAATTGGTTCACAAGCTGATAGAATGCAAAGATGGAATTGTCATGCAAGGAACAATACCACTCGAGTGTTGTATCCTTGAGGTATTTAGGGAACAATTTTTCCATCAACACATCATGATGGAAAAAATATATGCATAAGGCATTAAAGGCATACACGTATGTCTGTGGGTCCCCTTTACCACCGTATTTCTCAAATTTAGGAATCTCCATCCCTTGTGAGAAAGGAGTATTTAGAATTGCAACCGACAATGGGCTGTGTCAGAAGAAGGGCTGGAAAATAGGTTGGGACAAGGCCTGGGAAAGGTTTTCCAGCTGGTTCTACATCTTCCCCATATTCTGAAGAAGGGTATTCAAAATAGGGTCATTAGAAGGCATAGGACCACTAGAACCACCACCAGAGCCATCGCCTAGACCATTGTCATGACTACCGCCGAAGCCACCACTAATGCCACTACCACTAGTGTGACCCCCGCCGGAACCGCCTCCACTCCCAAGGCCACCACCATGACCTCCATCGACACTGCCTCCGCCAATACCACCTCCACTTCCAAAGTTTCCACCACCAAATCCTCCACCATCGGAGGCGACAAAAGGGGTGAAGTGGAAACCTAAGGGGTTTCTATTTACTTTGATAGTTTTTGAGTTTTTAGAAGCAATGGGCACACTGATCGAAGGGACTGCGTCAGCCATTTACACGGACGTAGGAGGCATCAAAATTTCTAACTGTCTCTCACATTCCTCAAAGGGGCCACCTCGTATCATGTGACTATGATCCGAAGGGGTGCACACTTCAACCAGACCAGCGAGACTAGCTAGGAGTTTTACGCTTGTCTGGTCTTTTCCTACCATATGCTTTATTTCACTGATGACTCTAGCAACCCTAGCCAACTTCGGGTTTATCTCTAGGTGATTTTCCAATGCATCTAGCCCTTCGCTTAGAATAATGACATATTCAGAAGGGATGTGGGAAAATTCATGCTTGTCTACGAATGAGGAGGTCGGTGATGCAGGAGGGGTAGGGATGCGATCAATTTCATCAAGGAATCTAGATTCGCCCTGTGATATGTGCTCCTGCGCGAACAAACCAACCATAGAACCAGAGAAAAGACCAGTAGTGAAACTAGAGGAGACCTTCATCTTCTCCATTGGAAGGTGTCTCAGACTTCTCCTAACAATATGCCCATAGGTCGTAGACTGGGTTGTGACACTCATAAAATTCACAACACACAGGGATACTACAAGCAGAGGGTATAAGGGAAAAAATCATAACATCGACGAAAGAGTAGACATTGGTTCATGTTGGGTTCACCAAAAATGTAAGAGAGGGGGACCAACCACTGCAAGGCCCTAGGTCATGAAAGGCCAAGAGTAGTATGGCTGCCCTAACTTACCTTAATTTAAAGGAAGGTTAGGATAGGTGGTATGAAAGCGATGAGAATTGTGGATTCTTCAATCACTTTACAAACCCGAGAGTTGAAGGGAGATTAGGTGAGTTGATCTTTAGAGTCAACTCTATGTCTTAGGTAGCTCTTTGTCCGAGGATAAAATTACGGTTCTGGGATGACAGTGCGGTGTGCTGGTGTCTCATAGGTGCGTTGGCGTCCATACGACCATAAAACCAAAGAGACAAGGTTAAGTTCTAAAAAAAAGGACTATCAACCTAGTTTAAGAATTTATAGAATGACAAAATAAGATTAAGAAGAGTGAAACATAAAGACGAATGTGATAAAGGAAATAGATTACCGCAAGGGTGATGAAGATGATTTCATACAACAATCTTCTTGCCAGCTTGCTCCAAGATCTCTCCACCCGCACACAATAAAGAGGGAAAATGTTGGGGGGCTGTTTAGGGGTCTGCCTCAGTCATACCCCCATTTTGGTGTTCCCACCTCCACAGACAACCAAGTTTGCAATGATAGGAATAATATGATAAAGAAGAGAAGACAAACTAAGTAAAAAAAAGACATTGCAAAACAGTACATGCTTACTCAAACAAAATGATAGAGAAGATAAGAGGATCTTACCACCTCCGTCCAAAGTGCTCAAGGCTAGTGGAGGAGAAAATGAGAGGAACTCAAGCCTCTGCTGTAAAGGTGTTTTTCCTGCGCTCGCACTATTAGAGTGATTGAGTGGTAGATTGTTGTTATGGAGTGTGAAGTGCTGATACAAAGCTTGTGGATGCTTGAAAGAGTGGAGAAAATGTGAATAGATGAGCTCAAGATCTTGAAAAACTCCATGAATGAATGAGAGAGTGAAGAATATGAAGGAAGGAGATGAAAACGACCATATTTGGGTTGGCCAACTGAAGGGAGGTGTTACACTTCGATTCTCAATAGGAAGTGTAATGTCTTTATAGACTCTAGCCACAAGAATTTGCCAGGGACGTAAGCACGCCGCACAGGTGTCCCCAATAGAAACGCCTCCACCGACACACAAAATGGGCACCAAGTGTAATGCGAATGATGGGCTTAAGTGGAATTAAGCCTCCACCTTAGGTTTTCTAAAGTGTAAGGGGGTAAAGGGGAATTTGCGTTAGGGGTGAAAATTCATACCTATACAATATCTAACCTAAACATGGTAATTTCAACTTCTAGAACTAGTGATCACTAATCCCCCCATGATGGAAAAGTCTTGAAATAATTCTCTTGACTAGAAATAGGTGCAACCAATCATACAATTGTGAATTTTTTTGGCATATTCAACTTTAATGGAAAGGATTTTTAAAAAAAATATGGAAATAAAATTTTATGGAAAAAATCAACTATTATGATAGTAGAACAATCATTTCCATTACGACATCACCACCATTAAAATAAGAATCATAGTATATTAGGTTCTATATACGTTATTGCTAACCAAGTCTTCCAATTGATTTTGGAATTCCCTAATTTTTAGGGGGAATGAGAATCTTAATCCTTGAAGTGGCATTTACATTCTTTTTCTGTGTTACTAGTGGGTGAATACTATAATGTCATAAGATTGTAACCCCAATGTAATTTCACATTACATAGCCCTTAATTTAGCCTAATAAATTCAATAATAAAATCCCCCCTTTTTATCGCCTTCAATTTCATCCTTGACCCTTTTGCCTTCAGTCTTTAAAGGATTCTTTGTCGGGGATGCTTCAACGACACATAAACATCTGCATGTCTTATGAACGTCTTGACAAGATTCTTGATCTTGTGGTTGTTGGGATGTTACACTTATTCTTGCTTGTAAAGTGTAACGCCTTTGTGATCACATGCGTGCCCAAAAATGGTCCTCTTATATGCATTTCTTCATTTAAACTCATTCATTCATGATTCCATTCATTCTTACAACTCAATATCTCAATCTCTCATTCTCTCATTCTCATTCTTTCATTCTCATTCTCTCAAGCTCTTTTACACCACTTTTTTCAAGCTTCTTGCACGTTCATGGCTCTTATGTCCTCGTCTTGGATCTCTCAAATGTTGCACTATCTTTTGACTTCTCAAGCTCATTAAAGGAAGGGTAAACACTCTTTTATTGACATTATTGTATTTGTTTAGTAGCATATTGATATATAACATGTCTACTTGCTTCAGTGTATGCAAGTCTATAGGCAATGAGCCTAAAGCTACATTGTAAAACCTTTTAAGTAGTGAGCTTTTATAATATGAGTTAACTCTCACCGTGGTTTTCCCTCATTGGGTTTTCCACGTAAAAATCTTGGTGTTATGGTGTGGTGCATGTTTTTCTTTCTGCTGTTCTTTTAGTTCATATGATGTGATGTGTTATCTGTAAATGGGAATGTTTTAATTTTAATATATGTCGATTCACCCCCCCTCTTAGCATTGCTTTGTGTTCAATAGCCACTGCACTGAATCATGAGAGGCTAAATCTATGAAATCACAAGCATCCTCATGTACAATAGTAGATGAAGGAGATGAGATCTCATTGCATGTCATTTCACTAAACCTATCATCCCCCATTGTATCCTCATCATTAACAAAACTAGATTATTTGGTTGATGTTGGTTTAGGGGAATTAGGAAATCTGATGCCTTCGACAATGCAAAGATTCTTCAATTGATAAAGTTCTCAAAGAAGTTTCAAATCATCAAGTTCTTTTCACATACATTCATCGATTGTATGATTTTTCTTCCCACAATAATCACATTTAATTCTCCATGATTTAAAATACATGATTAGAACCAAAATATATATTAACCCCCAAAATTACTCAATCACAAAACCCCCTAGCAAGGTGGACTTGATCTTAGTGCATACAGATTGTCAAATTTGGCCACAAGCTCAAAGTAAAATTTTTATACAAGATGAGAACAATATAATTTCACCATTGAAAAGTACACAAAAAATTATACAATTTAAAAAAAAAATCACCCAAAAATGTTACTGCATAAGTGAGAACGAATCCTCAGAAGTTCCTAAAATGAGAACAACTCGACAACAACTCTAAAAATTAGTAATTTATGAAAAGCTTAGGAAGCAAAATAAAAAACCAATTATTCCACTGTGAAGAGTGTGGAATAATACCCCAAATCAAAAAATATTATTTGAAAAAAGGATCTTGTATGATCGAGATATGCCCTTTTGAAGTTGGATTGTAGAATGAAAACTACCGATGGAGAGGGGGGTAGATTAGAGCGACATGCTAATGACCATTTGGACATCAAATTTAAGATAGTGAATTACGATGGTCATCTAGACATAAAATTTAGTACAATGTCTGATGATGATCATTTGGCCGTCAAATTTAACACAATGTTTTTTATGGTCATTTGGTCATCAAATTTAAGATTATTGCACAAAAAAAGTTGATTTTTACCTTGCATGAAAATATGAAGTATTATATATGAAAATAAGGGTTTTTTGGTTTTTTGTATTCAACGAAAGGGTTTATTTTGAACCAAAATTCTCCAAAATGAACCTACAAAATAAAGCCACAAAGAAAAACCCCCAAATATGGTATTTCTATCAAGTTTTTCTGATTCTCTAGGTCATAATATGATGCACGAGAAGATCATACTCAACTTTTCAAGATCCAAAAATATTTTCAACCTTGTAATAGGATAATCTTGATTATCTCCCACAAATCTGAGAAGGAATTTTGCATTTTTGAAGCTTTGATACCAAGTTAGAGTCAGTCAAGGAATCAAGCCTCCAAGATCATTTGCAAAATCCAACAACAACCTTCTATAAGAGGGAAAATAAAGAACATGAAATTGCAATAATGGATGCAAGATGTAGCCAATATGAAATACTCAAGATTGTAGTCATATATTGGACTTACACAACTAAAAAATATCTCAGTTGACTTGCTTAGTTAAGTTACAATGTACATATGAAGCCTTGCTTATATATAGGCAAGGGTGATGATGTGCCAACATTAAATGATTGTGTCATAATCAAATGACATGAGTCAATATTAAATAACTTAGGAAACAAGCATTAAATAAAAGCCAACTAGATAAGATAAGTGACAACTAATGCTTAACTAGAAAGATTCCCCCTAATTAATGCTCACTAGAAAGATATCCTCCTAGGACCTAAGTGGACTTAACAATGTAAATAGGACCTAGATAAGACTAGATAGGGAAAATACCCATTTAAACCAATAGATGAGACTTCACCCATGACATGAATCCATGGTCTACCAAGAAGAAGATTGTATGAAGGAGAATTAGGCATGACATTGATAAGGGTAGCCAAAGTCGTAGGTCCTACCTCAATTGGTAATGTTATTGTACCTAATGATTTCCTACCAACATTATCAAAGCCATGAATATAAAGAGTATCAAGTTTAATAAGAGAAATATCTACACCAATCTTATGTAATAGGTTGATACTACAAACATTAAGACCTGATCTATTATCAATTAGAGTAGACTTCATTCCATTTTGATTAATGATGAATAGAATCATGAGAGGATTGTATTATTGTTGAATCTCAAAAGAAGGTAATTCATATTGGTGGAATACAATATCTAAGTTTTTTGCATGCATACAATCTAACAAGGTTGCTACATCATTTGGTATAATAAAAGGTGGTACAACTATATTTTGTAAGGCCTCCTGAAGCATCCCATGGTATACAAGAAAATTTTGTATCAATTCCCAAAGTGATATCTTAACTAGAGTATCACAAAGATTCTCAACAAGATCATATTTATTATCAACAATTTGAGGAATATGAGGTGTACAAGGAAGAAAAATGTTGAGGAAGTAGAATAGAAATGTGAACAATCGATGTTTGTTTAGGTTGTTTATTATTTCAAGTATTGTATGTATGAGAAACTACATGATAATGATGTTGTTGTGACACATTTTGGTCAGGACCATTATTTTGAGTGGGTTGTTTTGTGAAGTTTAGAATATAACTAGGAGGCCAAGGTGGGATTGAAACACATCCAATAATGAGAATATGATTAGTTTTTGGTTGAGGAACATTAGAATGAAGGTGAATGACAATTTTTGGTTTCACATATTCAATTGTATTAATTAGTCTTTGATAAATATGTTCTAAGAATTATAGTAGATGATTTCATCAAGATGAAGTCATCAAGGGCTTCATCTAACATTTCGAAATCATCACTATTAAATGGCTCATCAAACACATGAAAATATTGTAGAAAGAGATCCAAAATTATTGGATAATACTACTTTATCCAAGATATTGAAGATAGAAGAGAGAAGGGGAGATATGAGAAGTAGAAGAAAAGTGATGAGAAGATGATAAATGCTGATTTAGGGATAGAAGAAATTTTGTTTATGTTTTGATTTTCTAATCTAAAAGAAAAGAAAACTTTATTTAAGTTATTTGTTTTCTAAATAAACACATAATATTTTTACAAATATAATAATATCTAACTAATTAATTAAATAATTAAATACTATTGAATTAATTAAGTAATTGAACATAATAAAGATAAAGAAGATCTGCAAGTGTAAGCTATGCCAGGTTCACCAAAATGTTTAATGTGAAAAGAGGATCTAGACTAACTATTGAATTGATTTGGATCAATCCTTTCTCCACTAAACATTGGAACACAAATCAACAAAAGTTTTATTCTTGGAAAATATCCTCAAGGGAGAGCCAATTTGCTTGGCTTTAGTTCCTTTTTTGCAAAGAAGGTAGATTGATAAAATGTGATTTAATTAACCTAGGTGATACACACCCTAATTTGAATAAACAGATAATTACACATATTGATACAATAATTTACAAAAATGAACAGTAATTTAAAAAAGGGTAGATAAAGGGGAACCTATCATCGAAAGCAGAGGAAAAAATGGTAGGATGCCAGTATAGGGTACTAGTGTCCTTAGGGTTTGTATAGTCTAAGTGATAGTTTAGAAACTTCTATGATGCTCTGATGTATTGATCCTTGTAATATTCTGCTCTTGATCTGAACTTGCACAGACGCAAAGGAGGAAAAGGGGTTGTGGCTATATAGGAGTTTTCCTTGGTCAAAACTTCATTTCGGTATTTATACCTCCATAAATAGTCGATTTGATAAAAGTAATAGTGTGTGCTTTGAATCTTAAGTGTGTTTAAAATTATGGTGAAAAGTGACAAAAAATATGACAAATCAAAACCCTAATCAAGTGTGTTAGAGTGGATTTCTATATGTATCCAATAGGATAACATAAGATCCAACTTAAGAGAAAAATATGCTCAAGGGAAATGCAAATACAATAAGTTACCTGACAATAGGGTAGTAAGGTGATTAAAATATAAATGTGAGAACCAGCTGAAATCACACCCAATTGTGAAAAAGATGTATAGTTAAATCATAAGTCCTTGATTCAAAATCATTCTACAACATTCTTGAAACTTCTATCAAAGTAATAATAACAAGTACTAATAAATCCCGTTCTTAGTTTTGTAGAGCTGAATACTGATTTTGGCAGGGCTTCATCGTAGTGTGTATCATTTTCTTTGTTGATAAAAAAGATCATATTTAAATAGGGAACAATAGGAATAACCTTAGGTGTAGGCCGACATATTTAAATTTGAATTTTTGGAAATATTTTAGCACACCAATGTTGAAATTGAGGTCACGTTGCATAAGGTAGAGGTTGAACCTCATAGGAATCCAAATTTTTCACATAAAATAGTGGGACCCTAGCGTACCAAATTAGTTTCCATGTGTTTCTTGATTGTTGAAGTGAGAATAAAAAATAAGGGGTCCCTTGAATTAGGACCCGACTCAAATTCAAGCATTGGTTGGAGTTTTAAGGTGTAGGATCATCAATAAGGTTTTTAGGGTAGCATCAACATATTCTCTTGAGTTGGAGGTGAGGTTAAGGTTGGAAAATGGTCCTAAAATGGATTAAGGGAGTAGACACTAAATAAAGTGCCAAATAGAGTGTGAAATAGTGCTTGCACCATCAGGGAGCATAATTTACAATACTATAGAGTCAAGCAACAAGAGCCTTATGAACATCACAAAAAATAATTTAGATGCTAACAAAAAAAGTGGGATGATAAGTTAAAGTTTTTTATTTGGGTAGATAGAATCACATGAAAGAAGGTTGTTGTGAAGAGTCCATTTGAACTGGTATATGGCATTGAAGCCAAATTTCCAATTAGCATTGAATTACATGTGTATAAGCCATTGAAACAAATTGAAGGGGAAGAAGAAAATGAAACCTCCCAAAGGATATATGAGTTGATAAAATTGGAAGAAACAAGAAAGGATTCCAACAAAATGAATTCAATGAAACAACAAAAAATGAAGTACCTCTTTGTTAAGAGGGCCATCAAAAGAGAGTTTTAGATTGGGGATCTTGTCTTCAAGTGGAATTATATCAAAAGAGAAGGAAAAATATGTAAAGTTTGATGTCTTATGGGTTGGCCCATATCAAATTAGTGAAGGATGTGGTCAAGCAACATTCTACCTCAGAAGTATGGATGGATATTACATGGAGCTTCTAGTTCATGGTCAACACCTAAAGCACTAATTTTCCTGAGGGTAAGGTCTTTGAAACCTTTGTAACATAGATTTTTTGATTATGCTTTGTTTTGTATAATTTTGTGTCTATTGAGAGTTAGTCATGTCTTGTTGTTTCTTTTTGGTCTGCATAAAGATCTTGATTCTCATTATGACTGCAACATGCACATGTCCCCAACTAAATCCATCATTGTCACCCCAATTTTTTTCCATTTTATGCCTTAGACATTTTTACCCAAGATAATAAATGATATGAGATAAGTAATAATTAGTCACCATGCTATTTTTTCCTTTATTTATGTATTTCCCCTCATGATCATTAATCCAAACTTGCAATTTTTTTTGTAGGTCTGAAATATTTTTGACGTATTAAATCCTAGATAAACCTTTTCAACAAGTTCTCTGGTTTGTGACCCTACTTATCCGCCAAAATACACTTAATATATTTTGTGTGAAGTTTCCTTTTTCTCTCTCTCTCTCTCTCTCTCTCTCTCTCTCTCTTCCTTTTCAACAATCCTCTAGGTTTGCAAACTTTTCATTTTGCCTAGATTTATTTCCTTCAAAGCATTTTCATTGTTGGTCTTGGTTTGAAAAATTAATGTCTTGATAAAGGAATAAGGTCTAAATTCAATTTGTTTAAGTTAATTTCTCAGTTAATGAACCTAATAGTTCACTAAAAAACAATTTGGCTAAAAGTTGTTATTGTGCATTTCAGTTAAGTTTTTTTGCACTAGGGTTTGAAATGCTGAAAAAATGACTAAGTTGGGGGGGGGGAATTTCACATGAACTAGATCTTGAAGGATAGTTATCCAATGTCACATTTCATCTAGGGAGTTTCCTTGGAGCTGTATCACAAATCCATAATTTTAACTAAGTATGAAGTCCCAAAAACTTATGCATCTTGAAAAGGGACTTAATGGGTACTTGCAAATGTTATGCCCATGTAGACTTTCACAATCCATCAAAACCTTTGTGGTTCAAATGGGTCCATCTACACTTGTGGGGTTTTGTATTTGATTGAAACTTCTTTCGTACACTTGCTAATGACTTTTCCATGGTGCATACGGGGTTCATTTTCCATAAGAAATTTCAAAGTCTTTAAATTGACTAAATTTAAAATTTGTAGATTGATGGGGCCTAACTTCCCATAAGTGTACATAATGATTTCATGGTGATATCCCATCTGAAGATGGTTTTATTGTGATATCATGCTGACATCATCAATGAGGTTTCTCATCTAAACAATTTTTTTATGAATGATAAGGTGCACTTGCAAGAGATTTCTCTATAGTGAGTGAATGAGGGTTGATTTTTTACCAAGGTATAAGGTAGTGCAAAGAGGTGTATTACAAGGATTTTTTAGGTGAAAGAGACAAGTGTTTGAAGTAAGATTGACCTGATGGGGTGAAAAATACTCCACATGAGACATAAATTTCTATGGTGCACCTAGATGCAGATTTTCCACAAAAGGACATAATGTGGTGAAGGTATTGCAGGGATAGGCATGTGAACCAAAAAAAGGTATAATGTGATATTGAATTGATGGTGGTCACTCCCCGACATGTCTAGATGGTGATGGTTTTCCCATAAGCAATGACCTTGTGGGTTTTTTGGGTGTATTGAGATGTTGTGGGTATTTTGTGGCCTGATAGATATATTCTCTTTACAATTGGTTTTCCACTTGAATTGATGGAAATTTCTATTTCAATTTATCCTAATTGGGAACACTTTTTTATAGAAGGAGTTTTACAAATATTTTGGGGTCATCTAGACCTTGGGAGAAGTTTGGTTGCATATGGATATATCTACTTGTGGCTTGATTTTTTTCATGAGCATTTTGAGTTACTTTCTCCATTAGATTAGGGTTATGATTTATTTTATGTGCTTGTTTCTTCATTCCATGTCTCTATCTAGGTTGGTTTCCCACATCCACATGGGCATAAAAAATCCTACAATAGGCAAAAATATGAAAAACAAGTTCCAACTACCCTCATCAAAGCTCAACCACTTTAGCAACCATCTGAAGCTCGATCTAGGCACTTTCATTGGGAAAATTTAAGATATTTTGGAATGAATCTAATGGAGTCTGTGGCACTCATACTACATTTAATTTTTGTAGATCCTTTTCTTGACAAAATTCACTTTCAGATTACCATTACTAATGGATTTCTTGGGCATTTTTGTTGTTTCTTACACTCATTTGATGTAAATCATTCAATGTGAGTGTATGGTGCTAGTCAAGGAATGTTTTCACATGTGATGCATAGGGGGAAGGACTCAATACAACATCCCAAGAACTTTCAAAGAATATTTCAACATCAAGGTTTCTAATATGCACATTTGTTCACTCTAGGCAATGTGTACCCAAGCCTAAAACATGGGGGCAACATCCAAATAGCACTCAACCTTTGAGGACAACATGGAATGAGGGAAAATTGGTTTTTTTAGACCAGTATCAACATAATCTAAAGTTTTCCAAGTGTACATATCTCTAATCAAGTGTTTGACACCATGAAACATATAAACTAGGCCTTAATGCAAACAATGCAAATATGCATCTTTGTACATTCTTGGAAACTCCCCCTAAAGCCTAATGGAACACAACAAAGGAAAAAAAAGGTAAAACATCTAACATGATGTATTTTACTTGTGAATACCTATTGCAACACATTTTATGGGGTTTATAAGCATTCATGACCCAACCAAATGGTCAATGCAATGATTTCTGCAAACCAAGTATTGTTGTCCCTAGGTGCCTTCTAGGAAATGACTTCAAAAAGAAGGGAAGAATTCTTTTCATATTGATTCTCAGACTTATATATGCCCTTAACAACATGCCATTGTGGTTCTAAACCCCTCCATTGATAAACAATGTATAAACCATTCAAAACAACCAAGAACTAGGGTTCTTTAGGATAATTTCATTGTAAATTTGAATTATCTGTCAAACATATCTCCTTCACATCATTTAAAAGATAAGTCTATTATTCAACTTCTTCAAGTGGTTTCAAGAGTGTACCCATCCATACCATTTCGTACCATGTGCATTACAGTCGCTGTTCACAAAAAATGCAATAAAGAATGTGCAAAATGAATTGGTTTCTCATTCAAAAATTCTCTCCAACCCTTGGGATCAGTATTAAAAGTCATTTTTAACATGTCACAATCATCTTCAACCAAAAAATTGACCATCTAACCATTTTTTAACTCTAATGACAACAATTATAACTTTCTTAACAACATTTTGACAACTTTTAGCAACTTTTGCAACTTTTTACAATATGACTCCAAAACATTACACAATAGATTTAAATGACCCAAAATAGCTCCAAATGGTCTTACATGACCTTATTGACCCCACACAAACCAAAACACAAAGTTTATCAACATGACAATAATTTTCAATAAAGGTGCATCACAGGATGCCCTTGCATCACCATGCCTTTATTAGTTAGTTTAGATTGGCAGAAGATAAATGTCATTTGGACATTGGGTCAAGTTGCAAATAAGGTTTTTCCAATTGGGAGACCCTCTAAGATTCTATTGATAGCTTGGTTGTGGGTTTTACCCACTTTAGCTTTATTTTTAAATAAGGAGGATATAATAGTTTAAGAGAAGGATAATTTAGTTGTGAACAAGAAGAGTAATTTAAGAGCTATCAACGAAATACAATACTTGTAGGAAGCCCTAGGGTTTCAAATTTCAATTATAGGTATAACTATTTTTACATTGTAAGGTGTTGGGTTCTTTCCCAAGCTTGTGATAATACTTGTAAACTTTGAAGCTTGTTTAATTAAAGGTAAAATGAACCTTAGTTGAGTGTCTTCTTATGTATGTTCATATGCATTTTTGATGTGTGTGATTAGTTAAACTATTCAACTAGATGTTTGTAAAATCCCTGTAAAGCTTTTGCATGGTACCTTTTTAGCATAATAAGGAAATGCATGAATGTGCCTAAGGTTTAATAAGTATAATCTCTTAATAAATTCTATGACCATTTATTATTTATTTGAATGTGCATGTAGATCCCATCTTGCTTGTAGATTCAAAATAGCATAGCCTTTTTTTGATATCTTGATTAGGATATAACCTAAGTTTCTATTATCATATGTTTGATTGAATCCAATAAATCTATTGCCCAATAGATGAAGGCACCAGTCTATAACTGATTTTCTTCCCACAATCCTCAAAACACCTTAAAACACATCAATTCAAACACCTTTTAATTTTATGTTTCTATTTGTTTTTGATGCCATGTCTAAAAATGTATAACATCTAAAGGGGTTATTAAACAACCAATTTTTAGAAATTTGCATGGAAGGATTTATATTAAATAAATGATTGATTGCATACCTTTAAACAATCACATAGGTATATAGTGACACTTGTATAGGGGTACATTTTGTAGTGGGTATTATTTGCTGCGAGGTAATCACTTAGACTATCAACCATTGAATTTAAAATCTTAGGGAAAACCCCCTTAATTTTATAGAGCTAGAAGTTAAGGAGGTCATACCCACCTCAAGCATTGGTCCTTACTCACCCAACCTAAAGACAAGTTTGTGGTGATTTTCTTAGGTTTGTCACTCCTGACACTTGGAAAATTATCAAACCTTAGGGATTTGGGGTTCACAGTTTATATCACCAACAAGGTCAATCCTAAATGACTCAAGATCAATATTGATTGTTGTGGGATTGAATTATGATGAACCAAATATATCAAGGTGGGAAACAAATACATAGAAGTGTGAGTTGATAGTGAGTTGAATGTGTGGAAATAGGTGTAGATGGAAATAGGATAAGGTCAAATGTATGGAAATATGTGAAGGTGAGGGTAAATGAGGATGGATAAGGATCAAATAAGGAGCTAAATATAGCACAAGAGTGTGTCACTTATTGCCATGTAATCGTTTTAATTCATTCCATCAAAATAGGTTTGAGACTAAATGGAAATTAGCTTGGGTTTGAATATTTCACTATTATATCATGCACCCACTTTGAAGTGCATGTGAATTCTAAAATGATAATGTACTTACACTATATAAAAATTATTAGCAACACATTCAAATTATATATGTAGACACAAAATGATATGGGGTCTGTGTAAATTAAAACTTGTATGTTTTTCTCCTTGGCACAAGCACCCTATAGGAACTTGTAAAACAAAGAAAATATATATTTAATGAGTAGAATTTCACATAAGATAAATAACCACAAATTACAAGTATGTTTTAACTATCAAGTAAAAATAAAAAAGTAAAAAAATAAAAAGGTTGTGAATTCTACCTATATGAAAAGTGACTAAAACACTTTACTCGATGTGGTGGCAGTAATGTGGTATGGATTTTCATGCACAACCATGTAATGTGACCAATATTCATATAGGAATGTTGACGAGTCTGTACATAGCCTAAGTCACTACCTTAAATATCAATGTAGGAATGTTATTGACAATATATGCCCTGTTCAATTGATTTCATATAAAGTATGCAACAAATTTTAGAAGGAAAAATAGTACTTGAAAGGGAGATGTAAGCATGGAAACACATAGATTATGAAAATTCATGTGATCAATATTATAGATAACTTTGTGTGACAAGAAAATAATAAAATATTAAATGGTAGACATGCAAAACACATAAACTAGAGATAATCATCAAGGCATATAAAATTAATTTTGTTCTTAATATAGGCAAATGAAAAAGGTAAGCTGACCCTTGAGGTATAATGTAAGTGCATGTGATATGAGGAAGTCATGGTGTCCCTAATGTGGCTCTACATACATGATAAAGAATGTAAGCACATACTAAGATGGGAAAGGCATGATGACCCTAATGTAATAGGATAACTCAAGGGACGTCCTAATGCATGCGACCATAAAATGGTATGAAAGGCATACCATATATCATGATAAGGAAGTGGTAGCATAGGATGGCATAGGGAAGGTGTGGTGCCCTCCAAATTAATAAGATATCTAGAAGCCTGATAAGAAAATGAATGCACATGTAATGGTAATATACAAAATAAGAAATGAACATAAGATAGCATTAGGCATGCAATAATGTAATTCACATTATAGCATCATAAGAATGTGAAGGATTACAAGGCATGGACCATCGAGGCATAGGTAGGTAAAAATGACAATAATAAGTAAATAGAGATCATGATGAAATAAATAAATAAATATACATAAGAAACCATAAAAGTATGAAACAATGGGGAAATGATCAACCAATATGGAAAAATGAGTAAACACAATAGTAAAGTAAGGCATGATAGGACATCACAATAGGAAAAAAAATATAAATAAACATAAGAGTGAACATGATACAAAAGGTAAAATGAACATGTAAAGCACAACAAATAAGGGATAATAAAAAAGCTAAAGTGAAAGGAAATAAGCAATGAAATTTATAAATATAGACATATAAATATTGCAATGTCCCCTATAATTAGTGTGTATATATAAAGTTATAAGAATAATAAAATAATTGGTAATAAAATTAAAATTAAATACTATTCTAATTTTACTTTCAAAAAATATAAATGATAAATTATGTGTAAATTAAAATAATTCTATAATAGATTTTTTAAAATAAAATAAAAATTATTATTTTTTTGATATGAGAATATCATGATGAATTATTACAATTAAAAAACTGAATGATATAAAAAATTAAATATATTTTTTAATAATCTTTTATATTCTCATTCGTATTGATTTTTGTTAAAAAATATTTTAAAACAAAGAAAAGAAAATAAAGAAAACATAATTAAAATTGATAAAAATGAGATTATTAAAGAGGAGAGAAAATTAGATTTATGTATGTTATTATTCTACCAATGTAGTGAAGATCCAAATTTCTTTCTTTGCATAACTAATTTCATAAATCTTGCATAATTTATTGAGCAACTATTATATATCCACAAGCAAGTTCATTTGACAAAGGAGATGTTCATTGAAGATTGCATTTGATTTGGAGTAAGAATTTAATACTAGAATTTTCACCTAAAGGAGGTTCAAGGATTACATCGATAGAAAATTATATTTATGTTAATATCTTAGAGAGTATGTGTTTGTGCATTGGTGCATATGGATGCCATGTGCTACAAATTCAAGTTGCATGTGGCTATATTAAACAATTAATAATAAGTGTTAAATAATGCAATAAAATAAACTTAGACAAATCTAGATTTTTTCCTTAAAGAAATTAAGTATTATCTGATTTTGAAATATTTGCATACAAATATAAAACATAAACCAATGCAAATGAAAAAAGAAAGTTGCCATCAAATTGAAAAAAATATTACAACTCAAAATAGAATGTCCCCATCCAATTGGAAAATCAATATTTATGTCACTTTTACATGATAAGTGAGATTTTGGAGGCTTTCACCTAATATTTTGGATGCTTTTACCATTAAATGGGAGCTTACCATTAAATGATAGCTGAAAATTATTTTCTAACAACTCAACAGTGGTTTGTAGACATGAGACTTGTTTCAAGCTCAAATCTCACACTATATGTAGCCTATCGACTAAATATAGAAACAAATTTCAAAATTATCAAAATAATCTCATATCAACCAAAGATTTTGAAAGAAAGTGAGATTTCCATAGACATGAAAGAAAGAAGGAAATAAAAACCTAATCACATTTACTAATGTATGGTTGTAGTTTAAAATTTAGCTCTAAAAAAAGTATATGCTGCCAACATTAAAGACTATATAAATAGCTTTTTATTTTTAATTCAACTCAACTTCATTTACAATAAATAGTTTTTATTACACATGAACAATTTCTTGTAAGATTTTTCAAAAAAATAAATAAAAAGGACTCCGCAAATTTAGAGATATATCCCCCACATCCATCACTAATTTTTTTTAGGACAATGTTAAATATGAATAAAATGTCAGCAAAATTTAAAAGAATATCATCCGATGGACTTACAACACTACAAAATTGTAGCAGGGGTTTGGGAAAAAACAAACAAATTATAAAATCATAGCATTGTTAGTGGTTTGTTACACTTAACATGTTTTAAGAGGAGTTTAGAAGAACTTTTAGTTAAGAATATGTGATTTTTGAGCACTGTGAGGACCCTCCTCCCTGTTTAGAGATCAAATGTAAAAGAGCACTACAAACTACTTAGTGTCTATTTCCATCAATGTTAGCACATGCACATATATAAACTTATGAATTTAGATCATGCCCTTTGAAGTGTATGGTATTTAAAATTTTCAATCGTAGTACTTAAAGTCTTATTCCATCTTTTAAAATCATTTAATTGATTTAAAATCAATGAATGTTGCAAATGGAAATAGCATAACTACAAAAACACTTATTTAAAGTTGATTATGGAAGAGAAACAACAAATTGCTTACTATCATTGTCATAAATGTTTACATACAATGAATTAATAAATTTAGATCTTGGCCTATGTACCTAGTATTTCAAATTTTCACACTGAAAGCATTACATTTTTTTTCCCTTCATATTGAATGGAAGACTTGTTCATCAAATGTGATTATTAATACCTATAAACATGTTTAGGTACTATGCATGTGAGGACATTTACAATTTCTCTCCACTAATTTTTTCTTTTGTAAAGCTTCGAGTGGCCTATCTTTGCCTTATTCAATGTCATCTATGAGACCTGGAATGTTCATCAAATCCCCCAAATGCTTTTAATGGTGAAGTCCTCAATCCTTCTTCTCCAAACCAAATTAGTCCAAAGAGGGGAGGAAAATTGTTTGTTTCCCCCAATGAGTAACAATGGTAAATCACATAATATAGGTCAGACATAGCTCTATGCAGTAAAGATAACAATGAATGGCACCATTAGTGAATCCAATTTAGTGATACCACATTTACTACAAATATAGCAATCCAATCTAGCAAATGTCAAAAGGCTTTTTGATAGTTGTTGGATAGATTTTCTGAGTGCCTGGTAACTAAAAATGGTTTATCTACATGAGACAATGGTTTAGTGATGTGAGATAAGTTTTCTAGTTAGTTGTGGACTGGCAAGTCCATAGGGAAAGCTTATTGGCTAATTAATTTTGATTTTTTTAAATTTATGAATTTCTCTTATATAATTACACATGTCCAATATGATTTATTTTAATAAAATAAAACTAGCTTATCTATATTATTACATAATCTATATAAGAAACATTGAGATATATCAACTTGTTTGAATCCATTTTAGAAATTGATTATTGTGTGTTTGCCGTAATGGACTCTTTAGTTCCATGATAATATAATATCATTGGCTTACAACACCACGACATGTGTATGATATTGAATATAACTAAGGAGAATGAATATTATCTAAACATGAGGAAATTATATTTAATGGATAATTATATAATTTACATTGGCTGTATTATAAGGCTTGTAGCCTATGATTTATCTTAGAACCTTAACCTTAACCCTGCCCCTATTGAAATTCAATCCTAATCGAACCATATCCCTAACGGTAACCCTAACCTATTGATGTTCAAACCTAATTGAACCTAAACACCAAACCTAACATTAATTCTAATTGTAACCCTAATTAAACCCTAACCTTAACCCTAATTGAACCAACCCTAAACTAACTTTAACTCTAACTATAGTTCAATCCCAATACTAACCTTAGTTGAACCTTGACCCCAATTGAATATGAACCCTAACCATTACTCTAATTGTATATCTTAACCCTAATTGAATATGAATCCTAACCATAACCCTAATTAAGTCCTAATTGAATATTAACTCTTATAGTAATTGTAAGCCTAACCCTAATCCTAGTTGAATTCTAACACCAACCCTAACCCTAACCCTAACCCCAAACTTTATCCTTGAACCCTTACCCTAATTGAACATCAATTGAACCCTAACCCTAACTCTAATTGAATCTTAACCCAAATTAGACCCTAGCCCTAACACTAATTAATCCCCAACCCTAAACCCGACCCTTACTCTTTTCCTAACCCTAATCTTATCTTGGAAATCCTAACCTTAACCCTAATATATAAGTAATCATAATTGAACGTAAACCCTAACCTTAGGATCTATTTTAGAATTGTAACCCTAACCATAACCCTAATCTTATTTAAATTCAACCTTAATTGAACCAGATCCCTAATCCTAACCCATTGAAGTTCAATCCTAATTGAACCTAAACACTAGCCCTAACCTTAATTCTAACTGCAACCCTAATTAAACCTTTAAATTAACCCTTAACCTAACATTAATTTAGCCCTAACTATAATTGAATATAATCCTAACCTTTGTTGAACCCTAAGCCTTTAAATTGAATATAGAGCATAACCATAACCCTAATTAATTCCTAATTGAATCTTAACTGTTACCATAATTGTAACCCTGAATCTAATCCTAATTGAATTCTAACCCCAACCCTTTAAGCCTAACCCAAAACTTTATCTTAGAACCCTTACCCTAATTGAACGTTAGTTGAACCCTAACCCACCCTAATTGAATCTTATCCCTAATTAAATCCTAACCCTAACACTAATTAATCATCTTAATTATAATTGAATCCTAATACTAACCCTAGTTGAGCCCTAATCCTAAATGAATCCTAATCCTAATTGAATTCTAATCCTAGCTTAAACCTAACCTTAACTATAATTGAATTCTAACTTTAACTCTAATTCTAACTCTAACAATAATTCTAACTCTAATACTAACCCCGATTCTAATAACAATATTAATTATAGCTATATTACTAATTGAAACCTAGCCCTAACCATAATTCAAATCTAATCCTAGGTGAACCCTTACCCTAACCTAACTTAATCCTAACCCAAATCCTAATTGTGCCTAACTCTAACTCTAGTTGGGTCATAACCCTAACCTTTACCCCAAGCTTTATCCTATAATCCTAACCGTAATTGAACCCTACCATGTAACCCTAATCCTAATTAAACACTACCCTAATACTAACCCTAACCCTAGCCTAACCTCAACCCTAATTGGACTCTAATTGAATCCTAATCCTAATTTAATCCCTAACCTTAATCCTATCCCTAAATCAACCTTAATCCTAATTCAACCCTAAACCTAATTTGATCCTAATCCTAATCATAACCAAATTCTAAATAAAAAAATAAAAATAATAATGTTATTTGAATTATTTTAAAATTATATGATAAAATTAAGTGAAAATGTAATTCTTAATTACATTAGTTTTTTAAAGATAGATAAGCTAGTTTTAAATATATTATTTTAAAAACTTATTTTTATATTTAATAATAAATTTATTATATTTTCTTTTTATTTAAATTTGTAATTTAAAATTGATTTTAGATGGGCACTTATTATGAAATAATTTTATATTAGATGTATATTTAAGTTATATTTTTGTACAATTAAATCTTTAGTAAAACCTCAAGTTTATAATATTTCTATACATATATATTAATTTTGAATAAAATAGAATATTAATGATTTTTCTTTTGAAACATTTTCAAATTTTTAACAAATATTAATTTTTTTAAATGTTTTAAATATATTAATTTAGAAACATATTTTTATGTGTAATAATAAATTTAGAATATTTCTTTTTATTTTATTTTTAATTTTTTGGTTAGTAATAGAGTTAATTTTATTAATAATAAAAATAGATTACATAGTAGTTCTCATTACAACGTCAAATTAAGAACCCTTCCAACACCACTAAGTTCCTCTATAGGGATCCTTAACCTTGCCATCACTCCACATTACCTCTAGCTCCCTGTGTTGCAAACAATGTATCACAACATCATAAAAAGAAGCTCCACAAAAATCCCTAAAACAAGCCTAAACCATCAACCTCTAAAAGAAACCTATTAACAGGGCAGAAATTTGAAGCACTATTTGGTCTTCCCTTCATCTGAGATTGGAGAACCATTGCAAATGTTTCCTTCCTTAATTTTTTGGTTTTCTTCCCCTTAACAGTTTACCAACCATCCTCCACCCTTGCATCCTCCTTTTGCCATTTCAAAGTTTTGTCATGGGGACTCATCACAAATCCATTCAAAAATCCACTTGCTTGTTGACTTTGTCCTCAATTTTTTGTTTTCCAAATTATTTCTTTGGCGACCTCATCACACCTTTTTTCTCTCAACATTTAGGTGTTGCTGCCCCATTTTTGAGATTCAACTCCTTTTCACTTCCATTGAAGACAACATTGCCACTGTTCACCACTAGACTCCCTTCCTGTACTGGGACTTCACTGGTCTGTTGCTGATCCTCCCGTCAAACATCTTCCACCAACGCCTTCCCTTCCTGAACCCCTTCTTCCCTGCTTTCACCTGAGTGCTCACTTGCTTCTCTTCCATTTTCTCCACTTTATAGTGCTGGGGAGCAACATCTTTCCATCAAGAAGCAGATTTAGATGTTCAGTGTTTGGCACATTTAGCAGTCAAGTGCCCAGTTTTATAGAAAATTCTACACCTGAAGGGTACCCCTTCATAGTCCAGGGACTGCACCCAACAACCTTTCAAATTTTTTATTCATATATCTTCTGTAAGCTCCCTAGACACATCCATTTCCACCAAAATCCGAGCAAAGGTTGAATGCAAAAGATTTGATGACCCTTCATCCACCATTAAAAATATTCCTAAAGAGTTCCTTACAACCTCCAAGCAAGAATGAAACCAAAATTGTAAGGGAAGGTTAGGAAGTCTCACCCAGAGAGGAACCTCTTGAACACTTCAGTGGCTGGGTTAAAATCTGGATACCATGGCTTTAACGTTAGTGTGTATTTTTCTTCCCAATCCTAGTGATAGTCACAAAGAATCTTATTTCTATCCTACTCCTTTTCAAAAACAACAATGAAGAAACCTTTAGCCATTGGATAGATTTGAACATACCCTTCGAAAACTTGCTTCCAATGATTAGAAATCCACTGGTGGAGATCATTCAAGCTTGGCCAAAATCCCCAAAATCTCCCAATTAGGCCCAACCCAGATTTTTTTTTCATTAAAAGTCACTTCTTGGTCGAGCTCGCCATCTAGCTCCACTGTGATTGTTCTTGATGTATGAGGTAGTTCATAATATCCTCTTCCCTTTCCTATCGTTATTTTGGTGGGGGGCTTCAGGGACTGGGAAGGACCAGTTTGGTTCCCCTCAGTCTGAGCCGCCTTGGATCCCTTGATGCATCCATTTCCTATTGAAATAGGGTCTCCACGTTTCCCTCTTCTCTGGCTTCATTGTACATACAGGTCGCCACCGTCTGCATAAAAGCCATCTCTGCTCAGGCTTGATTTCTTTGCCTCTTTCTCTGTTTGGTTGCCCCCGCCCACGTTCACACTACTACAAACTCTTGTATGTTGAGAGCCATAGAGATTTTTCGGAGAAGCCTTTCCCAAAGGGCTCACTCCATGCAAAACCCTAGTCGCGGCAATAAGTTGCAATCGACTGTTAACTTCCATCGCCTCCTTACTTTACTTTGATGGTTCAATTCTTTTAATTTTATATACATTAATTTATTTAGAATTTTTAAAAATAACTATTATTTTTCATTTTTTATAATTTTATTTCTATTCTAATATTTAAAAACATTTTACAATGAATCCAAAGAATATTTTTCTTTTTAAAGATATATATTTTTTAATTTTAAGTATATTAATATAGAAACTTAGTTATATTTGCAATAATAAATTTAAGAAATTTCATACCTTTTCTTATAAATTTTATAAACTTCTTTTTATGTGTAGTTCTTTATAAATAATAATTATTTTTATTAGAAAAGATTACTTAAATAAATAAGAGATATGTTGTTTTAAAAACATCTTGAATATTTTTTAATTTTAAGTATATTAAATTTAAAAACTTACTTAAATGAAATAATAAATTTAGAATATTTGTTTTGTACTTAAGTTTTTAAATTTTAGAAACTTCTTTTTATGTCTAAAAATTTAACATATATTTTTTATACTATCTTTTTTCAACATATTTGTTTTATATTTTATATTTATAAAATAATAATTATTTTTGATTGGAAAATATTACTTAAATAAATATACTTAAAAAATATCAATCCATATCTTGTGTGGTGTCTATTATTATTTTATGTAGAAATTTTACTTATAAATTTATTTTACTTTAATTTTGTAGTGTAAACTTATTTGAAAGAAAAATTCATAAGAACATTGAAAAAACTTCAATCATGATAAAACAACACTACACATTTTTAATGAGAAATGGTGGATACATTGGAAATAGTTTGAAAAAGAGTGATGGAATGAAAATGCTCTATAAAAAATTGGTTAAAAACGTTACTGCAAGTTAATCACCCAATTACATAAATTTATAAGCTTATAAGTAGAGGCCTTAACAGATCAAATCTATAAATTTATAAGCTGAGTTTAGAAAGCCCTGATGTTGCTTACATCAAGTATAGATATAGAAAATTGATGATAATACTAAAGGTTGAGAGGCTTTTGTTTCACTTTGAGAGCCGTACTCATAAAAGATACTATGAGTTTTGAGATAAAGACAATGAAGCCTTGCTCTTTCTTAACAAGGACAAGGCTACAGACCTAATTGAATATAATAAGTGTTTTCAAATATTTATAAATACAACGAAAGAGATTGAATAAAGACTATGAAGGAATAAAGAAGTCCCAATGTAGTTTAAAGGAGAGTGGATACTAATCTATCACGGTTAATTATTGAATTAAATGATGCGGTAGACTTTAATGTCTACAAATCACTTTAACTATACATTACTTACCTTATAGTAGTAACCAAAATTGATGGTTCAAGGGCAAATCAAGTGCTAAAAAATATCTCAAAGTAGCAAGAATGATGTCTAAAAGGCAAAACATATTCTAATAGACATTGCTTACACATCCAAGCTACAATAATCAACAAATAAGAGAAAGAATGATCATCAAGATTGATAACTCTAGGGCACATGTTGATATCAACTGGAACTTCCTAAAATTTACCTCAATGAATACCTCCTCACCTATATAACTCCTTCAAAACATAAATGGGAGCATTGAACGAGGTACGAACATTCATCTAAACATAGTAGATAGAAGGATTTTCTCAAGCATATAGAAGGCATACGAAAGAAATGCATGCAAAACATGGTGGGAAATGCATTGGTAGTCATGCATGAAAAATGCAACAATAAATTTCACATTACCTTTTCTCTTGAACAACCAATGTTCTCACAAATCAGACAACTACTAAAAAAAGGAGTAACTAAAACAAAGATTATGCATTTGTTACATTTACAGTACGATGAACATCATTAAAGAAATTTCTAAAAACAAAAAATAACAACATAAGAATCGAATTTCATTGTAAACACCTATCGATGTAATAATAATTAAATTTTCATACATAAATATTTCAAATACATATTTTACAAGAAGATATTATATTTATATAAATATATACTATTAAAAATAATTATCGATTACGTTGAAGGCAATCTCTATATGAACCCAATTAATACTTAAGTTATAAACCATTGTTAAAATTAAATTTATTTAATTTCTATTTGAATTTTTTTCATTGATTATTATCATATTTGTAACATGTTCTATACTTTTATAATTATAAAATATCGAGCTGTTTTATCACCTACAATAGGTGCGATTTAGGTTTTTTCCTATAGAAATTATAATAGTTTAAGTCTCCCATATCTTCGGCTAGAACTCATGAATTTCCCTCAGTGTATGATCTTGATTTGGTGTGTCGAAAGTCTTAAGTTTTTTAAATATCTTTTTGTGGTTGATTCTTTCCATTTTAGAATTTTCCTTATGGGCATCAATTTTAGTGCTTTTTGGTTTTCCTAAAAATGTTGTTTTTTTAAGTCATATCTGGATTGATGTGAATTATATCCTTTTGAAATTGACATGGCATATATTTGATTTCTTGCTACATATTAATTGAAATATTTAAATTTACAACAAATCTATAAATTATTAATATTGAATTATAGAATATAATTATTTGTATTAACAAGTTAATTATTAACTTTTAAATTAAAATATTATTTTATTAAATCAAAATTTTAAATAAATAAATAATGTTAAATTTAATTAAAAAAACATCTTTAAATTTACAATAAATATATTTATTTTATTATTAAAAATAATAATTTATAATATCATAAAACATTATATATTATCTTGTTGGAGCATATTATGGTTCCCTTTGTCAGCCACATTCACTAGGCAATGTATATACAAAAGATGTGAAAGATTTTCTACATCTTCATCTCCATATTCATCTCTCTCTCTCTCTCCTTACCTCTCGTTGCATCTCTCTCTCTCCCCCCTCTATCTTTCTCATTATATCTATCTCTCTATCTCTCCCTCTCCCTATCTATCCCTCTCTCCCTTCCTCCCTATTGCTCCCTCTCTCTATATCTCTTTACTTCACCTCTATCCTCTCTCTATTTCTCTTCCTCTCTATACATTTATATCACTCTCCCTCTCCCTCTCTATCTCCATATCTCACTCACTCTCACACACACATACACTCCTTGTTTCTCCCTCTCCCTCTCTATATCTCTCTCTTATTTACTCACTCTCTCTCTCTCTATTTCTCTCTCCCCCATCTCTATCTCTTTATCTCTCCCGCCCTCTCTATTAATTTCCTCTATCACATCCTTTATCTCTCACTCTTGTCTCCTTTATATATCCCTCTCTCTACCTCTCTCTCTCCATATCACTTCATATATATTTATCTTGCTATCTCTCCATCTCCCCCTCTCTCATTGTCACTCTCTTTCTATCTTTATTTCTCTCTCTACCTCTTCCTCTCTCCTTCCATCTCTCCCTCTATATATTTATCTCTCTTATCTATATCTTATTATCTCTATCTCACTATTTGTTCCTCCTCCTCTCTATCTATATCTTATTATCTCTACCTCTCTCTTATTCACTCTATCTCTCCTACTCTATATCTCCATATCTCTATTTATCTCTCCATCTCTCTCTATCTCCTCTCTTTATCTCTTTCTATCTATATATCACTAAATATATCTCCCCATTTCTCTCCCTATCCCTCTCTATATCTTTATATCTCCCTCTAGATTTATATCACTCCCTCTCTGCCTCTATCTCTCATACTCTATATCTCTATCTCTATTTCTCTCTCTTGATTTACCTCTCTCATTTCTCTAACTCTTTCTATCCATATCATTATCTAACTCTATCTCCATATCTCTCTATTTATCTTCCTACCTATCCATCTCTTTCCCTATCCCTTTGTACCTCTCTATATCACCCTCTATCTATATCTCTCCCTTTCTCCCTCTCCCTCTCTCTCTTTATATATTGAGATATCTCTCCCTCTCTCCCTCCTTATTCTCTCTCTCTCTCTCTCTCTCTCTCTCTCTCTCTCTCCCTCCTCTATCTATCTCTCTCTCCCTCTTTATCTACCCCTCTATCTCTCCACATTTGTCCCTCTCACTCCCTCCCTATCCCACTATCTATCTCTCTATCTCTACCTCTCTCCCTTTCTCTTCCCATTTATCTCTCTCTCTCTTTCTCTCTCCATCTATCTCCCTTATTTTTATCCCTCTTTCAATCTCTATTTGTCTATATCTAATCTCTCTCTCTCTCTCTCTCTCTCTCTCTCTCTCTCTCTCTCTCTCTCCCTCTCCCTCTCCCTCTCCCTCTCCCTCTCCCTCTCTCTCTATCTATTTATATCTCAATCTCTCTATCACTCTATCTCACCATCTATATATCTCTATCTCTCCTCCCCTCTTCCTCTACATCTCTCTATCTCATATATATCTATATCTATATCTATATTTATTTCTCCCTCTCCCTCTATTCATCTCTCTATATATTTTTCTCCCTCTTCCTCTCTCACTCTATCTTCATTTCCACCTTTATGTCACCCTCTCCCCTTCTAACTCTAGACATGTCTTCCTCTCTGCATCCATCTCTTTCCCTCTTCCTAGACCTTTATATCTAAATATATTTTCCTCTCTATCTATATCTCTCCATAGTTCTTCCATCTTTCCATTTATCTCTATCTCATTATCTCCCCATCTCTCCCTCTCTCTATATATCATGTCTTATCTCTCTTTATCTTTCTATCTCTCCCTATCTCATTTTCTCCCTCTATATATATTTATCTCCCCCATCTCTATCTATCCCTCTCTACTCTCTCTATCTTTATCTCTCGATCTCTTTCTCTCCATATCCATCCATCTCCAAATCCTTACCCCTCTCTCTCTTCCTCTTCTCCAATCTATCTCTTCCTCTTTCTAACTCTTTCTCTTTGTTGGAAACTTGACTTGTTGGGAGAGATTGTTGGAAGTTTGTCATTGAAGACTGCGTGATGGCAACATGAGTTGAATGGAGAGATTGATGGAGATTGATGAGCATATGAAAGTATATGGTGTTGTCATTGATGGCAACCCATTATTGATGGCAATCTATGAAAAAGATACATAAGTGTTTGTCTGGTGAATATTAGATGATTGGATAATTACCTATGTCTAGAATGCAATTCTAGTGTGTTGGTGTAAATAAAGTCTTGTACCTAGTTAATTCATTACTAGGGGTCTTAGGGGACTTATTTACATGTTAAGCTCACTTAGGTCCTAGGAAGGAATCTTTCTAGAAGGTGTTAGTTTTCATTAGATCTTATCTTATATTTTGACTTATAAAACATGTGTCCTAAGTAGTTGTGATAAGTTGTCACATGAAATAGGATTAAGATACTTGCCATAATCTTGTTTAGTTTTATGTATCACCTTGGTTATATAACCAGGTGGTCTCATTATAATATTATCATATCATACTCTTAAATAATCAATTCCATTGCAATATTGAGCATTGCATATTGATCTCTCTCGCGCTTTCATGAAGTGCCTAGATCTTGGGTGGCTATAATCTTCAGCCAAATCTTGTATGGTGTAGAGTTATTCTATACCAACTCTTTTATTGTATTAAAGCTTGTTGGATTGATTCTTTTTAGTCTTTATTGAGAGATCTTGGAAAATCTTGAAAAGTTGAGTATGCTCTTCTCTTGCATCGAATGATGATCTAGAGAATCAGAAAAGCTTTAAAGAAATACCAGATTTAGGGGTTTCCTCTTTGTGGATTTCTATTGCAAGTTCAAATTAGAGCTTGTTGGTGCAAATCTAAGCTCACCATTGAGTTCAAAGGGTTCAAGAAAGTCAATTTTTCCTTTTGTTTCATCCAAATCAGAAATACAAGGCCCAATCTATGAGGGTTTGAAGCCGAAGTGTGGTTGCCAAATCCATAAGGTAGTTGCAATTTTGGAGCACTTAGGGTCAAAACCGACATTGCCACTAGTTTAGAAGGGCCAAAAACCCTAAGATTGACTATCAAATCATCGAATTTGGAGAAGTCTGTTGAGGAATTTATTTTTTCCCAGGGAGCCATACGACCCCCAATTTGTCATAAATCTAGGGTGTATCATCATAGTAAAAAAAATTGACCCTGTACAACAGAAAAAATCTTCCAATCGCTGTAGGTGAAAAAAAGATTTTGGAAACTTTTCATAAAGTGTTTTTTGAAATTTTTATTTCAAAAAAAAAAAGTTTAAAAAACTCGGAGGTACCAGGTACACAAAACTACAGAGGTCCACAATACCTGTAGTACCAACGGGTAGGCCCAACTGGTGCCACATGGCCCTCGCTGCCCCTCTTATTTATAATGATAAGTCTTTTTTAAAAATTTGGTGGTCAAAATATATAAACCAGTGAATAAATTCAAATCGACTCACAATCAAATCCGATAGGAAAAGAAGATTCCTTGTAGATTCTGTATTCTACTGAAAATTTTGTCAAGGAATATATTGACAAGTTGAAGAGAATATTCTGGCCGAAGTAATGCAAGCATGTGACGGTCAAAAACCATCAAATTTAACCCTTTTTTTTTTCCTACCGTCAGTGCCACATTAGAAACCCTTTCAATTTTTTTGCCCCCCCCGCCCCCATGAATTGAGTTTTCAGTTTTGCAATCCACCCATAACTTGCTCATATGACCTCCTTTTTTTGGAAAAATGTTTTTTGATTTGGGGTAGAATTTCACACTCTACACAATGGTGTAATCATATTTTGATTTTGGTCACTTGTTTTTCCAAAAAAAGTAGATTCTCACAAGTTCTACTAAATAGTTCTCATTTTTAGAACTCCAGGAGCTCCGTTCTTGCTCCTAGGGTAACATTTTTGGGTGAATTTTTTGTTTGAAAGTGCATAATTTTTCATATAATTTCTAGTGGTGTGATTTGTCTGATCCCATTCTTTGTAAAAGAATTCATTTGAGTTTGTGGCCAAATTTTCAATTTGTATGCACTAATATCAAGTATACTTCGTTGTTGTTGGCAAGTGGCACTTATAATCACACTAATTATAAAGTTCCACAAATCATATATTTCTTAGGGGGTTTCATGATTGAGTAATTTGGGGGGTAATATTACAATGGTTGATTGCTATCTTTTGCTTGGTTTGTGATTTTGCAATGGGGAGATCTCAAATTGAAATCCCAAATCTACATAATTATGCTACATGGAGAAAACCAATATGGAACCATCTCATGATGAAATGTATAATAGGTTATCTAAAGGAAACCATTCCTCAATCTACTAATGCTAAATAATTGGAAAAATAGGAGCTTGATTGTGAGAAAACACTTGGATGCATATGTTCATTAGTCTCATTTGATTTACAATTTCATGTTGAATCATGTAAAACACCTAAAGAGGCTTTTTTTATATTAAGTATAAAGTGAACAAAAGATACATATAAAAAAGAGTAGCAGATCCAACTGTAGTTCCTATCACCACCCCCCTGTAAATTATCAAAATATAACTCCCCCATTTACAAGAAAGCCAAGACCGAATAATTACAGTATAGTAACCCCCCTATACTAGCCCATTACAAAATTAGCAAAGTGCTTTCATCAACAGATGATCAAAATGCCATCATAAACCTGTAGTAGAGTGTCAATATTACATCAAAGTATAATGTCAAATTGCATAAAGACTAGCACTATATAGAATTTATAAACATTGTAAAATAAAAGGATATGAAGGTGCCAAAAGTAGAAAACTATTGATTCTTTGGAGGATCACTTCCATTACACAGAGCCAATAGAGCTTCAACTGCATTCTGTTCATCAGTAGATGGTTGCACAACCAGATACTTGTTACCTTCCTTCCTACTCTGACTCGCTGCAATATCTTGCCTGAAAGCATGAAGAGCCCTAAAAAATACATCGACCCTTGGGTGGACCTATGACCACATATGCCCATATTGAGCCTCCATAATATCAATAGTAACTTGTCCATTCTCAAGGTAGTGCCAAAATTTATCCTTGGAAAGCTCCACCGTGATATATACCTGCATGACAACATTGTGGAATATGAGTCTTTTGTAAGACTCAGTAAGCACCCTCCTTTTCTCTTGAAATCCGTCCTCATTTATAGCCTTCCATATGGACCAAAGAATAATAAAAGAAAAAACATAACCAGAATAATGCAGCAGTCTTTCCCTTTTTTGAATTTTGAAAAAGAATCTTCTCAGGAAGTGGTTGTCTATTAGTGTCCCAAATATCTTGATTATCACAAAATTTTCCCAAATTTCCTTAGCAAAAATGCAATAAAAAAAATATGTTTAATCATTTCAGGAGTTCTACATAGACTGTAGATATCAATGCCATTAAAATTGGTTCTGAATGGCAACCTTTGCAAGATAAGTAACCATCTAAAACATGCAATGTTCGCTTCTAACTGTTTATACCAGTTAATTTGAAAAATTGATTACCAATACGGTTTATTCCAGTTAACTTTCCAAAGTTGATTTAAATGATCTGTCAGATCAAAATGTTCTATGAGCATAGAATACATATCCTTAACTTTTGTTTTCAGTATATTATTATCGTTTTGCCATTGAAAGTCCATGTATTGAGTACTTTCATCATTATATTTTATAGGAAATTGCAGCTTGTTACAGGCTTCTCTAAGAACTGAATAAGTTCTCTAATTAGTAGGAGAGATATTATATTCTAAGCATAGGTCATTCCAAATTTTGAGTCTACAATCTTTCAAAATATGTTTAAAGCATTGAATTCCTTTGCAGGTCCAACTCTTAGCAGAGAACCCCTGAATTAAGGCCAAGGGTTTCCCATTATGTTCAAGATTCCACCAAATAAATCTATTGATATGAATTGTCCCATTGCCCCTTGAGGTAAAATGGCAGTTAGTGAGCCGAGTCTTCATTATTTCCCATGCCTTCCAAATAGTCTTAAAGACATTAGAACCAACAAGTAATATGGTTTCCTTCCTACTAAGGATATCATTGAAAGGTTTGGACTTCCAGGCTTTAGCATGTTTAGGAGTAACATTAATAATATTCTATCTGACCAACACCTTCCAGGGCTCATCACCTTCCAGAGCACCAAGAACCCATTTTGCAGCCAATGCAATACCTTGTAATCTAAGATCTTTTAATCCCAAACCTCCTTTAGCTTTCTCCACTGTACACCACTCCCAACTCACCGAGTGCTGCTTCCTTTTACCTTTACCATCAGACCAAAGATAAGCCCTTATCTATTTTTGAATTTCATTAATCTGATAAGAATTGAAAAACCACACCGAAGCAAAGTAGATACTGTAAGAAGATAGTATCTTTTGACAGATTTGAATTCTCCCAGCCAATGATAAAAACTGCCTATTCCACTTGGAAATCTTCCTTTCAATCTTATCTCTAACCCAATGCCACATTTCCTTGATATTAGGATCTACTGCGAATGGGATGCCAAGATATCTCACAATCTTGTGTGAGCCCCCCATTGGAGACCATATTTACTGATCCAGTTAGGAGCCACCTCTGTCCAACCTAAGAGATGCAACTTAGAGGGAGAAATTTTGGCTCCCGAGGCAAGACAAAAAACATCTAACTTGCCCAATAAATTTGAAAGGTTGTCTTCTTCCAAGGATAATAAAATTGATGTATCATCTACAAATTGGAGGTTAAGGAGATCATTCTCATTAGGAAATATAACACCTCTGATTCTCAGAATGGATGAGTTTTCCCTTAGTACATAATTTAGGGCATCTGATGCAATTACAAAGAGAGCCAGGGCAAGAGGATGCCCTTGTCTTATAGACCTTTCAAGTAAAATTTCATGAGATGAAACTCCATTTACTTCAATTTGAGCAGTAGAATCACTAAAAAGCGTTGTAACCATATGACATAATGAATTAGGAAATCCAAAGACCTTTAGCATTAATAGTACAAAACCCTACTCAATTCTGTCGTAGGATTTTTCAAAATCTAATAACAACATTGCAACATTTTGTCCAGTAAGTTTTTCCCAGTTCAAGGCCTCCCAACTAGTGATCAAGTTTTCAAGAATGTATCTCCCTTTTATAAATCCAGTCTGAGTAGAGTTAATGATTGAAGGGAGAACAAGAGCCACTCTGTTAGCCAAAATCTTAGCTAGAATTTTGTATGAGACATTAAGCAATGTTATGGGTCTCCAATTTTTGACCAACATTTTATCTCCTTCCTTAGGAATTAATTTGATCAACCCTTTGTTAATTTGACAGCCAAGAGGTCCCTTCTCAAATGCTTCCTTGTATACAAGGAGAAGATTGTCACTAACCCAGTTCAAAAAGGATTTATAGAACTCTACAGGGAGGCCATCAACTCCCAAAGATTTATCATTTTTAAGAGAAAGGATAGCCCTTTTGACTTCTTGCACAATGACATCCTTTCCAAGTTCATCAACCATCTCCGCATTCACCTTTTTAGGATCAATATTTTCAATATACTGCCTTGCCTAGAGATTGACATCATTTTCACCATCAGAGGAGAAGAGACTTTTATAGAAAAAGGAAAAATTGAGTCCTTATTTCCTTAGGATTGCTTACAATGGCATTATTGACAGTAAGCCGATGAATTTTTTCTCTGGCCTATTTCTCTTTTATGTATCTGAAAAAGAACTTAGTGACTTTGTCCCCATTTTCAAGCCAATTCATTTTTGCTTTGACCCTTAGGCCTCTGACTCTGGCATTTTGTAGTTTCCTAAGGGAGCACTTGGCCAAATTCACCCTATTTGTGAGATCTTCATCTCTAGGGTTCAATTGCAGCTCTACCTCTGCTTGAAGGAGTTTGTCTTGAAGGAGAGACTCCTCCTTTCGACAGTCCTTGGATTTCTTTTTTCAAATGGTCTGAAACAACATTTTCCAGCCTTCAGTATTCAGGTTCCATCTATCTATATGAGAGAGATTTCGGTACATCCATTTATTAATCTGTCTTAAACACAAAATGGCATTTTTGGAATTAATGTCTTTGAGAACAATAGTGCTAGGACAAAAACTACCATTGCCTTTGGTAGTCTTAGGGGCACCCTATTTAAGAATTTTTTTAGCTCTTATTGGGTGATGATCAGAGAGAGAGAAAGGAGAAAATTCAACCCTGCACCCAAGACTCACTAGAGAAGCCGAGAAAAAGGAACTATTGATATAGAATCTATCAAGTCTACAATAAATTCTTTAGCCACCCTGTTGGGAATTACACCATGTAAAGAAGATGCTCTTAGAATCCTTCTTTTTCCCTTCAATGGGGTTAGCTAACTTGAGTTTGGATCTCATCCTTTTCCAATAGATTGTTTCATTCCCCTTCCACTCAAATACATAACTTCCCCATTTATCTTCTTCCCTCTCAACAAAATTGAAATCTCCACCAACGACCCACATAATGTCCTATAATGTACCCATCCAATTCCAAAAGGAGAATCCTCTCATTCTAATCATTAGGATCATAAACTACACAAATACCAAAATATATGTCTTCTTTTTTGATTATTAACCAAACATCCCGATTGCAAGGATAGACCCCATAGCCAACAACAAATTGGGCCCACTTATTAGCCAACAAGATCACCACACCCCTTTTCCCTCAATCATGTTTTATTACGTGATGCCTCTTTCCAAATGACCCTTAAGCTTGTATCTAAGGTAAAGATAGTGGCCTTGACCTCCTACAACAAAACAAATTCAATATCCTTCTTCTGCATCAAAAATCTCCTTACAATATGTTTTCTGTCAGGGGACTCCAAACCCCTAACATTCCATGAGATGTAGTTTAACTCCATTATGATTTTTCACTTGGGGTAAATCCTTTATCACTCTTAAAATTGTAAAAATATTTAGGTAGTCTAGTTTCAGACTCCATTCTCTTAGCATTGGGAGGGAGAATTCCACTCAAATTTTTCCTCTTGTCCTTTTGATTCCGATTTACATCTTTATCTTGGAAGGGTTTACTTGACTCCAACCCCTTCTTATTTCTATATCTCCAAGTTTTTTTAACAACAACCTCCATGGGATTATCCTCACCTTCAGAGGTATCCTTAGTAGAAAGTAAGCCATGCTCATCTTCGGATTCCATTCCTGATGGTGAAGCAAACCTGTTCGAACTAACCACTCCACTCAGGGGGTTAATATGATCTATTCCCAATTTAGGAAGAAAAATTTCATCAACCTTCTCATTTCCAAATACAAAGGAAATAATATTGAAAGAACTAGACTTATCCAATTCGCCCTTAACTTGATCCAAACTCATAGCTCCTAGATCAGATTTGGGGTGAGCACTAGGCATATCATCTTGAGTGAGGGACTGCAAAGAAGGGAAACCACCTGTCGACCCACAATAATGATTTCAATAACTAGGCCCTTACAACCATGATTAAGAGATTGGATATCTGACCCGAATAGATATCTTAACCGCCATGAAGGTACAATTAAATTGTCAACCCAGGGATGTGAACTTGAAATGGGTCAGCACAGTATGTGCACTAGGAATTCTAGAGTAGTCATCTTTGTTCTATAACTAAGAAGGGCTTAATGCTGAAAGTAAATTGCAGGAAAGGAAACAAAGCAAATGCTAAACATAACTTAATCAAATCTAAATTGATTATGCATAACAGGAAGGAAAATCTAAGCATCCAACAAAAAACTACTCTGCCTGCCTTGGCTGTAGGAACAGTCACATAACAAAGTTCTAATGGCTGCAGGAACAGTCAATGCCAAAATCTTAACTAAGTACTAAACATAAACTAACACTAATCTAACTAAACTAAAGGAATGGATTACTCACCAAGTGGCTCCCCTTGGATGAGTATCCTCTAAACTAATATAAAACTTGGATACTCAACTCAAAATCTCATTTCATTCATCAAAAAATGCAATTACAGAAATATGGCTGAAAATCAGCTTGTACAAGAAACTGGCGATCAACTCACTAACTCACTATCGCTAGCTCAAGGAAGGAGAATTCGAGCCTTATTTATCAACTAAATAGGGCCATCAACTACCACTAACTAAGAGGATGCTATTTAGGGAAAGCGAGATGAAAACAGAAGGCGCGGTTATGCATGCAGGGGAATCTATTCGGACATGCATGCCCAAATGTGGACTCAACCACTGTAGTAACGCTCGCAATGCTCAATGAAATTAAAGATAGATGCAAGGTGGTTACATGTGGGTGACATGGGAATCTTTCGTTGTCATCTTTAGTTGACCTTCACACGACTCCTCAACCTGACCTGCTAGCGGTTGCATTTCTCAACTTAGCATTTCAATCATGTTTGCAGAATAATGTTAGTACACATAATAATCACATAATCATAACCACCTTAAAAAACATTTATCAATCACATGCAAAATTAATATAGATGGTCTACATAATGAGTAAATGTCATTAAAACTAACATAAATGGAATTAGTCCAAATGTTTTATGACTGAGAGAAACTGTATGAAAGTGCCAACATAGAATATAAAAGTTTGTGGTAATTTTAGCAAATAACAAGAGATTATACCTCCCTAACTAGGCCAAAATTAAGACTCATCACTCCCCCCAACTTAACGTTTTTCTGGTCCTCCAACAAGGGAAGAGTTATGCTTCTTCTTTGTTAAGGCCCTGAAGTCTGCGACTGATAGCTATCCAATGTTGGTGTTTGTCATGGGTGAATTAGGATTCCAGTAAAATCCTCCCAACTTAACGAGCCTCCTCCATCGTTGTTATTCCTTTGTAATGTCATACTTGTAGAATCTGAAATAAGGTATAGGCCATAGGAGGGTAGGCGGCTGAAAGGTCAGGGTAATCCATTCACGCCCTTTGGTTCTCCCAAGATGGATATATCTATCAATTCTCTTTAGTGCAGAAGTGTAATTGTGAATAAAATGTGGCTCAACCTACTTTAGCTCATCAGTCAATAGGTTCCATCTCTGGGATAGATATCCCCTCATAGTATCTTCTTTTGCTACAGTTTTTACTTCATATTCACTGTAAACAACTTCAATCTAGGACATAATTTTTTTACCATAGCTCAGCCTAAAGAGAAATCTATTTTGATCTGTATAAATGTCTTTGGGGTTCTTTGATTCAACCTTGATGGCTAGGGGAATACTGGATTCCTTCTTCTTGTAAGCATTGTATTGTTCACCCCAACAGATTTCATTTTGTACCCAGGACATAAATGATCTCAACTGTATATCTCCAACATAAGGTAGTGGGTTCCAGTCTTGGTCTTTTCAGACAACAAAGTTGTGTAGATAGAATTCACATAACAAATTTTTCATTTAAGAGGAACCAATTATGTAGGAATTGAAAAATTCAGTAGGGGTTTCAATGGAGGGGTTTAGCCTTGAGATGATTCTTGTCATTCTAAAGGAAATGTATTTCCCCTTCAAGTGCAAAGCATAAACCCTTGGAGGGGTTCTGCATTGCAAAATTTGTGGCACCAAAGTTGCAATGCCACTTACCCTTTCCTTCAGGAAGGAAATTTGCTCATTCTTTTCTTCGATCATCTCATCTCTCTCTTGGATTTCCTTTTTCAACTGTTTCTTCTCCTTCCATTCCTCCTCTCTTCTCTGTATTTCTTTCCACAAATTTAAAATTGCTGTATGTATTGAAAAATCAGGAGGGTTATGGATTCCTACCAGGATTCTTGTAGATGGTTGCTTCCCATAGAGAAAAATCTGTATAGATTCAGGATTTCTTGCTAATTCAGGTTGTTGAGGTATGATTCCTCTTTCCTCGTTTTGTTGCATGACCTCTTGTTCTTCTTCTGATGGTGGCTGCAGGAACTCCTGATCTATTTCCCAACTTTGCTGCAGGAAGTCCCACTGTTGGTCTTGCTGTAGGAACACCTAACTTTCTTCATGTTCTAGAGTCTCAACTTCTTCTGCAATGGCAACAAGATCCGTCAGGGTCATTTTTGCTGCCTTTTCAAACACATCTTCTTATTGTACATTCTCCTGCTCCATTGGGGCATCTGTATTTTCACATGATGTCCCACCAAGCTCATGATCGACCAACTTCAATTTCTTGAGAGGGCTCTTTCATTTTCCTTTGGCTGCAGGATGAACAATGCTACTCTTCTTTTTCTTAGGGCTTGGTGCTTCTTTTTGCGTAGGTTGTGTTTTTATTTTCCTTGCTTTTGCCTCTCTCTTTTGTGCTCTTGTTTTTATTACAGTTTTTAATGGGGCATCATCATCATCAAAATCTAATGTTGAATTTTCTTTTTCATTCTCACTATCAGAGGAACTAACATTTATAGTCTTTTCCACAATGGGGGAATCCATACTAGCACCAGAGGTCAAAGCACCAGGGGTGCCTTCGACCGTGCTCAATTTTTTGGTAGAACTACATGACTAATATGAAACCCTAGGTTGAGAGGGCTCAGGTCTATACTGCTCAATGTTCACAAAATCATCCCAGGCCATTCTAGGGTTTTTATCATGCAAAAATCTTATAACCAACAATTTAATTAGACAGTGGTAGGATACAAAGTTTTCTCTACCTTTTTGTTTTTCTACTGCCATAATAGAGAGAAGGTTGTACAATATATTGGGCATGTTCATCTTCCTCCTGTGCCACATATGACTCAACAATTTGAAGTGTACTGAATGTAGGTTCAACAACCGACCTTCGCAAGTGATTAATTTGATGATATGCATGACAACCTACTTCCATGGCTATGATAGAGAGAGTGTCTTGGCACCTTGTTTTTCAATTGTGAGTGGAGGGTCACCATGCATTGTAAATATGGCTCTAGCTATTTTGACATCCTTAGAAATAGGGTAAGGTTCGCCATCAGTTGGTAACCTTGAAACTTCAACAATCTATGACCTCCAGTCTTTTCACCATGGCCTTTCCGTCTAAGAATGTCTGAGTGAATACTAATGCAATACCCACATTGAAACCATCCAACTTTAAAAAGTAATCTATCCACCCACAATTCTGAAATTTAGCTAAGAATGCTACATCCTGTAGCAGGGTGTCATGAGCTAAGGGCTCATTCTGAATGAGTCCACCTCCCATTGTTTAAACTCAACTTGTCACTCTACAAAATTACCTTTGTATTTTTCAAATTCTTTCCAGCTTGCTTGCTGGGTGAACCATCGACTGAATTTCCTTTTACTCTATTTTTAGCAATTTACCACTTGCATTTCAAAATTATGACAAAGTTAAGAATAATAGAAATTTTAATAAAATGAATCATAATGAGAGGAAATGGTGGTGAAAGTTTAGTGTCACATCACACATGCGAGCCATCATTCATTTTAAATTTTGAATCATCTCAACAAGATTTCCTGACGCAAACAATCATATATCAACATGTGGCAAAATTTCTGCATCTTGCTTACCCCTCCCCCAACCTAAATTTGGACATGTGTCCACACATGCAGAATGGAAACATTGATTTTACGGGGGGTTTGAAGAGAATTATGTGAATGTCTATCTTATCATACAATGATTAAATGAAATGCTCTAAAGGATAATTAAGAATGCAATTAATGTGCATGTACCTAAGTGTGTACAAACATGATCGTGGAGAATTCATTACATTGATCAGGGAGAAAGTACTGCTTGCGTTGTTGAGAAATAATTGAGCAATTAATGATGATTAGGTGGAAAGGGGTGAGGTGAAAAGAAATGATGGAAGAGAGAGAAAGGTGGTACGGATGGGTGAATGGGTGGATGGGTGAAGAAATGGATTTCTAAAAAAGTAGAAATCTTTATTATGACAAGTATGTACCTCATTTATCCGGAAGGAGAGACTTCGGCTGTAGGAACTCCTTTGCTGCAAGAACTATGCTTGGGTGTTATGTGTTGGATAAACTACTATAGGAACTCTTCTTTTGAAGCTGACTTGCGATATAATTTGAGACGGTGCCCATTCACCAGTAGTTTGAGTTTCAGAGGGTTGATGGTCATGAGCTGCATAGCTCCTTTGGGAAATACCTCTGCAACCTCATATGGCCCTAGCCACCTTGTCTACAATTTACCTGCATTATCCTTGTACCATGAATCATAAAGTAATGCCCAATCACCTGACTAGAATTTCTTCTCTTTGATAAATCTGTCATACCATTTGACTCTTTGATTTTGTACAAGTTCAGTATGGTGCAATGCTATTTTCCTCAGCTCGTCCAATTCATTCAGTTGCATGATCTATTCCTTTTGTGCCATGGAAATATCCATTCCCAACTCTAGAGCAGTTCTGAGAGTCTTGTGCTCAAATTCTATAGGCATCATGGCTGTTTTCCCATATAGCAACTCAAATGGGGTGAAGCCTGTAGTTGTCTTCCAGGTGGTCATGTAAGCCCAAACTGCTTCTGATAATCTATTTTCCCAGTCGTTTTTGTGAATATGCATTGTTTTGGTGAGGATGGCCTCAATCTCTCTATTTGTCACTTCAACTTGTCCATTTTCTTGAGGGTGATAAGGAGTGGATTTCTTGTGCCTGATGTTATATTCATTAACCAATGCTGTAACAAGGGTTGATGTAAATTGAGTGCCTTGATCAGTTACTATTTCTCTTGGTACCCCATATCTTATGAAAATTTCTTCATACAAGAATTTTGTAACCTTTTTGTCTCTTGCATGCTTCATGGCTTTGGCTTCAACCCATTTTGTTACATAATCAGTGCACACTAGAATATAGGACTTCCCATTGGATGGAGGATCAATGGGTCCCACAAAATCCAAACCCCATTTGTCAAATGGTGTGATTACCACTTGTGGACAGAGTGGCATCTCATCCAACTTTGTTGGACTACCCATTCTTTGGCATTTATCACATCTCCTTGTATATCATCCTGCATCTTTGTCTAATGTAGGCCAATAGTATCCTGTGTTCAGGATTTTTATTGTTGTCCTTTTAGCTGCAAATTGGACTCCATAGGGTTCATCATGGCATGCATGCAAAATTTCATAGGTATCATCTTCCCTCACACATATTCTCATAACGTGATCAGGTCCAGTATAAAATAGGCATCCAACTATCCATGAAAAAGGGAAGGATTTTTTAATCAACACTCTTCTCCGTCTAGGGGAGAAGTGAGGAGGAACTCTCCCTATCACAAGGTAATTGGCTATGTTAGCATACCAGGGTGTTTTCACATTGATGGAGAATAAATTCTCATTTGGAAAGGAGTCATCTATGGCTTGAGTATCGTCTAATGAGGTTAGCCTTGAGAGGAAATCTGCAATCATGTTTTCCTTTCTTGGTTTGTCTACAATAGTGAGGTCAAATTCTTGCATTAATAGCAACCATCTGGCTAATCTTCCTGAGATTAGGGGTTTGTTCATGAGGTATCTAATGGCTGCATGATTAGTGTGTACAAAAAATTGATAACCTGTGATATAGTGTCTGAATTTATTCAAGGCATAGATTACTGCCAACATTTCTTTCTCTGTGACTGTGTAATTGAATTAAGCTCCCTGCAAGTTTTTACTGACAAAGTAAATGGAATTTTCAATAGCTTCTGATTTTTGTCCTAAGACTGCTCCTATTGCATAATCTGAGGCATCAGTATGGATGTGGAAAGGGATTTCCCAGTTTGGTCCCTTAAGTACGGGAGCATGAGTTAGAGCTATTTTTAGAGCAGAAAATGCTTTATCACAACTTTCTGTCGATTGAAACTCAACATCTTTAGTCGTAAGACTATATAGTGGGGCTGCTATTTTGCTAAAATCTTTGATGAAACATCTCTAATAGCCTGCATGTCCTAAAAAACTCCTAACATCCTTTTGTTTTGCAGGTATAGGTAAATTATTTATTACCTCAATTTTTGCTGGATCAACTTGAATGCCAAGGTGGGAAATGTAGTGGCCAAAAACCACACCTTCCTGCATCACTATGAAGCACTTTTCACTGTTTAAGGACAAATTTTGATCCTCACATCTTTGTAGAAAATTTTTCAAATTATCCAATGCTTCATCAAAGGTGGCACCATAGGTAGTAAAATTGTCCATATAGATCTCCATGCAATCAAGGGAGATATCTGAGAATATACTGATGACTGCTCTCTGAAAAGTGGCAGGTGCATTGCATAACCCAAAGGGAAGCACATAATATGCATATGTCCCCCAAGGACATGTAAATTTAGTCTTCTCTTGGTCTTTTGGTGCAATTTGAATCTGATTGTATCCACTAAATCCATCAAGAAAGGAGAAGTACTCCTTTTTTGCAAGAGAGTCTAGGACTTGATCTACAAAAGGCAAGGGGAAGTGATTTTTCTTAGTGGCAGCATTGAGTTCCCTATAGTCAACACAAACTCTCCATTTCCCTCTCTTTTTGGGCACAATCACCAATGGGGACACCCATTGGCTATTTGAAATAGGGTAGATAAATCCTGTGTCTAGTAGCTTTTGTAGTTCTATTTTGACAATTTCTCTTAAGACAGGGTTGATTCTCCATTGTGGTTGTCTTATAGGTGTACACTCATCTTTGATATAGATTCTATGAGTGTAGAGTTTTGGATCTAATCCTTTCATGTCATGATAATCCAAGGCAAATTATTTTTGATGAGTTTTTAGCAAATTTACCAATATCAGCTGTTGTTCCTCATTCAATTTACTATTGATGTTTAGAGAGCGTCCCTCAGACACTTGTACTTGTGTGACTAGCTTTATCATAGCTGCTTCATTAATACAAGGTATCTTAAATTTAGGCAACAACATGGTGTGAAAACATACCTGTTGCTACAGGAATTGTGTCTACGGAAGGAGTTGCTACAGGAAGTCTGTCTGCAGAGACAGTTGCTACAAGAAGAGTGGCTGTAGGAAGTCTGTCTACTTCATTGGAGCTGGCTCAGGAGATTTAATTGCCAAAGGCTATATGGAATCAGTCAAAGATTCTTCCTGCTCTTCCATGGGTAGCTTAGTGATAATGGGGGTGGAAGGAGCTTGCAAGTGTAGACACATAAAAATGGCCTAGACCCGCAAACCACATTCTTCTATATCATGCTTCATCTCAACATAATTAAAATATTTAATTATGTCCTATAGTCCAATGTCAACTATTAATTAAATAATTCTTAATTATTTAATTAATTCACATCTTTTATTCCTCCTGGCTATTTAAATAAATAAATTACATTTATTATTTAAATACGTCGCTAATTGCTTATGTCACTCTATAATTAAGTAAATTCCTAAATTTATTTAATTATTACTTCCTCATGATTATTAAATAAATAGATCTTATTTATTTATTTATTTAATACGTCATTAATTATTTATGTCTTCTCATAATTAAATAAATTCTTATTATTTATTTAATTATTATCCTCTCCAACTTTCTTTCTAATTTTAAATAAAATCATTTATTTAAAATTACCCACTTTCTAATTTTCCTCCACAATTGAATAATTTTAATTATTAAATTGTCTTATTGATTTTCTTTCTAAATTTAAATAAAAATATTTTATTTAAATCGACAACTTCCCTCTTTCCAAGTAAATAATTTTAAATTATTATTATTTACTATCACATGAATTCATCATTTTGGAATTAATTTAAAATATTAATTTCAAAATAACATTTCTCTCCACAAAGTAAGTTATTTCTAAAATAACTTGATTTTCTAAATATCTTCTTCTTGTTCAATCTTTATTTTTTGATTTTTACTAATTTCATCTCAAGGTCACGTTTATTCTCCACCATTGATTTAATTTCTTAAATTAAATCTTGTCCACACATTTGGAGATTGTTGCCCTAACCCTAATTGAGAGTTGCCTTATTGAATCTTGACCTTTGATTCCAGGGCATTCTTCAATCTCTCATCTCGTTTGTCCATCAAGATTGCATTTTCTATAAAATGACAATCTTGATCTCATTTTCAGGATCGATGAATCATTATTATCTCTTATTATCTAAAATTCTTCTTCTTCACTTCATTCTTCTTGTCTAACAATTATTTTTTTGCAGATTTTCTTATTGCATGTAGATTTATCTTCTCTTGCATTTTAGATCAAATCCTTCAATAGTTGCTAGGTCATGTCATAAACTTAGTTTGCTCACACAAAGGTTGAGGGCATCCATCATATTGCAGCAAATAGATGAGGTTCAATAGAAGTGAGTCATGGAGAAGAAGGGATTGGGTGAGAGCTTCTTATTCGTTCTTTTGTTTTGTTTTCCTCTGCATTCTATTGACTTGTTGGATTTACTTAATATGCATGCTTTATTAGACTAACAATCTATTTTGCAGAAAATAATCCTTCATTACAGTAAGGTTGTTCCTAAACATAGGCGTATGTCACTTAAACTCATAGCATATGTAGGAATTTGGTTTGGATCAACAAAATATACATGCTGCTGTTGTGGTTTGTTTTTTGGGTTGGTAACTGGGTAGGTTTAGATATGTTGGTACTTGGATTAGTAGGAGGGGGCATTATAGCAGGTTGTTGGGTTTGAGAAGATGGCTACATATAGCTGGTGGGTTGGTTTGGCCATTGCTGGCCACCTCTCCATTAAGATGTTTGCTGCTAGTTTCCTGGGGGTGGTTACCAAGGTCCCTAAAACTGTTGCCAATTCCCCAGAGGTTGCGGCCACTGAGGTGAGGTATTTTGATAATTGGACCAAGCATTAGGTGGGTTATTCCAAGACTGGGGTGGGTATCCTCCATAGTTGGATGGATAGGGTGGCTGCCATTGGTTACCAGATGAATAAGAATAATTAAAATAAGGTCCAGTAAAAGATAGTGGATATGGTGGCATACCTTGTCTTGAAGCCCACGGCCTCTTCTGTGCAACAAAGTAGACTTGGTCTTCCTCAATCTGAATTGGTTTGAACTCAGGTGGAATATGCTTACTGTCAATGTTAGCTATCACCTTGCATCTGTAGTCCCTCTTCTTCTATCTACACTGAGGGAAATATTCTATCAGTATTGCTTCTGCCTCCTCATGTTTCTTTTTAGCTTGAAGTGTATCCAACTAAGTAGCTAGATTATTAATTATATCTTGCTTGAAATCTTCCAAAAAATTTGTAATCTCCATCCTTGAGACTCCACTGTTGGATGACTTACCCATAGAGGATTGGTAGGCTCTTCCTTTCTGTGAAGTTGCCCTAGAATAGTTCTGACATATCTTATTGATATCATCCCAAGGGACTTGAGTGATATCTGCTCCTACCATTAGGTCTAAGGCATTAGTGCAAATTTCATTAATTCCTCTCAGAAAAAGTAACTTTGTGAGTCTTCATTAAGTGTATGATGTGGAGATTTCTACAAACAAAACAAAAACCTTGAAATGAAATCTTCCAAGCTCTCATCTTCTTTTTGTTGCATTATGAAAATGTCACCTCCTCTCATGTCACTACCCCTGCAATATTCTTTGTACTTCTCAAGAAAATTTCTCTTCATATCTTCCCAAGTTCTCACAGTATTTCTGCCAAGGCTCATAAATCATCTTAATGCAACTTCTTTCAAAGTAGTAGGAAATATCTTGAGTTTGTGGGCATCAGTGGTATAGTCATAACTTATGCAGAGTATATCAAACTCAAACAAAAAAGGTATTAGGATCTTCTGTGACAAGCCCATAAAATTTAGGAAGGACTGAAGCAGAGATATTTTTGAGGTTATCTACTTCATTTTGTTCAACAATGGGAAAGGGGAAAGCTGGTTGATTTTGCCTATTAGGCCTATCTCCATTTGCATCAGCCATATCTGCTTGATGAAATTATAGAATGAAGGGTTCTTCAAAAAGATTTTGATCTTCAAGGGAAACTTCAGAACTGGTCAAGTTAGGGAATATATCAGTAAAGGGCTATGGTTCTTCTTCTTCTTCGTCTCTAGGTAGATTTGGAAGTTCTACTAGCTGAAATGGCTTAAGATTATTAGGAAGGAATCTCTCATAAGCATCTCTTCTTCTTCTATGCATGCGGTATCAACTCAGTATCAACCAACTCACACAAATAATGGGTGGGGAAAAATAGTGGATCATACTTCTAACACTAAGAGAAAAATTTACAAATACTACAGTAGAAAAACCATCAATGACTCCAAAGGACTTCCTAGTTTGACACCATCCCCGACAATGACGCCAAAAATTTCGGCCCACAATAATGATTTCAATAACTAGGCCCTTACAACCATGATTCAAAGATTGGATATTTGACTTGAATAGCTATCTTAACCACCATGAAGGTACATTTAAATTTTCAACCCAGGGACGTGAACTTGAAATGAGTCAACACAGTATGTGCACTGGGAATTCTAGAGTAGTCATCTTTGTTCTATAGCTAAGAAGGGATTATTGCTGAATGTAAATTGCAGGAAAGGAAACAAAGCAAATGCTGAACATCACTTAATCAAATCTAAACTGATTATGCATAATAGGAAGGAAAATCTAAGCATCCAACATAAAAATACTCCACCCACCTTGGCTGCAGGAACAGTCACAAAATAGAGTTCTAGTGGTTGCAAGAACAGTCAATGCCAGAATCTTAACTAAGTACTGAACAAAAACTAACACTTATCTAACTAAACTAAAGGAATGGATTAATCACCAAGTGGCCCCCCTTGGATGAGTATCCTCTAAAATAATATAAAACTTGGATACTCAACTCAGAATCTCATTTCATTCATCAAAAAATGTAACTATAGAAATATGGCTGATAATCAGCTTGTACGAGAAATTGGCGATCAACTCACTAAATCACTATCACTAGCTCGTGGAAGGAGGATTTGAGCCTTATTTATCAACTAAACAGGGCCATCAACTCCCACTAATTGAGAGGATGCCATTTAGGGAAAGCGAGAGGAAAACGGAAGGGGCAGTTATGCATGTAGGGGAATCCATTTGAACATGCATGCCCAAATGTGGACTCGACCACTACAGTAACACCCGCAATGCTCAATGCCATTAAAGATCGGTGTAAGGTGGTTACATGCAACTGAGACATGAATCTTCCGCCATCAGCTTTAGTTGACCTTTGCATGACTCCTCAACCTGATCAGTTGGTGGCTATATTTCTCAACTTAGAATTTCAATCATGTTTGCAGAGTAATGTTAGTACACATAATAATCACATAATCATAACCACATTAAAGAAAATTCATCAATCACATGAAAAATAAATATAGATGGTCCACATAATGGGTAAATGTCATTAAAACTAGCAAAAATGAAATTAGTCCAAATGTCTTATGATTGAGAGAAACTATATGAAAGTGTGGACATAGAATATCAAAGTTTGTGGTAATTTTAGCAAATAACAAGAGATTCTACCCCCCTAACTAGGCCAAAATCAAGACTCATCACCACCCTGGCATCACATTTCCATCATCTAGGGACTAGAGAGGCAATTCATCTCTAAATTCTAGGGCACCAGACTCTGTATGGGATTCCACCAATTGATTTTGTTTAAAATATTTGGAGTTGAAGGTCTAAATTTCCTTACTCGGGTTGGGATTAGCATCTTGAATTTATTTTGTTTGTCTTAACTTCATAAGTGCCAACTGTTGAGCATTTAACTTTGGGGTATTTTGTACCTGGTCAGAGTTTTTTAAGAGTTCTATGTTAGTATCTTCTATTCCACCCTTATAGGTTTCATCCTGATATTTTATTATGTTGTTATCTAATTCATCTATGAGGGAGGAGAAACTTTCCTCCACTCTCGAGGCACTATTATTGCTTTTATTTGTCTCTGCACTCTCCATTCATGAAGGGTTATTCTTTCTATTAGTGTTAGCTTTAGAATTAGTGAGGGCATATTTCTCATCGAGCTTCTGCGGGGTAGGGTTACAACCCTTAGTACCCATCTCATTATTTACATCTCTATCATTCCACCCTTCAAAACTAGAGGGCTACATTTTATTTCGACTGCCTCCACGCAGGGTTGTCTTATTATTGGTTCTATTTTTAATTAAAGGGAAATTCCTTCTGAAATGACCCTCGTGTCTGTAAAGATAACATGCGTTGAACCTTTCCAATAATTAAATTTCACATATAATATTTCCAAATTTTAATTTAATCTCTAACACCTTTGGTAAATCCAAACCCAACAATAATGACACCTAAACTCAAGCATCAAAATGGGGAAGTGGAGATTTGGTATCATCCACCTTCAAAATAGAACCATGAGGTTCAAGTAGAAGCGAAATGAATTTCTAGAGGCGGGGTGGAACCCATTTTATAATTATCCACCGAGGGCTTGAGAGGGCCAACACCTCATTTTCCATAGCCTCTGGGTTTCATGCCAGAGCACAGAAGACCACATTACCAACATTCCAAAATTGTTTAGAGGTTACTTCCATTTGGGATTTTTGATTATTGAAAAAAACAAAAAATAACCCTTTCTGAATCATTCGACAGTAATAAAATTGCAATCCTAATTTTCTTTCCCAAACATTATTAAAACATTCCTCCATGTATTTTCTAGCCAAAACCCTATTAGGGTCGACAACTGCAAAGAAAATTGCCATTTTAATCATTGTAGCATCTTCCTTTTCAATAGCCTCATCTAGGGTTTTTTTAGGAACAAGAAAACCTTTCAACGAAAAAGCCGAGGCATGCTTACCTCATTCCTGCTCCCCATTGCACTGCACACTAACAATTTTTCCAATGTCAAATTTAGCTCCCTGCGGTAATTGTTTTCTCTCTCTCGCAACCACGTCCTAGAATGACTTAGAAACCTCCACATTTTCATTGGATTTGGAAGGGATATTAGGAGATCCATTGGGGGGCTATGTATCCACTAGAATCATCAAATGATCACCCTTTAGAGCACCCACATACAGGCGGGCTGAGACACCACCGTTGGCATGGGGTCGAGGTCACACCCCACAAATAACTGTTATGACCAAGATAAACTAAGCACCACGACCAGATACAACCCTACACCCAAATAATGATGATAGATCATGGAGGAGGGCCAAGCTTCCTCCACAGAACGTGGAAGGACATACCACCAAAACCCTCGCAAGAGAGTACCCCAGTTGCAAAGCAAAATCTCCCCTTCTCTAAGTCCTTTGAGCAATATTTTAGAAACATCGGCTTAGGAGGCTTTTGAAAAATTGTATGGTAAAATATATAAGATTAGGGGATACTAGATTGATAATGATTTGATGAATCTTGATCCTAAAAGTTTTGACCACATGCAAGACTACATCTCCAAAGTTAAACAACCAAGAACACAACTGAAAGATTGCAATATTGATAAGGAGGATTTACAATTGATTCTGAATGTGTTATCCAAGCTTGGTCCTTAGTATTTAGTGTTAGTTTTTGTCTTTCATACCCATCAAATTTCTATGGTAGAATCATATGTTGATCCTAAGTTTTATGACTATGCAAATCTCCTAATCCAAGAGGAAGCTAAGTTAATGAACATGGGTCTAATCAAGTCTTCAAAGTCACAAGCAATGGTGGCTAGTAAGTCTAAGGTACAAAAAGAATCAATGAATATTGATACGAAGCAAAAGAAGAAAAAGAACAATCCACATAAAGAATTTGAATCCTCTCCCTCTAAAGGGGAATCATCTAAGAAGGAGAAGTTTATATGTGCATATTAAAAGAAATGAGGGCATGATGAAAACCACTGTGATTCAATATAGATTGATGAGTTGAAGCATCTTCTTAAGAAGCATCAAACCAATGTACCTTTGAACATCAAGGGGTTCATCATCTTCTTCTTCATCAAAGTCCAAAAAACATAAGGGGAAAGTATCTATTGTAGTTGTAGATTCTGAGTTAGAGAGGTGGATACTCAATTCAAGAGCCTCACATCACAGGGCTTCATCAGAGAATATAATCTCTTCATTTGAGACTTATTCATCACCATACATCCTGATGGCGAACAACACATATATGCATTTTTATGAGAAGGGATCCATTAAAATGGATGAAAAAGCATTTAATGATGTTCTTTGTCTTCCTTCATTGTCAACCAATATCATTTATATCTACACATGGTCTAGAGCAGGCAAGAGTGTTGAGTTCAAACCAGATTCTGTCATAATTCAAGATTTACATAGAAGAGATATAATTTTAGTTGGGGAGGTTGATCACCAATCTTGAGTCTACACCTTCTCACATTTTTCTCTTGATGATTTGAAAAATGTTCACATTGAGGCATCTATTGAGGAGATTCAGTATGGTCATTTGAATCTTGGTATTGTTTCATCCATTGAGGATCTAGTGACATGTATTGATATTCCATATCCTTCATCTATTATTGTACTTGAGGATGCTTGTATTGCCACAGTTTTAGCTCCTTGTCATTTAATGTAGCAATACATTCATCATCTTCTAGAGATGGCTACATGCGATGAATACTTGATAGACATTGCTGAATTGTTTTGTGAGTTTTGAATTTCAAATTTGGGAGACATCATCATTGATTGTATTCATCTTCTCTTTGATGGAGATGATCCTTCTTTAGTTATTATGAGGGAACACTCTGACCCTCTTGTTCATTCTCTACATGATCATCCTTTGTAGTTTGACTTGAGTGTGGATTCTTTTGGACAACTTTTGGAGGAGGCTTCTTTGTCTTTAGAGGAGGTACATTTATCTTTGGATTATGTTCTACAATCATTTCTAGGAGATTTTGGATTGTCTTCTTTAGCAGTGTGTCCTAGAATGCCTATTTGGGGTATGCCCAATTTTGACATTGACATGGAGACAATTGAACATTCTTCAGAGACATCACATATCCTTCTTCTCGCATCTTCCTTTTAGGAATGGGAAGACATCCTTCATACCATCTTGGTTTTGTTTCTTCCTAAGGGGAGGAATGTTGTTTGATGCTTTTGGATCATCTTCTGCATTCAATGTCGAGCTTCTACCATCATTGTAGGAGACTCAACATTGAGGGGGGTTGCATGTTCTCTCTTCTTCTTCTCTCTTATGGGGGGACTTTTTCCTCATATGGGGTTTTATCTTTCTCATTTTTCAGTGAGAGCATTTTGTTTTATTTTCATCTCTCTTTTGGGGAGGAGTTTTGTCCCATTGGGTTTTCTCCTTTTCTCCATTTGTGAGAGATTGTATTTGTATTTGTATTTGTACATGGGTACCTAACATTGCCTTGTAGCTGGGACCCATCTTTGTGTCATTTGCATAATAATCTGCTACTCCCTAAGTTGCACTTAAGGGGGTGTTGGTGTAAATAAAGTCTTGTACCTAGTTAATTCATTACTAGGGGTCTTAGAGGACTTATTTAAACATGTTAAGTTTAATTAGGTCCTAGGAAGGAGTCTTTATAGAAGGTGTTAGTTATCATTAGATCCTATCTTATCTTTTGAATTATAATGTATGTGTCCTAGGTAGTTGTGATAAGTTTCCACATGACATAGGATTAAGACATTGTAGACACATAAAAATGACCAGGACCTGCAAGCACTATTTTACCACTTTTCATCCTAACATAATTATGACATTTTAATTATGTTCCTAACCCACATTCAACTATTAATTAAATAATTCATAATTAATTAATTAATTCATAATCTCTCATCCTTCATGATTATTAAATAAATAAATCTTATTTATCTATTTAATATGTCACTAACTGTCAAAAGTCTCCTCTTAATTAAATAAAATCCTATTTATTTAATTAATCCTTATTATTAATGTCCTTCTGATTATTAAATGAATGTATTTAAAATATATTTATTTAATGTGTCACTAATTCCTAAATCCGCTTAATTAAATAAATTCAATTAATTTATTTAATTAATTAACAAATTCTTCTAAATTAAATAATTATTTTAATTATTTAATTATGGCATGTGACACTTCTATATTTTTAAATAAAACAAATCATTTAAAAATATCTCACATGGTTAACTGATTCTTCATTTAGTAATTAATTTCAAAAATCAATTACCGCTTATCACACAAAATCTCTATTTTGAATTAATTTAATTCAAAATGGAATTATTCTTCTACAAATCAAGTAATTTCCAAAATTATTGATTTTCTAAAATCTCATCCTCTTGTCTTTTGATTTTTACTAATTTCATCTCCACTGTCACATTCAGTCTTGATTTAATTCATTTAATTAAATCTTATTTACACATATGGGTATTTTGCCCTAACCCTAATTGAGAGTTGCCTTATTGAATCTTGACCTTTGATTCTAGGGCATTCCTTAAAGCTCTCATCTTGTTGTCCATTTGTTCAAGATTGCATTTTCTATAAAATGACAATCTTGATCTCATTTTGGGATCCGATCATTGCTTAAGTTATTCTTACTATAGGCATTTCACTTCATATCTTAGGCTTTTATGTTAATCATTGCTTGCATATTAGGATCTATATTCTAGTTGCATAATTACATACATTTTCATAAATCCTTCAAAGGCTTAGCTAGGGCTAGACAAATAGTAACTTGCTCACAAAACCTGAGGGCATCATACTATTACAACAAGCTTGAGAAGGTACAATAGAAGTCAGACATGGAGCATTAGGAATGGGTGAGATCCTTCTTGTTATTAAATTCCTTTATTTACTTCCAATGCATTCTATTGTATAATGTTTTCATTAACTTGCAGGTACAACTAATCAGTTGTTGATGTTTGCAAGAATTTAACGTTATTACATTGGTGAACCCGACATTCTAACAAACTTTTGCAGGTGTCGTACGGCTTCAAATTTTTTTTTGCAGGTTCAAAGTACGGAATGATGCACAGGCGATGCAATCAATCGCATGCATTTGATCGCAATCGATCGCATACGACCCTTCCAGATGCATTTGACGCATTTGAAAAACCAAGCCGCATCCAGCCGAGCCACAGGTAACTGGTAAAGATCATTTTTTTTTCTGGTCATTATTGTAATCTGGATCCGACGCATCGCGGCCAGAAATTGATTTTTTTTTTTTCTTTTTTTTGGTGTTTAAAAAGAACCAACCCTAGGATAGACACATAAATTTCAATTTACCAATCCTAGGATAGACAATCTAATTGGAATTTATCAATCTAGGGTAGTCACCACACTTTTTTCTTTGGATTAATAATGAACACCATGTTTTTGTGAAGCAACATCTTCACCTAGCATAGAAATTTTTTATTTTGGGTTTAAAATTGAACAGCTTGCTTTTTGTGTTTGATTGGATAATAGGCATATGCTCTCCCCTTTACTGGGTGATCAAAAAGCCAGACCTATCCATTTTTATACTTATGCATTTATGTTTTCTTACAACCCTTAGAAGGCCTGCCGTAGTGGGAAAAAGTACTCACCCTACGGGAACGACCTAAGTGGGAACACCTAAAGCCAAGGTTTCCAACCCACTATAATCAAAAGCAAGTTGTTGATGAAAATCCAACTTGACAGTAGTAGACAGGATAACCATCCCCAAAGCCTTTGTTCTAAAGGTTGGGAGGTCTCTCGAGGGAGTATATCCATTGTCACACTGAACGGAAATACTTATTAAGAACCATAGTGTAGTAGCCAGCCGTGTCAGTAACCAAACATCGTTTCAATCACAGTGCAAGGGGAGGGAAGAATCTCCCCCCAAGACACTCACCATATAATCACCACAGACTTTTGCTCAGGGGATTCGGTATCCACTTCCATCACCTTGAGTACGCACCTGGAAAAGACAAAAACACGGGCGCCCTCTAGGGGGTGACAAGGCTGTGTGAGTCGACGTGATTTTAAGATGTGGGTTGTGATTGCGAGGATGACCCATTTGACTATTAAGAGTGAGTCTGTCTAAACATGCACTTCATATTTTGATTTCTGTGTTTGCCAACAATTTTTAACAAAAATTAAATATCACAAATCAAACCAGAAAAAACTTTCAAAACTAAAAATTATATATTGCGATGCAAGTGCTCTGCTGCACCGCAATCAAAGCCATAAAGCCACATTACTTTGATGAGCCGCATTTGAGCCATCAGGAGCCGCATTCGCTCTGTTAAACCGCATTTGAACAGTGAGCCGCATTCGGTTAATTGAGCCGCATTTGACAGACATAAACCCGCATTCGCAATACTGTGTCGCATTCGACACTTCCTGAATCACATTCGATTCTATGAGCCGCATATGCTCTGTTGTGCCGCATTTGCTGCAATGCATTTGCTAAAACTACAAACAATTCTTCACTGTCCAAACAGAAAGTCCACATCTTGTCTTCAAGTCAAATCCCAAATCTTTCTTCACTGTTACAGTCCAAACCAAAACAGTATATTGCTCAAACTTTCCATCAAACATTGCATTTTAAGTACCATTTTAGACTCACCAATAGGTTTCATTTTTTCCATTAGATTGCATTGGTAGTTTCACCATCTCCTTAGATACTCACTTTTTGCAGATTTTAGGAGTTGACTCTTATCACTCATTGTCCAAACTTTGCATTCAATACTAGGTTGTCATTGGACCCAATTACCTTTGTCATTTTGTCAAGCCTTTTGTGAATTATTTCCCACTCATTAGTCTAGTGTGGAAATTTCACTTTGTCCTATTTATAGTCCTTCCACGGTCCATTGGTCTTCCAAAAAATTGAATCATTGCAAAGACTTTGTTTGCCCAAGTTTGTCCTCTTTAGATCTCTCACTAGTAAGTACATCTTAGGATCCTTTATTTCATATCATTTGGCATCTCCCTTTAGTGTCACACCACTTGCATTCACAAGCCTTTAGTCTTACTTGCATTCATAGCATCCTTTAAAAATCCAAAAAGAAACCAAAAACATAGTCTCATACTTAGATCATTCTCTCCATCATCCCAAGTTGAGCAAAACTTTGTATGGTTGAAACTAGACTACAGAAAAAGAAAAGACTTATGGATTCTTTTAGACAAGACCCCAACTTTCTTGAGTTCACAACTGGCATGGACTCATTTCCCAATACCATGAATAATCCTTGTTTTGACATGGAAAATTCCACAATCAATCCTTTTAGTGAGATGAACATACCATCATCTCCCTCACATATTTTTGAACCATTTATCCGACGAGATCAAAATGGGGATGTCTTTGAAGAAGACATATTAGCTGCCGCTCAACATCCAGAAGTTGTTGCTTTTGTAGAAGTAGTCTTAAATGACTCTTCTAGATTCCTAGCTATGCTCCTTGACCAAGGGGCTAAGTTACCAAAGGGATTTGACCTTAACACTCTTAGAGAAACTTCTCCCACTCCACCATCACACAATTCCTCCATGGGAGCCTCTTCACAAAATGTCATCAACACACTCAATGCTACCTCCCTTGGTCATACTACCACCACAACCAACACCACATCTATTGGGGGATCATCTTCCCAAACCAACACCACATCACAATCCATTCCACAACAAACATCCACCATTCCTTCACAAACAATGGGTGCAACCACATCAAACCTCTTTGGAACTTCATCTAGTTCCATGAATACATCAGCAAACCTATTATTAGGTTCTTCAAATACTATGGCAACTAACTCATCTAACCCTTTTGGGAGAAATAAATGAAGAGTTACCATACAAAGAACCCAACCCACTTCCTCATAGGTTAATACCAACATTCCTGTGACTCAAACCACCAACATTCCTCAAGGCCACAATCTCTTATTTGGTCAAGGCAATCAAGGCACTCAATCATTCACTCCATTTGGGCATCAACAAGCTCAAAATCAACAAGGCCACCATTCTTTCACTCCATTTGGACATCAACAAAGTCAAAACCAGCAAGGTTCTCAAATCCAGTCCAACATGGCAGGATATCACATCCCCACTTACGACTCTCAAGTCCATACGCAACATCACATCCCTCATCAAAACGTTCATTTCCAACAACCGCCTAATCACAACACTCATTTTTCTCACCGACAACCCATCTCATCACAATAGTTGGGGACTCAAGCTTCCCCTATCACCAATGGAGGTGATGCTACCAACCATCCCATGGTGGAAGCACTCACACAACAACTCGCTGCTCTTCAAACACAAGTGGAGACCTTGCAACAATCCAATAAAAAGTCATACATGTCGCATGACTTGTGTCCATATCCATTTGACACAACTTTGTATATTCCACCCTTTCCTCATGGATATGTGGTACCCCATTTTACCAAGTACAAAGGTAAAATGAACCCCATTGAACACATTAGAGAATTCACTACTAGTTGTATGGACATTGCATACGAGTAAACTTATCTCATGAGACTCTTTTCTAGAAGTCTTGCAGGTCATGCACTAGAATGGTTCTCGCTTTTGCCTAAGGGAATAAAAACATGGGACGAATTAGAAAACAAGTTTGTCAAAAACTATGCTTACAACATTGACACAGACATCGACATCACCTCTTTATGTAGACTTACCCAAGAGGATGCAGGAGATACTTTCATTCCATTCTTCCAAAGATGGAGAACCTTAGCAAGCAGATGTCTGGTAGAAATACCTGAAAAGGAGAAAGTTACCATGTTTGTTCAAACTCTCCTAGGACCACTAAGGTATGTCCTACAAGTCCATTGTTGCACCACTTTTGTTGACCTTATTGAAAAGGGTGTTCAACTAGAAAAAGCCTTGATTGCCAAAGGTGAATTAAAATATGGTGGCAAAACCATCAACACCACCACCAATAATAACCCAAGTAGCTCAAACGACAAAAAATAAATACTGGGTTAAGAACAAGCACATCACCAACAACGGTGTAGTTGATGCAAAAACTGTCAATGCAACAGGTCATGTACTCACAATCAAAGGAGTACAAAATCAAAATGCACCCGTCACTACACCAACACCAACTGCTAATGCTATCCAAAACAATCACACACAATCTAACCAAAGGTAGTTGTATCAACTCCGACAGTTCCAAAAGTGCACATACACCGCTTTGGGTGAACCTATCGAAACTGTCTTAAAGAAACTTCTCCAAAATGGCGTCATAACGCTGGAAGAGCCGAAACCATATGACCCTGGTCAATTCAAGCTGTCATGGTGGGATGATAGGTCATTTTGTGATTACCATCGTGCCAAAGGGCACAAAACTTCCTCTTGTCGCCAATTGTGAAATTTGGTGCAAGACCTCATAGAGAACCACACCATTGAGTTGGGTGGTCAATCTTTTACATCCAATGCAGATCATAACATACATAAAAACCCACTGCAGGATCATGGTAAGGCTTCCTCATCTGGCACCAAGCATACAAACAACCAAGCCAACCACATTCGTCCGGCTTATAATACTGCTCGTCCTACATACAGTTATCTTGATGGCACTATTATTAACAATCTTCACGCTGCTAATGAAGATGAATATGTTAATACCATCAACATTAAAAGAGCCCCGAAATGCAATGTGACTATGCGTAACGGCAAGGTCACCATCCTAGGTCCTTCGACATGTGAACCGAAAATCACCATACTTGGTCTGTCCGCCAGATAGTCCAATCCAAAACCGAAGTTCAACATCGTTGAGCAGTTAAATAAAACACCTGCCCAAATATCCATTCTTGAACTAGTCTGTATTTCACCCACGCATAAGGCCATCCTCGATAAAGTACTGCAAGAGTCATCTGTCCCAACCAATATCGATGTCAACCACTTTGTGACTATGGTCGGATACCTGAATTCACCTCACCACATCACCTTTTCAGACAACGACTATTCCTCACCCAAACCATCACATAATGATGCCCTCCACATTGAAGTCTTTGTCCACAAGCATAAGGTTAGATGAGTTCTAGTAGATGGTGGAGCAGGATTGAACATCTGCTCTCTGAAATTGGTCAAAGCTCTAGGTTTGTCTGAGGCATGTGTAGATGCTAGCAAAAGCACCATCATCAAAGCATACGATGATGAAGAATGTGCTTCTAAAGGCGTTATTACAATTCCACTCCGAGTAGGACCAATCATCATAGATACCACATGCCAGGTCCTGGATCATGACATACACTATAACATATTACTTGGTCGCCCTTGGATTCATGCTCTAAAGGCTATTCCATCCACATACCACCAATGCCTCAAATTCCCTTTTGATGGAACTGAGATCACTATCCCTGGAGATCCTAATCCGTTCCAATACTGCACCAACCTGCGAGCCACTACTGAGCACCAGGTACCCATCAATCAGGAGGCCTCATTTTCCACCGCATCCAAATACATTGACCCATCAACACTTATGAAATCATCCATTTCATTACCTTCTACCACACCATCTTCATCGGCCTCCATCCCAAGTAAAGATTTTCAGATCCAGGACCTTGGTTGTGGAGAATTCAAATTGAACACGGCTTACTGTATAACCACAATACCGAAGCCACCAAAAGTCTATGGTAGACCTTGTTTTGCAATTGAGCCCAAAGTAACTTTCAATGTTCCACCAATTTTTTTTTTTACATGGTGGGGCGGTATGGGTAATGAAGTCATTATTGACATGGATAACTGGATCTACAAAGACCCAATAGAGTTATCTCCACTACCGCTACATCTCTATGGAAAAGGATATGATATATGCAAATCCCAAGGTTTCAATGGCACAAGCGGCCTTGGAAAGAATAGTAATGGAAGAAGGGAACCTATCATCATAATGGCAAGACCAAGATACATAGGGCTAGGGTTCGACCAACTCAGAACTGACGATCAATGTATCTATGAATTTTCAAGTAAGGACGTAACGACAACGGAAAGTGTCGGGACAAGCAAAGAATCCCTAACCGAAACAGACTCAAATGAATGGGAATGGGGATCTGACAAAACCGTCAGTGACTATGAAATTGATGAACTATTCTTGGAACCTGGCCAACCTTCCTTTGAAGAATGATTCCACCAACAATATAACATTGACCCTATTGATTGACATTCTAAAGACAAGAAATGGGTAAGCATTCCTTGGAATCCAGAAGAACACAAAGTGTCATCAACAATACCTGAATAACCCCACCCCATTCCTGAGCCCACCCATGAGCCTGACCTATCTGAGCCCATCATCCATCCTTCTGAAATGCCTACTACTAGTCACGATGTTGATAATTTCATCCCATATTATGATTTTGAATTTGATTCATCTGACTCGGAGTATGGACCATCCATTGGATCAGACATGGAAGTGGAAATTGATAACTTTGCCTTTACACTTGAGGCATCAATTTGCACACTTTCCGCATCCTCCCCATCTTTCACCAACACTGACGATGGAATCCCCCTTGTATACCCACAACTAATCGACTGGGACCAACAAGATCCATCGGTGATGGACATATTTCAGAATGATGAGGCAATTACAGAATTCATGGGACTAAGAGAAGGTATTCCATGGGGGGATCACAAAACAGGGTTGTCCATTGATCTAGATTGTGCAACTTACTTCAGGGAGACGGTGCAATCCTCCAGTCGCAAAAATACAAAAAATGAAAAGAAAAAGAAATGCTTTTAGGTGAAAACCGCAAGGCACCTTCTGGCAGTAAAATAGTAAAAACAAAGGACACATCAGAAGGTGAAAACCTCTCTGAGGTGCCTAAGGATGGAGGATTGGCCTTTCTCCCCGTAACACAGGAAAAATCAGCCATGCTCATTAAGGATACAACATAAGTTAACATAGCTACACCAGAGAATCCCAAAATGATTCTCTTGGCCGCATCATTATCAGATGAAGAAAAACCTGAATTTAAATAATTCTTCACAGAGAGAAAAGTTAACTTTGCGTGGTCATATGCTGACATGCCAGGCCTGGATCCTGAATTGATTCTACATCATCTTCCTTTAATCCCAAGAATCAAGCCGGTTAAACAAAAACTGCGCAAGATGCATCCACATATTGCATTACTTGTCAAAGCTAAACTAAAAAAGTTACTGGATGCTGAATTCATAAGGTCAATAGACTATGCTGATTGGATATCCAATATTGTTCCTGTTACAAAGCCGAATGGACAAATCCGTATCTGCACGAATTTTAGAGATTTGAATAAGGCTTGCCCAAAGGATGACTTCCCCCTACCAAATATAGACATGATTGTTGACCTCACGACAGGATATGAGATGCTATCTCTCATGGATGGTTTTTCAGGCTATAATCAAATCAAAATTGCAATAGAGGATCAACATAAAACAACATTCAATTGTCCTTGGGGAACATATTGTTGGAATGTCATGCCTTTTGGCCTAAAGAATGCAGGCGCTACATATCAAAGGGCTATGACAACAATCTTCAATGACATGATGCATATTCTAATGGAAGATTATGTGGATGACCTATTAGCAAAATCTTTGACAAGAAAAGATCATCTCAAAGTCCTAGACAAAATATTTAGATGGCTTGAGGATTACAAGGTTAGATTGAACCCAAAGAAATGTGTTTTTGGAGTCACTTCAGGCAAGCTGCTCGGATACATATTTTCAAGATGAGGTATTGAGGTTGACCCAGCAAAGGTAAAAGCAATTTTGGACATGCCTCCACCAAAGGGAATCAGTGAGTTGCACACACTTTAGGGTAGATTACAGTCTATTCGCCGTTTCATTGTACAGTTGGCGGACAAGTGTCAACCATTCCAATATCTACTATACAAAAGCATTTCGTTTGTATGGACAGATAAGTGCAACATATCCTTTGACCAAATAAAAGAATATCTGTTGACACCACCAGTGTTAATGCCGCCTATTGAGGGAAAACCATTAATCCTATATGTCTCCACAACGACAAATGCATTGGGGGCATTATTGGCGTAAAATGACCATGAAGAGAAAGAAAGAGCCATATATTATATTAGTCGCACACTAATTAGATATGAGCTCAATTACACAACCATTGAAAGGGCATGCCTTGCAGTTGTTTTTGCGGCACAAAAACTTAGACACTATATGTTGAGCATCAAACACATTTAGTGGCAAAGATTGACCCATTAGAATATCTTCTGAGTCGAGTAGCATTGACAGGCCATTTGCCAAAATGGGTCATGATATTAAGCGAATATGACATACAGTATGTGGAGCGCAAGGCTATAAAAGGTCAAGTCATAGCAGATCAATTGGCTGATGCACCAATCCAGGCCACTCATCCTTTGATAACTAATTTTCCAGATGAGTCTATTTTTCACATAGAACCATCTCTACCATGGAAATTATACTTTGATGGATCCCACATTGGTCACGGCTCTGGAGCTGGCATATTATTTATCACACCACAAGGGGATTCAATTCATAAATCATTTCAGATTGCTTTCCCTTGTACAAATAATATTGCAGAATACGAGGCATTGGTCATAGGTCTCAAGATAGCAATCAAATGGAAAGTTTAGACATTACTCGTATTCAAAGATTCTCAATTGGTCATCAATAAAGTGAATGATAACTATGACACAAAAGATGAGAAGTTGCTTCCCTACAAAAGATGGTGGATAGTTTCTTGATGTATTTCAAAATGATAGCATTTGAACAAATCCTGAGGACACAAAATAAAGCAGCCGATGCAATGGCTACCATTGGATCTCTCCTAGACATCCCTAAGAATGTGTCACAATTTGAATTCTTAGTGGAACAGCTGCTATTGCCTACATACGATATTCCAGAATCCGAAATGGTGTGCGAGATTGTTGGTCTTGGTTCACCTTGGTATCAAGACATATACGACTATCTAAAATCCTAAACCCTCCCACCCAACCTATCTAACAACCAAAGAAAATCTTTTATCCGAAAAGCAGCCAGACATACCATCGTCAGTGACACCTTATACCACCGTGGATTTGACAACACCCTTCTTCACTGTCTTGACACTGATGAAGCCCAAATGACTTTACGAGAAGTACATGAGGGTATATGCGGATCTCATTCGAGTGGTCAAACCTTAGCTAGGAAAGTCACCAGACTGGGATACTACTATCCGACATTGGAAAAAGATGCTCTTCAATTTGTCAGAACATATCGAAAATGCTAGGTACATAGTGACCTGATTCATGCACCTGCACAAGAATTAAGACCGATCACTTCTCCATGGCCTTTTGCACAATGGGGACTCAACCTCGTGGTAAGATCCATCCATCCTCATCTAATGGCCATAAATTCATAATCACCGCCACTAAGTATTTTAGTAAGTGGATTGAAGCCGTCCCTCTCACTTACATCACCGGTAAACAAATATCCAAGTTTATCCTAAATTACATCATTTGCCGGTATGGTGTCCCACAATCCATCATCACAGATAACGACATTCCATTCAAAAATCAGGACGTTTGCAAAATCTGTGAGCGATTCCACATCCAACACCATTTTTCCACTCCATACTACCCACAAGGTAATGACTAAGCTGAGGCGTCCAACAAAACAATTCTTTGCATTCTGAAGAAGACCGTCAACGATGCTGGCTAAGATTGGCACCTACAACTTAACCCTGCTTTATGGGCCTTTTCGTACCAGCATTCGTACCCCCACTGCAGCCACTCCATTTTCCCTAGTCTATGGATCTGAGGCCATATTACCCATCGAGGTCAAAATTCCTTCTCTCTGAGTCTCTTTGAAAGGAATGATTGATGATGAAGAGTACAAACATACTCGTCTCCATGAGCTAGAAATGCTACAAGAAAGATGACAAAATGCCTTAAATCATCTACAGGCATATCAAAATTGTCTCTGCCGAAGTTATAACAAAAGAGTCATGGTGCGAAAATTTGAAATCGGTGACTTGGTTCTCATGCAGAACCCCAAAAATCAGGCGGACCGTGAAAAGCCTGGTAAGTTTGAGGCTAATTGGCTTGGTCCTTATATCATTACTGCCGCATTTGGTTTTGGAGCTTATTAGTTGGCCACACTTGATGGAGAACAGCTGACAAAACCTATCAACAGTTTACATCTAAGAAATTTCTATACATAGCATTAGAGAGCTTGGTTGAAAACCTACAAAATACAAAAAAAATCGTCTCTTGATGAAAACCTAGCAAACAGGCGTCTTGGTGACAACAAAAAAAATTCAAAAATGGCAAAAATAGTAAAAAGAAATGAATTCATCCAATAGTGAAAACCTGGAAAATAGGCACTTTGGATAAGTACCATGGTGAAAACTTGGCAAACAGGCGCCATGCATAGTCGATCATTGCCTCACCATCTACTGTTACTCAAATCGACCTTTACCCATTTGTCATAATCACAAAGGCCTCACACATTCATGACATTCGTCCTAAAAGTCCTGTCAATTCCAACCATGGTTAGCATTTGGTTGACATCATCCCTTGCATATCTTGGCCTTTTGTCTGCTTATCTCCATATCATTGGACTCGGATAATCCCTACTCTGTCTGGGGGCAAGAACTTTATCATCTAACTGCAGTGGGTACCGCACATGATCCTGCATTCTTAAAAAGTCCTGAAAAAATCATAAAAATCTGAAAAAGTCTTGAAAAAAGACCTAAAAATTAGAAAGCGTCCTGAGAAAATACAAAAAGATCCAAATCAATGTCAAAATCCCAAAATCAAAGTCAATCTGATCGATTCAATCGATCACGTCATTCAATCTTCGTCCTTGTCCGAACTACGTTGTCTCTGCGCATTTGCTACGTAGGCAAGATTCATCTCTGAATCCCTAAGACATTAGGTCAGTCCTTCTAGGTTTGTCGTAAAATAAATCATGATTCAAACTTCTATCCTTTGGACAATGTCATTGGTCGTGTCGAACTACGAGGTCTCTGAGTGCACGATGTAGGCAAGGCCATCAATCGATGGACCCCCGAGGCCGCACTAGGTCAGTCCATTAGGGTTCATGGCAATACACATTCACACATGGAAAACTATCTTCGAATCAAGCAAATATTCTGTCAATCTGGAACTATCAGTCTATCAGAAATCTGTTCCGTCAAACACTTTCAATCAATTCAGCATGTCACCAATAGCATGTAGTCAAAATCATATCAAGACAATTTATCATGGCAAAAATTTGGGTTCTTCTTCAGATGTGTCCTTCTGAAAAGAAACTCTTCTCACTTCTTTATGCTTTTGGATGTCTCCTTCCTAAGCATCATCATCATCATCTAGCATTTTGATAGATTCTCCTAACTCCGAGAATCGATCTCCTAGATATCAACATCATTCAGGATGTGTCCTTCCCAAATTTGATATCGCTTGACAGTTGACATTAAAACACTTGGCAAACACTTGGCAAACTTTTTTCTGTCTTTTGAAGATTATCATGATATTAGTTCCTTATGTCCTAGGAACCACGACATATCATGATAATTATCCTTGTCTGCTAATCACTCTACTATTAGTTTCTCCAGGATGTCCTGACTTCAGGATTTAGAGAAGCAATGACATAGTACGATGATTTTACTGTCTATTTTTATTATCATGTGGCTAGTATCTCAAGGATGTCCTATCATCAGGATTTAGAGAAACAATGACGTCTCATGATTATTTTAGTTTTTCTGGCGGTTGGTCATGATAAAGTGACTAGGGGCAATTGCGTTCCTTGCATGAGTCATGATCATCCTTTGTCTACGACTGTTGGTCTACGTGATGGTTCGACCTTGCACACTATTGATCTATATCATGTCATAGTGTTTGTTGACCATCATGACATTTTTTCCCAATGATGATTAAAGAGCAACAACTAGAATAGCACTATAGCAAAGCTTTTGAAGGATTTTTAATTTTCGCACTAACATGCATATCTTTCTTCGCACTAACATCGCTCTTCACCTTCTTTTATCTCATCCTCTGATAATATCTTGTGACATACAAAAACAAGGTTGCATACATAATTGCATGAGCATTTCATATTCACATCTGCATTTATCAAATACCATAATTCACATTGCATAAATGCTATCATTTACATTCATTCATAAGACCATCATTTGCATCAACATATAAGCATCATAAAGAAACATTTGCATTAACATATAGGAATCACATCATTATCACATTAATGGATACATAACCACATCCATAATTGCATTCATAAACATAAGCATAATACCCATACATCTCATAAGCATCATAAAAGCATCACATAAGCATCTCATAAAGCATTAGAATACCATAACACATAACATCATATAGGCCACATCAAAAACTGCATCGCATATATATACTCTCAAAAACATGTAATGTCATAGGATAAAGTCATATGATATCCCAAAAATAGAGCTCCCAGGCTCGAATATTAAAATACAATTGTCTAAACAAGCAAGTCCTAGGATGGTCCTCCTCCATCTCATGGAGGTGAACTGGGAGGTGACTGCAGCTGAGTCATAAGGTGAACAGTGAACTAAATGGGTGTCCTCTTCTGCGTCTGACTCTGTGATCCTAAGGGATCGGTAATGGGAGGTTGACTCTGCTTTGTCTGCTGCCCTGAAGACACTGACTTGTGATCGTGCTCTGACCGGTGACCATGCTCTAATCTGTGGCTATGCCCTGACGAATGCCTATGAGAACTATGAGACCGGTGACCTGACGAATGCCTATGAGAACTATGAGACCGGTGACCTGATGACTGCCCTGATGAAGAGGACCCCCCAATACTGGTGTAACTACTACTGTGTGTTCGGCTGCCACTACCTATCTTGCTATAGGATCGGGACAACCCTGGGTCCCATCTGTCAGGTGGAACTGCTTGCTCATATAGCGCCCTGTACTGGCCCCTGCTCTCTGCTACCTTCGCCAACTCTCGGGCCATATCCCCTGTCGACCCAGAGCATAACTCTGCAAACTCTGAAACCCACCGCTCTGACTCCTGCCGCTGAATGATGGCCTGATCTCTCTCAACTCGAGTGACCTCCAACTCTGCTGCCGGGGCCTTGTTTTGAGACAAGGCCGCATCTAGTTTGCTCTGTAGATCAGTGATCCTCTTGTCAATTGTGGCATCCGCAGGCAAAATGGGTGATCTATCACCCTCATCATCTCCGAAGATCATGCGCTCCCGCAGTTGCTGATCTACCTCATCCTCCTCCTCATCTCTCTCCCCCTCGGCTCGAACCTCCTCCACATCTATGTCAAGAGGGTGCCCCCCAACAAGAGGATCCGCCTCTACTCGCTCCTCCGCTACCACCTCTACCTCCACTCTCTCCTCCAACTCCACCTCCACCTCCTCCATAACCACCACCTCCACCTCCTCCTCATCTCCTCTAGCCTCCTCGGCTCTCACCTCTGGTTCTCTCTCCTCCCCCTCCTCCCGAATGGGTGATAATGGTACACCACCCACTCTCTGCCTCACTCCCCTAGGTTGCCTCCGCCCTCGGTCATCTCTCCTCCTCCTGGCATCCCTGCCATCTCCCCCACCTCCTCCATCTCCTCCACCTCCGTCATCTCATCCACCTCCCCCACCTCCTCCATCTCCCTTGTCTTGGCCTCTGGCCCTACCTCCATCTCTACCTTGGGCACCTCTGCCATCTCTCCCTCCATCTCTGCCACCCTACCCTCTCCTCGAAATCCATGGAATGACTGATCTACGATCTATTGGTGGTGGACCATCCGGATCTGTTAAAGGGATGGGCCTGTGAACCTGCCACCATGTGTCAAACTCCGTAGATGTTGCTGGATCTGCTAGACCCCCTCTCCATGCCCACTGAATTGCCACCAAGCTGTCTACCTACTGCTCTGCCACGGTCACTGATATGGGTGGCCCCCACATAGTCTCTCTGGAAGACCGAGCATACTCTGCTGTGCCTACTGGCACAATCTGCTGCTCCCCAAACTACCGTAGTACCCGCTGGGGCAGGTACATCTAAATGATCCGTTGCGTCTGTACCGTACGACCAATAAGGTATTGAAACTGTCTGCAAAAGGACAAGTGGTTGTCCTCATCCACCCACTGGGCACAATCTCTGTAGGGTCTCCAAACAAAACTAATCATCGTGTCTATTCGATGATGCCAGTACCCGATATCTCCAACACGAGTCTGGCTAACTAATCCTGCATATAGATAAACGTATGGCATCCCATGACCCAACTGCTACATCTGTACTGGCGGTCAAAAAATGGGAATACGCTCCCATACCCAAATCATGAGTAGGGTGGTCCCGTAGCTGATACTGTGCCCCTGGAGATAGACTACCTCATGCAACTGGTGGTACGACATGGCCAACAAGCATGGCCCCCAAGCGAAAACAGTCCCCTGTAGTCGCATATGAACTAGAACATCCCCCCATCTAATGGGAAATCCATGACCACGACGATTTGGGATTAATAGTCTAGCGATCAAGGTCATGAGTATGGCATCAAACCTAGGAAATCGGTCGGCTACAACATCCCAACTGATCTCATAACCGTCTAGAGCCAACTGCGCACCATCGGTACCCTCATACCTCTTTGTCAAGACCTGTCGCCCTTGGTGTGGATCATAGAACACCCTCTCTCCGCTGATCGGAATGTGGAGAATGCGGTAAACATCCTCCAAAGTCACAGTCACCTCTCTAGTAGGCAGGTGGAACGAGTAGGTCTCAGAATGCCACCTCTCGCAAAGAGCAGTAAGGAAATCTCTGTTTTCTCGAATAACGGGCATATATGTCACATGGTATAGGCCTAGGGCCATCAATCGCTGTCTCTGTCTATCGCTGAGACGACCTCAAAAAGCATAGGTAGCTGGCCGGAACTCTCGTGTATAAATGGGCACAAGCCGACTCTGCACAAGGAAAGGCCAAGGATTATAACATATTGAGAAGCATTATGGAAAGTTTTGTACTACTGGCAAGTCAAGGGTACAAAAAAGTTAATCTCGGCACAAGTCAACAAAAGTCAACTCTGATCAACTTCAATTGCGTCACGTTGACCGCAAATGTGTCACAACAAGTGAATTGTGACTCGGCACATAGCAAATGCATTGCAATATATCAAATGCGTCATTCAGAACAGCAAATACGCTAGCAAAGAACGAATGCGTCATTTAATCTATCGAATGCACGATTCAACAACATATGCGTCGTGCGACATGTCAAATGTGTCGCAAATTTGCAAATGCGTTGCATAATTTGTCAATTGTGTCGCTAAATGGCGATTGCGTCGTTCACCCTCGCAGATGCGCAATCACACAAAAAACCCAGTCTACCTGTCGCACTTGCGTGTGATGCAATCAAATGTGGCAAATGTGAAGGCGTTTGCGGCTTTCGCGATAGCATTTGCGTCGCACCGCAATTGTTTTCCCCCAATTTAACCCTCATAAATGCATAAAAATTGAAATTTGACAAGTTGGATAGAGCACTTACCGGTGCCCCTGCGCCCTTAGGTCATCAGAATGTGCGCATGCGGTATCCACAGTGTGTAGTCGTCGGAATCACCATTGTCTCTCAGAGCTTTGGTTTCTAAAATTTCTATATGCAAAATGAGAAAATGACATTTGGATTGACCTTTTCAACCTATTTATAGGCTGAAAATTAGGGTTTTGACCTAGTAGGTCCTACTGGAGGCTCATTTGGCCACTTTTGACTGGCATTTTGACTACCTTAACATTCTCCGTTTCTAAATCGGATCGCGCGATCACTTTTCTTGTCATTAATTTGACTATTCGGGATATTTTCCAAATTTTTCTGACCTCGGGTCAAAATTCAAAAAATTTACCGAGGGGGCATAGGCACTCCATACCTCCGTTGAGGCATATTCTAGACTTGTTTTCTTTGCCACAATGTGACAGGCTGCATTATGACGAAGAGTGGCAAATGTAGACACATAAAAATGACCAAGACCTGCAAGCACTATTTTACCACTTTTCATCCTAACATAATTATGACATTTTAATTATGTTCCTAACCCACATTCAACTATTAAGTAAATAATTCATAATTAATTAATTAATTCATAATCTCTCATCCTTCATGATTATTAAATAAATAAATCTTATTTATCTATTTAATATGTCACTAACTATCAAAAGTCTCCACTTAATTAAATAAAATCCTATTTATTTAATTAATCCTTATTATTAATGTCCTTCTGATTATTAAATGAATGTATTTAAAATATATTTATTTAATGTGTCACTAATTCCTAAATCCGCTTAATTAAATAAATTCAATTAATTTATTTAATTAATTAACAAATTCTTCTAAATTAAATAATTATTTTAATTATTTAATTATGGCATGTGACACTTCTATATTTTTAAATAAAATAAATCATTTAAAAATATCTCACATGGTTAACTGATTCTTCATTTAGTAATTAATTTAAAAAATCAATTACTGCTCATCTCACAAAATCTCTATTTTGAATTACTTTAATTCAAAATGGAATTATTCTTCTACAAATCAAGTAATTTTCAAAATTATTGATTTTCTAAAATCTCATCCTCTTGTCTTTTGATTTTTACTAATTTCATCTCCACTGTCACATTCAGTCTTGATTTAATTCATTTAATTAAATCTTATTTACACATATGGGTATTTTGCACTAACCCTAATTGAGAGTTGCCTTATTGAATCTTGACCTTTGATTCTAGGGCATTCCTTAAAGCTCTCATCTTGTTCGTCCGTTCAAGATTGCATTTTCTATAAAATGACAATCTTGATCTCATTTTGGGATCCGATCATTGCTTAAGTTATTCTTACTATAGGAATTTCACTTCATATCTTAGGCTTTTATGTTAATCATTGCTTGCATATTAGGATCTATAGTCTAGTTGCATAATTACATACATTTTCATAAATCCTTCAAAAGCTTAGCTAGGGCTAGACAAATAGTAACTTGCTCACAAAACCTGAGGGCATCATACTATTACAGCAAGCTTGAGAAGGTACAATAGAAGTCAGACATGGAGCATTAGGAATGGGTGAGATCATTCTTGTTATTAAATTCCTTTATTTACTTCCAATGCATTCTATTATATAATGTTTTCATTAACTTGCAGGTACAACTAATTAGTTGTTGATGTTTGCAGGAATTTAACGTTATTACAGACATTTGTCATAATCCTGTTTAGTCCTATGTCTCACCTTGGCTATATAACCAAATGGTCTTATTATAATATTATCATATCATATTCTTGGATAATCAATTCCATTGCAATCTTGTGCATTGCATATTGATCTCTCTTGTGCTTTCATGGAGTGCCTAGATCTTTGGTGGCTATAATCTTCAGCCGAATCTTGCATGGTGTAAATTTATTCTATACCAACTCTTACACAGTGTTCAAAGAACCGATCTTTTGGTTTGTATTGCTATGCCGTGAAGAATTTGGTTATAATTTTATGAAGTAATATTGATACATGTTGGGAGACTCTGAATTCAATGTTTCCTGATCTAATATCTTCTACAATCAAAGAAATAATGATAGAGTATCCATTTGGAAATGCCAGTGTAATTGTGATAGAGTGTGTGATTGGAATGCTCTGTATTCCACCACAGATGAAAATTTTGGTATGTGGATTTGTAGAAGTGTTTGAGGATACCTGTAGTAAGTGGCAAGTGTTTTGGTTGTCAAGTTGTGAGTGAACAGATGGGTTCATTCTATTATTACTTCACAGTGGTGCCAACCTAAGTATTTTGGGTTGTGCGGAGATGAGTAGAGTTTGGAGAAAAAAAATGGGAATAATTATCAGTCATGCCGACCTATTTTAATGTGTTAAATGATTTGGTACCTTCCACAAGGAATGTATGATTGAATTTTGAGCTGACAGGATGAAGTGTTGTACAATACATGTTTTGGGCTGACCTAATTGATGTTTTGGTTGGTTGTGGTATATATACAAGGTTAATTCCTTGTGTGAAAAAGTAAATATGCGAGATAATCAAGTGTGGGTGTGTGAGATTCAGAGCAAAGAAGTGAGAATAGGAGTTGAGGTGAAGGATGAAGTGTGTTAAGTTAGTATTCTGAGCTTCAGTGGAACTGTATCTTCAATGTAGGTTAGATGCATTGTTAGTAGTCCATCTTTGGTAGTGAACCACCCTTTATTCTATCTCTTTCTATTTTGGGCAGTGAGCCCTTTGGTAATGAGCCACTGATATTGATCCTTTCTTCTTTTGGACAATGAGTCCTTGTACAATGAATCCACCAATTGTATCAACCTTTGTAATTGGTTACAATATCTATATTGTGAGCTAATCCTCACTATGGTTTTTCCCTTTTGGGTTTTCCACATAAATCTTGTGTTCTTGTGTTCTTTGATGTGATGCATGCTTTCTATGTTCCTTTCCATTACCTCAAGGTTAATGTGATGCATTGAATGAATCTTTAAGTTAATAAGAATATTTATTCACCCCCTATCAATATTCTGGCTGTTCAACAATTGGTATAAGATCTTGGTTCCTTCAATTGGCTTGATCACTAAGGTAGATCTTGGAGTTGAACACATGGATACAAGGAAGTACCGTATTCCTTTGGAAGAGACAATACCTAAAGGGTTTACTAAAGAATATTGTGAATTTGACATGGAAGGTGAACTCAAGTAAGCTCTTCATGATTTGGATAAAGAAGAAGCTGAGAATAGAGATTTGAAAAAGGATCCTAGTGATGCATATGAATGTATTAATGAGTTGAAAGAAAAAATCAAGAAAGCTACAGAAAGAGTCAAAGAAACAAATGAGTAGCTCAAGAAATCAAATAAGACTATCACCAATATAAAAGTGCAAGTTTAAGAAGGAAAAAGAGTTGAAGACTACCTGAATGCCAAACTAAAAGATAAATTTGAATAATGTTCAAAGCTTGAACAAGATATTGTAACTCTGAGATTAGATTTTGAGAAAGCAAAGATTCAAGAAGACAAATTCAAGAAGAGCTCCACAATGCTTGATGAGATGATTGAAAATGAATGGGCTTCTAAGGACAAAGAAGGCTTAGGGTTTTAGAAAGGTGAAATTTCAAAGGAAGATCAAAATCCAAATGATGCTGAAAAGAAGAATGACATGAAGATCAACTTCAAGAAAGTCTGGAACGAGAAGAAAGAATTCAAGAGACCCCATATTAGACAACCAAATAAATAAAGGTACCCATATTTTAAAGGTCATTTTTATTATTGAAATAAGCTTGGACATAAAGCTATAGAGTGTAGAAGTAGAATGAATCAGAATGATTTCTTGATCAGTGATTTATATGCAATAAATTTGGTCATAGAGCTAGTGAATGCAAAAATCAGATGACGACTAGTTACAATAATGGTATGATGTTTCAATATTTTAATGCCTATTGTTATGCATGCAATGGATTTGGGAATAAGGCTAATGAGTGCAGATTTATAATGGGTGGAAGTAAGCTTGTTCAAAAAGGTGTCACATGCCACAAATGAAACAAACTAGGACACATTGTAAAGTTTTATAGAAGCAAGAATGTGAAACCCTCTATTTCAGAAAAGAAGGGTGATCCAACAAAGAATGTGGATCTAGTGGAGATGGAGAAGCAAATGAAAAAAAATCTTGAAGAGGAAAGAAGAGAGAGAAGTGAAGAATGAGTTTGTGCCAACCCCTAGTGCAGATGTTTCCTTTAGAAACTAGTTGAAGAGATTTGGCTCAAGGGGAGTTTTAATAGGAAATTATTAAACCCCTACCAAAGATGTGGTGGCGATGCCTTCAATACATAGGTACGTATGTAGTTCAACATGCTTGAACCATTGGAAAAAAAATACTAATGAAAAATATCTTAATGTGGAGATTTATGGAGTGATTGAAGGTGACTGTGTCAACACAATAAGGGTTTGTCAAATTTTGAACCTAATATTAATCACTGTAATCAATGCACTTTAGGTCTTTGGAAAAGGGTTTTATATGTGATTTTGCAGATGAAAATTTCATTTGCAATTGAGCAGTTGAATAGTGAAGAGCAGAGAAGAGGCAATTTGAAGAGATTTGAAGTTGTACGAAACCCTACCAACAAAAGAACTCAAGGTATTTATCATTCCTTGATAAAACCCTAATTTTAGAAGTGGTTCATAATGTATACTCAAGTAATTGATGTCTTGGAATGACCAAGACCTAAGTTTAAGAAATACCCCTTTAAATCTATGGAAATAGATCCAGATAACACATTTTTGAAAGTTTTGTATGGCATAATGAATACCAAGGATGTGAGAATTTACAACCATGTGAAAGTGGAAGAGTGTGATCACTCAAAGTTGGGAGAATTTTGGGTTAATGAGCTCACCATAGATGATTTTGAGTTGAAAATAGAATTTGAAAGTTTGATAGAGAAAAAATTGGATGTATGGAACAATTTTCTAAACTTTTGATATGAGAATGCATGGGTTAAGTATACATTGAGTAGAATTCATGATAAATTTATGTGGTTGGATATGCAAAATTTAATCAACAAGAAATATATCAAGGTAGTTACAGGTTTATGTTTTGAAGGACCCATTTCAGTGATGAAGGTCATAAAAAATGAGATGGTGATGAAGCTCATTAGAGAAAAAATTGACAAGCATACCCTCACAATAAATGATATAGATGACTCAACAATTAAATATGCATCCATGATGATTGGCTACAAGATATACTACACAAATAGAGAGAATTTAGTGTCAAAAACAACTATTCATACTACTCACCAAATGGTGAAAGAAGGTTCAGACATAGATCTATGTGAGCTCCAAAGACAATAGTTGATGGAGGATATTCAAAAGAAAAAAGAGTCTTGGTACCCATTCTGGTATGGTACCCTTATCATATTTTTCCTATTTTACTTTCTCAAAGAATTTTCTATTACAAAAAATGTTGTATGGTTGGATAGTATTCTCATTGCAATTCAAATTAGGGATCACTTAAGAAGGTTTGGAAGCATAGAAAATCAGAATAACATGCTATGGAGTTTCTTCAAGACCTTCCAAGGGAAGATACAAGAAAGGGAAAGGATTCCTAAAAATGTGGTTGAAAAGTACAAGAAGGATATAACCTTTATGGTTACTAGAGATGAATGCATTATGGAAGTAGTGGAACCCAGAATAGTCTGGATTCTATAAATAGGTTACAAAGTGAAAACATATATAATCACAAGTATTGCAGATCTTATGCTGATCAAACCAAGATACCATACTATACATAGGTTTGGAATTTATGAGGAGATATCTAGTGAAGTGCATTTGAAGCACAAAAATAATGAAATAAGGAAAAATGTAAAGAAAATAAATTCAAAGTTGGAAGAGATTGTTGACTCTTCCAAGAGAACCGCATAGAAAATAAAATCCCCATCAATTGATATGTAGGGGAAAACAAGCATGAGAAGGTCCATAAGGATGTCTTCTCCCTCTACAGTTGTTTCAAAATCCTTTGTAACTTAGCCTACAATTGGTGCCAAGAAGAAAGCTACATCTAGTGCTCCTGCAGCACAACAAAAGCCCCCACAAAGGAAAAGAAAAGAGAAAGGTACAAGAGAGAAGTATGTGGGTATGAAGAAGAAGAAGAATAATACGAAGAAGAATGAGGAGGAGGAGGAGGAGTAGGAGAAGGACCTCAATTGGTTCGAAAGAAAAGAATATCACAAGCCTTCGGAGAAGAGACCAATACAAAGAAAGCTAAAGTTGATATTGTGGACACAAAAAGTGAGGAAGAAGTAGAGAAGTAGAAGAAATATTTTTCTATTCTGAAGAGAGAAAAGAAATATGGTGAAGGAGAAAGTTACCCTAAGGGAAAGAGAAAGAATAAGGACAAATCCCCCTAGTAAAAGAGCACAACCCTCTAAATTTAAATGCTTTGTTTAATAGAATTAATTTTTTTGGTCTGTTGGAAGAAACTACATAGATGTATCTAGATGAAAACAATGAGAATAAGGCCACAATTGAAGAGGAAACTATAAAATATATGGTTACTTTTAATACAATTTTGAGAAAAATTGAAAGTCAGCTTTTAGATGACTTAAAAGGAGTTTCAAGTGCAAGAAGACAAGAAGCATTCAATGAAGATGCAAAGATCATGAATTTTTCCTTGGAGAAGATTGGATCTTCTCTCATGGAAGAGGACAAAGAAATATTGGCTCGAGTTTACAATAGGGAATTCAAAAAAAGCAAAGAGTTAGCACCCTGATGACTAGGGATAAGGAAGAGATAGAGAGATTGAGGGATGAAACACTGCAAAAGATTGTAGATCTAGAAAAGGAGTTAGGTGTGTCTCTAGATGATGATACTGAAATTCAACATGATGCACCTACTCTAGAGATCAATGAACTTGTTGGTGAACCTCAGAATGCTGAACAAAAACATGTGTCTAGACCTGAGGGTGATCAGGAAGCCATGATAACAAATAATGTCCCTTTAGTAGAAGAGAATGTTGTTGTGGGAGATGTCTCCCTAGAGAAGGAAGACACTCAAGAAGAACAAGAATTTCCTCTCTCGGATGCACAAAACAGTGCTGAGCAGAAGGAAGAAAAAAAAAGGAGAACCCAAATAACTCTGAGGCACATAAAATGAAAACTTGCCTCCTCTAGATGGCGAGAAAGTCGTAGATGAAGAGAAGAGTGAAGAAGACTACTTCGATAGTGGAGAGAAGGAGAAGGAGAAAGAGAAAAAGGAAGAGAGAAGCACTCAAACAATTGGTGAATCCTTTGGAGCATCTGGGGATTCCTTGAAGGGCTTACTAGACATGCAACTTCAATTCCAACCGATGGTGTCAACATAATTGCTACAAATTCCTATGCAACAAGGATAGGTTGACATGGAAAAAATATCGCCCTTGAATAAGTTACAACTTGGTGATGCATTTCATGCCTCCATGAGCAAGGAGATTTTATAGACTCACCAGAAGAGTGTTGAGATGATAGATGAGGTGGTGAAAGTGCTGCAAGATAGCCTCCCCGACACACAAGTTGCCAACTCTTTATCTAGTGTGCAACAACTAAGGCTCCTCCTTGATTCCTTTAAGGAATATTCTATCGATCTAAAGGAGAAGTTAGAAAATGAATTGAATAAGAAGATAAATAATAAGAGATTGGCAGATGTTTTTGAAAAATTTCCTATCCCACATGGTAAGTTGCAAAGCAACTTAAAAGATATTTAGAATTGTGTAGAGGAAGCAAAAGTTTTGTTTCAATTTTGTTTGAAGTGGCCTATTTCTACCAAGAGCATAAAATAATAGATGGAATCAATTGAATCTCAGATTGCTCAAGCCTCTGAAGTTTATGATCCAATGAAAGATGTAGATGGAACAAGAAGGATAGAAATTGAAAATCTGCATGGATAGTTTTTCTTGCTACAGGTTTAGAAAGAAAAGATAATAATGCAATACTGTCAACTCAGAGACCTAGTAAGTGCAAGGCTTACTTCTCTCATGGGAATTTTGGTTGATGCGGAGAAGATGCTACAAAAAAATCCAGTACCCAAATTTTTGAAAGAAGGTGAAGAGATTCATGTAAAGCTTGAGAAATAGTGTGGAATAATTACCTTTGCTAGGAAGGAATGGGAGACAACAAATAAGGATATAGAGCCACACCTTACAAAATTGAAGGTTTCTAATTAGGGAAAATTTCCCTCCATAAGCTAAGTTGTACATTTTTGTTTTGTATAGATAGTTATCTAGATTGCAATATACATATGTGGATGAATTAGAGAGTTTTGCAATACATTTTTGGTCAATTTTTTTTGGGAAGAGATGAGTATAGGAGTGAAGTAGTAAGGGGGAGTTATTACCATGTACATATATATATATCTTCAAATGGGGAGAATAATAGAAATCTGAAAAGTTTGATATTAAAGGTCCCTTTTCCCTTGATGTCAAAGGGGGAGAAGATGGGATAATATTGGAGAAGTTTGAGTAGTGTTTCCATCAATGACAAAGGGGGATATTTTTGGAAACTTGACTTGTTGGGAGAGATTATTGGAAGTTTGTCATTGAAGTCTGTGTGATGGAAACATGAGTTGAATGGAGAGACTGATGGAGATTGATGAGCATATGACAATATATGGTGTTGTCATTGATGGAAATCTATGGAAAAGATGTAGAAGTGTTGGTCTAGTGAAGATGAGATGATTGGATAATTTCCCTTTCCTGAAATGCAATTCCAGTGTTTAGAGAACTAGTCTTTTGGTCTGCATTTCTCTGCCATGAAGAATTTGGTTATAAGGTTATGAGGTAATGTTGGTACGTGTTGGAAGACTCTAAATTTAAAATTTCAGGATCTGATTTCTTCCATAATCAAACAATTAGAAACATAGTATCCATCTAGAAATGCCAATGTAACTATGACAGAGTGTGTGACTGGAATGCTCCACATTCCACCATGGATGCAAATATTTGAGGATGATTTTATTATGTTTTCTCCAAGTGGAAAGTGTTTTGTTTGTCCACATGTCAAGTTGTGAGTGAATAGATGGTTCATTCTATTGTTACTTCACCAGTGGTGCCAACCTAAGTATTTTAGGTTGTGTGGAGTTGAGTAGAGTTTGGAGAAAAATCATGGGAATAATTATAGTTCATGCCGACCTATATTAATGTGTTATATGCTTTTGTCCCTTCCACTTGAGATGTGTATGATTGAGTTTTGAGCCGATAAGATGAAGTGTTGCATGGTACATATTTTGGGCCGACCTAATTAATGTTTTTGTTGGTTGCAGTATATATACAAGGTTGATTCCTTGTGTAAAAAAGTAGATATATGAGATAATTGTGTGTGTGAGATTCAGAGCATAGAAGTGTGAATTGGAGTTGAGGTGAAGAACAAAGTGTGTTAAGTTAATATTTCGAGCTTTAGTGGAATGGTATCTTCAACATAGGTTAGATGCATCATTAGCAGTTCATATTTGGTAGTGAGCCACCCTTTCTTCTATCTCTTTCTATTCTAGGCAGTGAGCCCTTTGGCATTGACCCACCAATAGTTAGCCTTTCTTCTTTTGGACAATGAGTCCACTAATTGTATCAAAAGTTCTAACTGGTTACAATATCTATATTGTGAGATAATTCTCACCGTGGTTTTTCCCTTTTGGGGTTTCCACATAAATCTGGTGTTCTTGTGTTCTTTGATGTGATGCATGCTTTCTATGTTTCTTTCCACTATTGCATGTTTAATGTGATGCATTGAATGGATGTTTAAGTTAGTAAGAATACTGATTCACCCCCCTCTCAGTATTCCAGGTGTTCAACACTCTCTCCCTCTCTCTCACTCTCTCCCTATTACAAACATAACATGAGACTATTGGTAGTGGAGCCTGATTATCTTCTTGATTCAAAGAATTTGTTTTAGTCATGTTTGGAACCCTATAAGTGGATGCATAGTTGATTTGAAGATGTCACTTCTCCATTCATACATTTTTAGCATAAAAATCATCATTTGATAAATGACATAACAATGAACCGCATGTATTGCATAAATATATACAAAAAATAGACCAAAATTTTCCCTAATTGACCTTCCAAACCTCTTCGATATACACATTGCACACCAAGGTGCGATTGCCTGTTATATTAAAATAAAAATAAAAATATATAAATCTTTGAATTTTGAGAAAATAATATATAAAAGAGAATTGATATATTAATTTTCAAAAGAAGAAGAAATGGAATTAGTATCCTATGAAAAATAAAAAGGAATAAATGAAAAAAAAGGAAAAATCAATCTCTAATACATTTTTAAAATTTAAAATTTGTTTTTTTTATATAGTAATGTTTTAAGTTTAAATGCTAATTTAGAAAGAATATATATATATATATATATTTAGAAATTAAGTTTTTTTATTATAATTGCTTAATTATTTTTATATTTTTAATGTAAGTGAAATAATAAAATAAAACTAAAGAATATATAGTTAAAATATACATGATAAATAATATAAATAAAGAGTTAGTGACGGTTATATGAATAGTTGATAAACAATATAACATTCATTTATCATTGAAATTAAATAATAATTAATGGATTTTGTTTAAATATTGTTATTTAGATGTGATAAATATATATTTGTGTAAGGTTTGTTTAAATGATTAATTTTTTTTTATTTTTATTTTTATAACTAAATGTTGGTTGAGATAAAAGTAAAATTCTAGAGAAAAAGGAAATTATGCTAATATAGTTTTAAATAAATAATGAATATACTATAATGATTTAATGTATCGTAATGTCATAAATTACATATTATATAATTTCACATTCCATGAGCCCCTTTAGATAAATTAAAGAAAATAATGCAATGTTTCTTTTATCTAACTTTAATTTAATCCTTAATTGTTTAACCCGTTCATTTGCTATCGTTAAGGCTAATTTATATCTCAAATAAAAGTACATCACATAGATGTCTACACATTGCACAAATGTCCTAAATAGATTCCCGACTATAGTAGCATTGAATGTTACGTTTCCCTCTTATCAGCAAACATAATGCCTCTACTAGCTCATAGACGTGTTGGGAGGACTCTTGCATGCATAAACCTCCCTAAAACACTTCAATTTGAATATCTCTCAACACAAGAGGGATTTTCACAAGATCATCATTCTCTCTTTCTCCTTCTTCATCACAACAACTTCTTCACCTCCATTCCACCATCTCCCTTTCATTTTCTTGCTCTCACAAACATAATACATTGAAGCTTTGGTATTATCAACACATTTCTCTTAAGCTTGGAGATTGCAACCTCTCCCTTTCGATATTCTCATTTTGCTAAAGGAGGGTAACTATGATTTCTTCAATGCATTGTATTTTAATATAGTTATCTTATTATTTTAATACATCTATTTCTTATTCTATCACATCTACTTTATTTATCTTTGTCTCATTTGGCTATTTGTGGAGGTGGAAACACCAAAGTGGGGATTTGACTAAGGAAAATCCCTCAACAAACCCAATTTTTTTGGTCTTATGTGCATAGGTACTGAAGACATTTCTTTGCTGGAGGCTTCATCTTTTGGTTCTTTTTGAGTATTTTCTTCCTATCCTCTAGATTTATCATCTATATTTCATTTATTTTAAATTATTTTAATTTTTGTTATTCTCTATTGTTTTCTTGCACTTTAAAGTTTCTAGTTATTAGAATTGTTAGTATCCACTTTGCTATTTTCTGAGACATTCTCAGTTTTTGGTCCATACTAGATGCCAGTGTTATTTGGGGACATCCATGTGCCATGCTGTCATCCTTGGCTAAGAGCCTATCAATTTTCCTAGAAGACCTCAATGACCTTCTCTTTCAGTTTCTAGAACTATCTCCTTTAATTATGCGTAAAAAATAATCAAACACTCATCATCATTTTATCTTGTCACATGAGCTAGATCTCTTGAGGTAGTTGAGGGCTATTTTCTCCTTGAGACTTCATCTTCTTAAGAGTAAAAAATCCCCTCTACATTTTGGTGAACCTGACATGAACTCTCCTTCTTCCAAAGCTGTGGTCATTTTAAAATTTTAAAACTCTTTATCTCCTTTTAAGTCCTCTTGTTTCTTGGAGTTGGCAAGGTTGTGCATGGTAAGCACTCCTCTATGAGCTTTACAACCCAATATACTACCTTTGAACACATAGTAAGAAGAATATCGAGGCCTACCATACCCATTGATAGGTATAGTCCTACCAGACCCGGTCCAATACTTTTTGGGAATCTCGATCCTTCTAGCCCTTAGCTAGTATTTGGTGGTTCTTCCAATCAAATTATCCTCCAAGGTCCCCCTCCTTTGAAGATTATGGAGTTTCTCTTAGGGCCCCTTTGATTAGGTTTAATCTTTGGATGAGAGGCTTAAAAATTCAAATATTTTATAAACAATGATAACTTATACATTCAAATTTCTCCTATTGTTAGTAGTTTGTGAAACTTACTTATCTTAGACTATAAAGGCCTTGAGTTTCTCTGTGCACTAGTGAACATAGTCAATACTAATGTACCTTCATACACACTAGTCTTGATTCAACTCTAAGATGCCCAATTTGATTTCATTGGTATTCAGTTGAATCTTTCGATGCTTGAGGTATCTGTGCATATGGTGGACACTAATTGTTCTATACCTTCCATGTCTTTTGCTGATAATACAAACACTATGTCTATGCTCCTAGTTAATCCTAGAATTAATAAATCTCGTATTCCTTTGGGGTATGGCATTCCTCTTCCACCTAGATCCACACATCCAATCTTTGTCACCATGGCTAATTCACCTCTCGTGTTGTCTAATACTATTTTAAATACCCTATTGCAAAATATGGGTCAAATGCAACTATAGTTAGTCATTTTAGCCAACACCGCCCTTCATTTTACTTTATAATATTATTACCATCGTATTCCTTTAGCCCTAAATATTCTGAATGTCCTTATCCACCAAGGGTTGGAGGTTACAAAATTTGATAAATACAATGGCAGAGGTGATCCACAAACTCACATCTTGTCATTTGCTGCTATATGCAATTATTTCCTTTATCAATATGAGTTGCTAGCTAAACTCTTTCCACGACCCCTTAAGAACACTCTGTGTGAATGGTTTTTATCCCTTCTTGGAAAATCTATTTTCACTTTTGAGAAATTAATTAGCCAGTTCTTGTAGTAGTTGCAGGCTAATATCAGACCAAAGGTCACATTCATTGACCTTGTCCACTATAAGCAAGGTACTTATGAGAAAGTTACTAATTTTATTGCTCGTTATCAATCTATATTTTCTCAAATCCTCTATTCCCTACTTGATTCTAATGTTCAACAGTATTCATGGGGAATCTATAACCGACATTAAGGGAAAAGTTCTTCTAATGAAATATCCATCCTTTGCTCATTCGCGTATTGCACTTAGAGATTATCAATAGATAATGACACCATATGAGGGTTCATCTTTGTCCTTCGATTTCGATAATTAGACAACTATGTCTATTTTGGGAGAGTCTAAAAATAATAAAGTAGTGGTGAATGTTGTCTCCATTCCTACTAAGAAGAACGCCGTGGGATGTAATATAATTTCAAAAAATTATCTAAATCTTATTCTAGTGTTCTTCAAAAATTGTTAAAAGATAATTTAATTACCCTCCCAAAAATTAGACCACTTCCTAATGATAAGCCATACCCTAGTTGGTATGAAACACATAAGTTTTGTCAGTATCATCGGGTCTTAGGTCATGCCACTGAATGCTGTGTACTTCTTTGGCATGTAATTCAATACCACATAGATAGTGGTGCCATCTGGCTTGGTGATAGGAAGCAAAAATTGAACAAATCTTTGGCTAAGGACAATAGCTAGCTATAGATTTACATAGATCTATTTCCATATGATTCTGCTAATTTAATTACAACTATTTTTACATCTTTTGAATCTAGTCATTGTGAGTATGTGAACATGGTATTATTTCCTCTTGTTAGTTGAATGGATAAGGTTCCTGACATAAATTTCACACCACATGACCTTCCCCTTAATAGGGAGCACTCTCCTCTTTACATCCCTGCTCAGGTCAATGGTAACACAATAATAGGTCTTATGGTTGACCCTTCCAGTAGGGTTAATGTGATCATGAATGAGACACTTTTTATTAACGATTTGCATAAGGAGAAATATGAGGAGTCAAAGGCTATGATCCACACTCATGATGGATTTTGTACCACCTATCGATTATATTTCTTTGATGGTCCTGGTTAGACCTAAGTCTATTGATGTTCCATTTTTTGTGATTCTCGAATCTAACCTATTTAGAGTGAGAATAAGAATTCCATGGCTAGTTTCCATAAATGAATTCACGTTGGTAGTCCACAAGTGTTTGAAGTTACCTTATAATGGCATAGTGCACACTATTCATGACATTGGGTATAAACCACTTGTGTCACATGGGGGATTTTCATTAGGTTATTTTTGGCTTGCTTCAATTGGACCTTTACTGCCCTATGGAGATTTATTCTATAGGGATTATTTTAAGTACAAGACTAGAGTTAGAGTCCCTAATGCTATCTTTCCTCCTTCATCTCATGCCATTTCTATGAAGGCATCTATGCATGTGCAACAAAATGATTTGTATTCTGTGCCATCCTCCTCAAGGGATACAAACAAGTATGTTCCCACAAATAGACCTTCTTCTACTAAGGTTTAAAAAATTCCATTGGTGTCCTTTGTTCCTTCTAATGTGCATAGTTTGGACATGTAAAATTGACTTAACACCTATCACACACCCTGAACAACATCAAAAAACATCGAACATCATCAAACAACATTGAACACCATCGAATAAAATCAAACAACATTGAACATCATCTCACAACATCTCGTAATGATTCATAATCATCTCAGAACATTTCGTAACATCTCAGAATCATCTCAAAATGACTCAAAACATCCCAGAATGAATCAGAACATCTTGAAATCATCCTATAACATCTCAGAATCACGCCGTAATGTCTCAAAACATCTTAGAATCATCCCACAACATCTTCATCCCATAATATCTCAGAACATCTCAGAATCATCCCGTAACGTCCCAAAACACCACATCAAATAAAATCTAAAACTCTAATTCCTTATTAATTGAATAATACATTATTTAATTAATTCACTTTTTCATCATTTCTAAAAAAATAAATATATTTCATTTATTTAATAAAGTCCCAAAAACCCTAATTCTGCTATTAATTAAATAAAACAACATTATTTGATTAATTCACGTTTCATTAGTTCGACCAATTAAATAAATTAAATTTATTTAATGAAGTCCTAATCTCACTTTATTTTGTCCAGATTGATTAAATAACACCAATTATTTAATTACGTCTCTAAATCACCTTATTCCTCTAAGTTGATTAAATTATTAAATCATAATAATTTAATTACGACACTTTCCCTCCAAAATTTGAATAATTAAATCAAACTATTCAAATCAATTATCAAAAATCAAATCAAACTAATGCAATTTTTTTTGCAAAAGTCAAACTTGATTTGCACGTTCAACTCCAAAAAGGAATTAATTAATTAAATCAATTAATTCATATTCCTCACCCACTTTCTGATTGAGAAAATTATGATTGCTAACCGAGCAATCTAAGTTGTTAACTGATCAATCTAGATTGTTGACTGAGCAATCTAAGTTGTTAACTAATCAATCTAAATTGCTAATTGGGCAATCTAAGTTGTTAACTAATTAATCAATTTCCTAACTAAGGCATCAATTTCCTAACTAAGTCATCTAAAATCCTAACTGATCAATCTAAATCTCTAACAAGCCAATCTATTCCTCAATCACTCAAATTGTGCAATCAACTGTACACATTTTTCTCATGTCTAAATCCTCTCAACACATTTCGACCATTGATTTGGATATTCTCCAACATGATCCTGATTGTCCATTTCAAATCTCATTTTCTATATAGCAAACCCCTTTCCTCACAAATAAGGATCATACAATCAACATCATTTGCATAATGAAGTACTGCTAACATTCACAACCACCATTGTTAGTGCTTCAACCTCATTTCTTCAATCAACTAACATCAAGCAGTCATTCCTCAAGATTTTGCACATGAACTTTGGAGGCTTCATGGTGATAAGAACATCCCAATATTAGGTGAATACACTCCACTACAGGATGGTAACACTATGCTTCTTTTATAAATTCAATTCAATAATTGTAGATTTATTAATGTATGTTAAAATAACTTAGTTTCATTTCATATGTGTAGGATTAGATCTTAGATTAATATGTTTGATCTTAATTTAAGTTCTTGTTTCAAGAATTTTTGATCTTGTTTTTGATCTAACGTCCCCCCCCTCACATATTTTTTCACGTTCAGTGGGACACTTGTCCCCTCCTCTAACATTTGTTTGAGCTATTCTTGAAGTTGCAGGTCCCGAAAGTGCACTTGACAAAGTTTTCACTCACTGCCTAGAAGACTTGCATACTTGACTGTCAAGAAAGCTGAGTAGTTGCAACAAGAATCGTGCACTTTCTATGAGAAATGCACACTTGTAATAGTATCAACACACTTTCTCCAAAAACCTCACATTTGCTTTTGACAGTGGGCAGTTTTTCATTTTTTTTTCTGAGCATTTGCTCTAAGAATTGATTAGTTGCTCTGACAAACAAGTGCACAGATCTTGCACTATTGTAATGAATTTTTCCACTAATGTTTTCTTGTTTTTGAATATGTAAATAGGTATTAACAGATTTGATGCAGGATTCAAGTTGCATTAACTCATTTTTTGTAGGGAAGATGATCGGTCAAAGATTTTTAGATCTACAAACAGTTTTTATTAATTTAGGAACTCTTGATTTTGGTGCTTTAAAAAGAACAACTGAAACTCACATTTAATTTTGGTGTTGTTAAAATTGAACCAAGTTCATGTTTTCTTAATTTAGGAATTATTGATTTTGGTGCTCTAAAAAGAACAAACACAAACTCACATTTGATTTTAGTGTTGTTAAAATTGAACCAATTTCATGTTTTCTTAACTTAGGAACTTTGATTTTGGTGCTCATAAAAAGAAAAAAAGAAAAAAAAAACTTCAATTTGGGGCTCTTAAAATGAACATATTTCATGTTTTCATAATTAGGAACTTTAATTTTGGTGCATAAAAAGAGCGTAAACGATTTCCATTTTGTTGACGCATGCTCGATTTACATTTGTTGACCAAGTTAGAACCAGGACTATTTTCTTAGAAACACTCAAGTTTGGAGCTTAAAATGAACAAGTTATTTCTTTTGTATTGCACCATTGCTATCTTAAATGATTGATGTCTTGAAAAAATTCATATTGGTGCAAATAAAAAGAAAAAATTGTTTATGTTATTCACATATTTTTGGGGATAACATTGCTCGAGGTATTTAAAAAGAATCAATTTTCTATGAATTGTCCATCGCGCATTTAGTGATTGACAAGCTGAAGTGTTTTATCTTCTCTCCTCACACCTTTTGGCGATCTTGGGTGAGCAAAAGAACATTTTTGAGCTTTGTAATTTATTTTCAAGTTTCACCTTAAAGAGGGGGCTTTCTTTGAGACACATTCGACACTAGAGAACTCATTGCAAGGTCTCAAAGCACGTTTATTGGCGGGCTATATCAAAGGTTGTGAAACCATAAGAAAGTAGCTTTAATCCATGCTGAAAATAGACTACACCTAATCCCACGCCTTAAGTGGAATGAGAACGGTTAAAGAGCCTTAAGTGTCCAGAGGGTGAGTGTTAGATTTCTATGTTCAGAATTATCACTAAGAACTAAATTGTTTTAGAAGCCACCCTATTATCCAAAAATATTCTTTGAAAGTGGTGCATCAAAATTTACTTTCGAGAAGTTACTTTCCATGTTTGACTACAGGCCTACACCATAAATTACGTGTAAAATCATCTCTTCGGAGCATGAGGAAAGCCTACCTAAGAGAACGGGTTCTATCCCTTAGCGTTGTAAATGCTTTTTTATGTTAAACTCGCCAATACATTCAAAACAATTTGACATCAAATTCTATGGTTGATTTAAAGAAAAATAACACATTCAAACAAACACTAAATGAGATGGTTGAATCACAAACCCTTTGATTTAGTGCATATTTGTGAGAAAAAGCCTTATGTTTGCACTCCTTGAAAGGATTTTTCCTTAAAGGTTTCTGAACATTCCAGATTTTATTTTAAGTTACATTTATCAAGGTAAACATCTAGGAACTATGGCTTGGGTGTTGTGATTTCACAACTTAAGTTATAGACATGAAGGTGACATAAGTCCATGCTTGCTGAGTCAGTCCAAGTGTTATTTTATCACTTACCATTCTTCAAAAATAGAGAAAGTTGAGAGAGAGTGTTCATAGGATCATTATTCAAACCAAACAATTGGAAAACCAGAAGGTCATATAATCCCTCATCTATTATTTCCATCCTACTCATCAGAAATCAAAATCAAACAAACCATTAGGATCATTCCTCCACTGAGATGTCTATGATATCAACAGTTACTTGGGACTCACATATAGTACAAGTAAGCTTTCCTACAACATATCCTCTAGACAAGGAGGTGGAATATCGACCCTAGTTTTTCAATATTTTGATTTCCGAAAGGTAGTACCATTCCAAATAGTACTCACCCTAGGGTCTTGAGCTTCACAGAAATCATAATAGATCACCATTAAAATTTATGACCATCTGACGACCAACTTCTCCAATTCAACAATCAAACCTTGTAACATCGATCCTTCAAACTAGTCTCACATACATCGAAGGTGAACAAATTGACACCATAAGTAGCTTGAGAACCTTCATTTTTTAGAAGAATGAAACACCCCACCAATTTATCACCGCATCAATCATTCTAGACAAAGAGGAAGAGAAATCTGACATAGCAGCAGGAAGACCCCATATTAGCACCACTTGCATGGCAACAAATATCCTCTTCATGATCTCATGCAAAGTCAAGATCCCTAAATTAAGGTCTACATGTTGTCATTTCAGACTTAGGCATCTTAGTCCAAAAGATCTCATGAAACACATTTGGGCAATTCATGAGGCCAAAACTAGGTTGGTATACAATGTATACAAATGTGCTTCAAGGAATAATTTGAACCTGTTTTCCTTCTACTACTGTTAGAATCCAAGTCTTTTCCAATAATTCCAATATCTCATATAATCCGTATCCTATCATTTAGGAAAACATTAGATCTTTAGGATTTGAGTCACCTAGAGAGTTTAAACACTACACCACTCTCCCACAAGGGACCCAATTTTTTTCTGACAACCATAAGAACACAACATAGGAAGAAAATGGAAGCAAGCAATAACAACACCAATATCCCACCAGAAAACACCATGAAGGATGGAATTGGCCCGTGGGGATATAAACCAAGTGACCTTATGATAGGGTATTGAGTATCAAAATATCCCTAAAACATGTTTATCTATTACCCAAATCACTCTTATCAAGGGTCACAACATCAAGGAGGGCAACAACATCGATGGTTTCAAAACCCCCATCAAGGAATAAGTCTAGAACATCAAATTTCCCTAAATAAAATTTAGAGAAATCTTAAGGAAATTAAATGAAATCAAAATCCAACGTATCACCATTGCCATGTGCAAGTTCAGAACATTACATATCCACAACCAATAGACAACATTCCATAAACACCTCAATAACCACATCAACAACACTTCCAATATCAACAGTATCAAGAAGTTTCACAACACCAACGTGTACCTCAAGTGCAATATCAAAATGTAACTCAATCACAATATCAAGAAGTTCTACAACTCAAGGGGATACCTCAAGTGCAATATCAAAATGTACCTCAAATAAAATATTAAGGAGTTCCACAAAATCAAGAGAAAAACAATTGAGAAAAGCCACAGAGGAAAGATTACCAATCAGGAAGGAAATTCACCCTTTTGGGAGAGACTTTAGAGCTAATCATGCATGAACTAATACAACATGAACTTATCAAAATCAATTATAGTCCAACTTATGGTGAACCAAACTTTAAAATATTTTGGTATAACCAATACAAACAATGTGAGTTCCACAAAATCAAGGGTCATAGAACGAACAAATGCACAACACTCCGACATCTCATCCAAGACCTTATTGATCAAGGATAAATAGCTATTGAAGATAAAATTCAAGGTCCATCTACCAATGAAAACAATGACAATGTCTCAACCTCAAAAGTTGAAAACAATGATCAAGAGTTATCTATCACTGATCACATTGACCATGTCTCTACATCATCCAGTGAGCAAGAGGACAAACATCAAGAATTTAATCCCAATCATGATAAAAAACAATCACTATATTCTAGCAATGATCTAGTCCAAGATATATTGACATCATTCAATCTCATGGTGGTACATATTGAGGATCAAGAGACTCTTAATCCAACGCTTATACGAAATGCAAAAAATCTAGACAAAGATCTATCACCCATATGTCCACATTTTGAGGAAATCCAAGGATCCTTTACAAGCAAACATTTATTTGAAATTGATCCATGTTAATAATTTGGTCTAAAGAATATCAAAGATGATACCACACAAGGTCAAGATCAAGAATCCCTATCATCAAAATACCATAATGACTTGACAAATATCTTCCAAGACATCCCATGTTTTCCCAATTAAGAAAAAATCCATATAGCAAGCACACATACATATAACCATGAGATGCTTACTCCTAATGGACATGTAGATTATCTTCATCTAAGACAAGAGTCCCATACTCTTGGTATCATTACAAAAGAATAAGAGCCTCCTACTCTTAACATCTCTACAAAGGGTCAAGACACAACAAAATCCAGAGACATATCAAAAAGGGATCAAGAAGAGGAGTTATACATAAGTTGTTAATCAGAAACATCATGTATAGAAATATCAAAAGGGGATCAAGAAGAGGGTTTATACATATTTTTTGAATTAGAAACATCCTATGATGGCATATCAAAAATGAATCATGAGGGAGACTTTTTTGTGGACGGTAAATCAGAAACACCTCTGAAAGAAGCATTAAAATCTGATATTTCATAGGATCATATTGAAGATATCAATCAAGAAGTTATCCCACATATGGAGGATCCTAACACTTATAAACTTGGATCACTTACTTTTGTAAGAGAAATATATAGTACCAATGAAAAAGATATCACCTTTGAAGATCCACAATGGGGCAGAGAAGGATTAGCACCTTGTTTCCAAGACAAAAAATATCCTAATTCAAATAAGATTTTTCAACAAATGCATTATCAAGTCAGAGGATTAGGCCTACATGAATAGGGTATCCTAGAACTAGTGCAAATTGTTGGCAATCCTAAGCATCAAGGTCTTGGTTATATAAAGGAATCTAAACATATGAGTGATACCTCCATAATACTGGGGGCAACTTTATATAATGCAAGCATCAACATAGAGAGCACAAAGAGTCCTTATGATGAAACCACTACCAATTCTACAACTAGCCATGCCATGAATCATCATCCAAATATATTTCAACCCTTTGATTGGTACCAACAACAAAATAAAAAAACTATACCCAAGAACAAAAAAAGTCATCGAAGCAAAAGAATTAACAAGACAAAATGGACAAGAAAAATTCAAATGCATACAAGAGAAAAATAAATAAAATCATCCCTATCAAACTCCATTAGTCAAAGAAACTATGGGGAAAAATCAAAAGGGGAAGTTAATCCATCAAAGAAGTCCAACAGTGAAAAAGAAAGCTTCATGAGTGACCTACAAGCTATATCAAGATGTTGGTCCCAATCAAATATCCATATCCACCCATCATTTCTCATCATCCCAAGTTTGGAGAGTTAAAGGTTCCAAATTGTCGACCAATCCATCTAAATATCATATACCTCAACGCATTTTTCCATCCATGATATCCAAATATCACATTGACCATGTGTTGGTAGAAACTCTTTATCATAAGGACTCTAAGGGCACTCTATCGCGATGTGTGCATCAAGGTAAGGTTAACTCCAATAGCAACAAGGAAGACAAGAATTATCAGGGTTACATTCAAGCGCTCATATCCTAGCAAAACAACTTCTCCAAGCAAGATATCATTAGCACGTATTGATAGCAACAACAACCACATCAACACTAGCAACGTCTACATCAACACCACTAGGTGGTTCAACATGAGAAAAAAAGTGTCACCATGATGAAAACCTGGTAAATAGGTGTCTTGTGTGACATCAAAAATCAGGAAAATCAAGATAAAAATCAAGATAAAAATCAAGAAAAATAGTCAATAAAAAAATCATCATCTAGTGAAAACCACTATGGTGGTGCTTTGGAAAAGTACCATGGTGAAAACCTGGCAAACATGCATCATGTGTAGAATCAAGCATCTACATGCACCATTTTAGGTAGAAGCATCTCAGGTTATCCATAACAAATCCAAGCCATTGTTTCCAAAATCCAACTTATCTTGATCTTGACAAACGCTTGATATACATTTTATACTTGCTTTTGGAAAATATCTTGACATGGGTCACTATCATTGATCCTATCCTATCCAATGTTATCTAAGCCATGAGGCATTGTCCAAAAGAGAATACTCTATCCAAACATGTTATCCTATCACAAGATAATCCATCACCTACATTGTTAGACATTGGAGGCAAATGCTTGCATATTGCTTTAGAATAAATCTTGATCTATGTCTTCTAGGTCATGTTGTGATCTAGGAATTCATCCCAACAACAAGGTATACCACTGATACGCTATCAGGGAAACATTTGAAACAATTCATCCCATCAACAAGGTATACCACCAACACACTATCAAGGTAACCTTTGAAATAGTTATTCCCAACAACAAGGTGTACCACCAATGCACTACCAAGGTAACCTTCAAAAGATGACAACAACATGGATTATTCCTTCGCTAAAAAATAATAAGATATCAATAGTTGCTTGAACCCTACAAATAGTTCAAGTAAGATTTTCCACAACATATCCTCTAGAAAAACAAGGTGAAGTATCAATCCAAGCTGTCAACATCTTCCACCGCAAGCAAAAGGGTAAAAATCCAAAAAAATCAAAATTATCAAAAAATAAAAAAACATCTGAAAAATATCAAAAACAAAACAACATCATTGGATTATTCCTTCACTCAAACAGTCTAAGATATCAACATTTTCTTGAACCCCACAACTATTTCAAGTAGATTTCCCGCAACATATCCTCTAGACATAGAAGTGGAATATCAATCCAAGCTATCAATGTTGTTTATCCCAAAAACAAGTTTATGCTTTGAGTCAAATGGTCAAACAATGTGGTCTCTACATGTACAACGTAGGAAAGGCTTATTAGCCCCCGAGGCCTTAGGTTAGTCCCTTTAGGTTATTATCAAGATTTCTTCCAACTTAGTCAAAAATACAAAATCCAAAGAAATACAAAAAAATCCAAAATCCAAAAACATTCACAAGATAGAAAAACCCATGAAACTAGTAATTGGATCAAACAAATCCCAAATTCGTCTCTCCCTCATCTACAGTAGTTTGAGGAATACCTACAATAATTTGAACCCATGATGTTAGGGTTTCACTCTGAGCATGTCAAGAAACACAAAATGACACAAAACATGATGACAAATGACATTTACGATGCAACAAGCAAATGCTAACAGGGTTTAAATGAAACAAAGGAAAATGCAAGCTCATGACACCAATGGAAAACTTAATTGTAAAAAAACTAAAAACCATCCACATCATTGCAAAAATCATGAAATTCTACCCCATTTGAAAAAAAAGCATTGAAAAATACTTCTGTATGACCAAGATATGGAAGATAGGGTTAAAATTACAAGTCACAAAGCAAACAAAAGCAAATTTTTAAGGCAAGTACAAGGTTTTAGGTCAAGGGTGAGGAAACAAGGGTGAGATTTTAGGTAAAGTGCAAGATTTCATGTCAAGGGTGAGGTTCTTAGTCAACTACAAGCTTTTAGGTCAAGTGCATGAAACAAGGGCAAAGTTTTTAGTCAGGTGTATGGTAGGTGTGAGGGTTTTAGTGTCAAGTGAAAGGTTTTAACATAGAAAAGGAAAGGAAAACAATTCAAGTGCTTAGAAATCACCAAATTTTTTCTATTGACTCAAGAAACTTTGTACATGCATAATGAGAATGTAACAAAATGAAAATGAAAAGCGACAAAGTGCATACTGGGACACTGATTCCTAAAGGACATCCAAACTATTGAAACACATCCACATGATGTGAGGTTCCTCTAATCCTCACCATAGATCCTCAATAATTGACAAATCCAAAACAAAAAAATTCAAATATTTTGAAAACACAACAAAAACAACATCAAATAAACATAAAAAAACATAAAAACATTTGAAAAAGCTCAAAAATCCTATTTCTGTCATCACCTATCTGCAATAAACATCACCCATAATAAATGAATCATTAAAATAATCCTTTGACAAAAATAAAAAACAAACAAAGCAAACATCAAAAGCTAAAACTTTCAAGCAAACAATCACAAGGATTTGAACGCAAGTAGACAAAAACAAAACCAAGTATAAATTCCTATCGATTGACAATTCCTAACAACATCCTGAGATATGTCTTAACATATATGTTCCTACGATAGACATGATCAACACCAGATAATAGTCCCATAATAGATAGAGCAAGTGATACAACAACTTTTTTTTTAATCTTTTTTTAGTCTTATCTTTTCAATTTACATTATTCACTCATTCCCAAGATCTCTCGAGAATGTCCATAAGGATTTAGAGAGGAAGGAATGGGGGAAATTGAGCAACATTTTGGTTTTTTGTTTGTTGGATATTTTTGTTATACTACCATGACAAATACTTTCATTGTTTTGTGTGTGGAAATTGTTTCAAAGAATTTTGTGTAGCACTGACATGTTAGGTTATTAATACCTCTTGTGTTATTGGTCTGACGTGTTTTAAAGCTTCTCACCCTTTACAATCTATAGGGTTTTTGTATGTCTGGTATGAGCAAGAGTACTCCTTGTTTGTAGAGTCAAAGTCCATGCAATGGATACAAAGTCACCTTGGTCATTAATACCCTGGTGCATCGTATCTATTTGCTACATCAAATAGGATTGTTCAAACTATGGAGCCTCCAAGAAAAGAAAAAGCAACTCATCAATGACTAACAACATCAACTATTCTTCACTTCTTATTAACATTTTCTTCTTATCAACATTTCTTCTATCATTCCTTGCACTTAATGCATCACATCAACTTATAGGAAAAATTTGGTTCATTATCCAGAGTTTTCACCAAATTTCCTAAGGGGGCACCATCCATGCTATCCTTTCTAGGGCATACTGGGGAAACTCTTGCACCTGAGGCATACCGGGGCAATGTTCTTCGAAACAAAGCAACCGGTACTTTATATCAAAGAGGGGTAAAATGTAGACATGTAAAATTGACTTAACACCTATCATACACCTTGAACAACATCAAACAATATCAAACAACATCAAACAAAATCAAACAACATTGAACAACATTGAACAACATCAAACAACATTGAACATCATCTCACAACATTTTGTAATGTATCGAAATGACTTGAAACATCTCAGAATGACTCAGTCACATCTCAAAACATCCCATAACATCTTAGAATCATTCTCGAATGACTCAAAACATCCCTAAATGACTCGAAACATCCCATAATGACTTAGAACATCTTAAAATCATCCAATAACATCTCAGAATCACCCCGAAACATCTCAAAATCATCCTGTAATGTCTCGAAACATCTTAGAATCATCCTGCAACATCTCAGAATCATTCTGCAATGTCTTGAAACATCTCAGAATCATCCCATAACATTCCAAAACACCACATCAAATGATATCTAAAACCCTAATTCCTCTATTAATTGTATAATACAACATTATTTAATTAATTCACTTTTTCATCATTTGTAACAAATTAAATAAATTTCATTTATTTAATAAAGTCCCAAAAACCTAATTCTGCTATTAATTAAATAAAACAATATTATTTGATTAATTCACATTTGATCAGTTCGACCAATTAAATAAATTACATTTATTTAATGAAGTCCTAATCTCACTTTATTTTGTCCCGATTGATTAAATAACACCAATTATTAATTACGTCGCTAAATCACCTTATTCCTCTAAGTTGATTAAATTATTAAATCAAAATAATTTAATTACAACACTTTCCCTCTAAAATTTGAATAATTAAATCAAACAATTCAAATCAATTATCAAAAATCAAATCAAATTAATGCAACTTTGTTTGCAAAATTCAAACTTGATTTGCACGTGTTGTTTGGTGTTTCTGCACATCAACAACTCAAACAAAATAAAAGTTATCCTATCTCTCTTGAAAGGTTGATCTCTATGAACAAAGAGATAACCCCAAGGTCTCTTGGGTGTTAGGTCATGACAATGCAGTAGAACAAACTTAGTGATAAATGTGAATATGTTGGTAATCACAAGGGGTCTTACGCGCAAATGCTGGAAGCTCTAAACTCATCAGATTTTAAGATATAGTGATGCTTTAACTTAGTTTCTAACCATTTAATAAAAGAAACAACAAAAGATAAGGGTTTCAGAAGTTCTAATTGATAACACTACTTCTAACATCAATCATGCACATGATGAAAGATCTGGAATGGACCAATCCCTTAAACTAATTTCTGGTCGACCCAGGCTATACCTGCAATCTTGCAGAAAACAATGCAATCTTCTAAGGTGTTAAAGATTTTTAGATTGAAGGCATTTGTTCAATGGGACTAAATGAATACATACAATTGAACTAAGCACATGAATATAAGGTACAAGTTGACCTTGTACAACATTCTTATAGTCAAGAAACTGCCCAAGATATGAACCAGGGATCGCTACAACACTTCAGATATTAGATCATCAACCACTATGAACTAAATTTAATCTACATTCAATAATTTCCAAGCAGTTTGAAATATGGGACAAGAAAAATGCAAGATTACTTAATTCAAAGGAGGCACTAGTCATAACACAATGTATGCACTTTGTATTAAATCATCATATTCACAACATTTTCGATCTGTTACAACATTTTCTTGAAATATGAAAGCTACTTCTAATCTGCTAACATGCTACTCTACTGATTACAAATATTCTGGCTTAGTCTATTTGATTGAATCTTGTGAAAGAGTCCAACTAACCAACCCTTACAAAAGAGGTAGAATACCATTCTTATAGAAAATTACCCATGTGAAACAGAGCTAGGGTTACGAACAACTCGGCCACCAACCAAATCAGCCCCGACAAACAACAATAACTTGTTGTCTAGTCATGAATGCAACAAGGGATGCCATCAGATCAACCTGGGATCGCATGAAGTCAAGGAATAGGCCCTCAAGCCACACCCAACAATAAATGAACACCCGCACGAAAAGAGGAACAATGTCGCATGTGAAAAATAGGAGGAACACGAGCCACTAATCCCATCTAGAACAGGGCAAACAAACGGTCTAGATTGAACAAAACCACCAACTAGGTCTATCCACCATTAATAAACACCAAACGCGTCGACCTAGCATGCAGGAAAGGGCTTAGTGACTGCAGCCACGAAAAATGTACTCCACTGCATCTGTAAATCATGCCCAAATCTTCAAAGTAAATCCTGCAAATCCTAGCAACACCTAGCTCGATTTGACTTGCACCCAAAAAAGGCCACCATTAATACCCAATACATCCTCAAAATCTAAGCAAGTCCATAGAGTTCCAAAGTTAGAGAATCTAGCGCAAGCCCAAGCAGAGGTGGAGGCGAAAAGGAAAGGGAAACATGCGAAACAAAACCAAAACCCACCCCAGCGGACCCGGAGGCGGAATGGGAAAGGGAAAGCAAACCCAAAAGGAATAGGAGGGGGTGGAAAGAAAACCAACACTGGAGGAAGTGGAGCAGGAACCAAAGCAGGAACCAAAGAGAAGCCTGAGAGAACCGGAGCCAAGACAAGAACAAAACCAATGCGGCAAAAACAAGCATACCGGCGGGACCGGAAACAAACAACACACCCGACGGAGGTGGACCTAGAACCGAAATTGAACTAGGAACTTTTGAAATGTTCCCAGTTCGGTTCTATTCTGCTCCTGACTCTGGAAAAAACAAACGAAGGAAGAAATGAAATGCACGTGGGGAGGCGCCAGGGCCAAACGGTCAAAAAAACCAGACCGTCGAAGAAAAGAGCAACCTGACGGGGGCAGACCCGGAGCTGGAACTAGATTAGGACTAGGAACTTTGGAAAAAATCCCCGAAGTTCATAGTTCTAATCCATTCCGTGCCCGACTCCGCCATAGGCAAACGAAGGGAGAGCGAAACAAATCACCACCGAGACAAAAGTGGGCAAAGCAACAACAACAAAGACAACAAGGTGGGAGGCGGAGCCGAAATGGGAATGGAAATCAGACCGTGGACTTTGGAAAAGTCCCTAATTCGATTCCATCCCAGTGTCGCCTCTGACGAAAGGAAGGGAAAGCGACCCGATGAAAATCCAAGGGAAGAAAGTGACCCCCCTGGACAAAACAAACAACATGACGGAGAGAAGAGAGGAAGCGGGAAGCAGAGCCGAAACGGGAATGGAAACCGGTCCGTGAACTTTGGAAAAGTTTGAAGTCCGATTCCATCCTAGTTCCGCCTTCGACAAAGCAAAGGGAAGAAAGAAAACAAGGGAAAGCCAAAGGGAAAAACAAACCCTTAGGACCCAAACAAAAACACCAAGGGAGAAGACAGGAGGCAAAAGAAGGCCACCCCAAAAGGGGACATCCGCAAGAGTCCAAGACCAAGGTGAGCACCAAAGACCAAAACCCAATATTTTCAAAGATAAGCACAAAGAGGGGGCAAACCACAAAAACGGGCCAAAATACCAAGCCAAAGGAGGGTCCCCACTTTCAGAGGGGCGTGTGTGCGAAAACTGCACAATAACATGTTCAACTCCAAAAAATAATTTATTAATTAAATTGATTAATTCATATACTTCACCCACTTTCTAATTGAGAAAATTACGATTGCTAACTGAGCAATCTAAGTTGTTAACTAATCAAGCTAGATTGTTGTCTGATCAATCTAAGTTGTTGACTAATCAATCTAAATTTCTAATTGAACAATCTAAGTTGTTAACTAATCAATCAATTTCCTAACTAAGCCATCAATATCCTAACTAAGTCATCTAAAATCCTAATTGATCAATCCAAAATCCTAACTGATCAATCTAAATCTCTGACTAGCCAATCTATTTCTCAATCACTCAAATTGTGCAATTAACTTTACACAATTTTCTCATGTCTAAATCCTCTCAACACATTTCGATTGTTGATCTGGATATTTTCCAACATGTTTTGGATCGTCCATTTTGAATCTCATTTTCTATATAAAAAACCCCTTTCCTCACAAATAAGGATCAGAGAATCAACAACATTTACACAATGAAGTACTTCTAACATTCACAACCACCATTGTTAGTGCTTCAACCTCGTTTCTTCAATCAACCAACATCAAGCAATCATTCCTCAAGATTTTTCTCACAACTTTGGAGGCTGCGCGGTGATAAGAACAACCCAACATCAATGAATACACTCCACTACAGGAAGGTAACACTGTGCTTCTTTTGTACATTCAATTTAGTAATCATAGATTTCTTAATGTATTTTGAAATAACTTAGTTTCATTTCGTATGTATAGGATTAGATCTTAGATTAATATGTTTGATCTTAGTTTAGATTCTTGTTTCAAGCATGTTTGATCTTGTTTTCAATCTAACGTTCTCTCCCTCACACATTCTGGCACACCTGATGGGACACTTTTCCCCTCCTCTAACATTTGTTTGAGCTTTTTTTGAAGTTTTAGGTCCTAGAAGCACACTTGACAAAGTTTTCACGCACTGCCCAAAAGACCCGCACACTTGATTGTCAAGAAAACTAACCAGTTGCAACAAGAACTGCACACTTGCCATGGGAACTGCACACTTGCAATAGGATCAATGCACTTGCTCCAAAAACCTCACATTTTCTTTTGACAATGGTAGCATCTTCTTACAAATTTGAGCATCTATTTATAACAGGGTGCTTTTGCATTTTTTTCTGAGCATTTTCTTTAGAAGAACTGAGCAGTTGCTTTGACAGTAAAGTGCATGGATCCTGCACTATTGTAATGAATTTTTACACTAAATTTTTCTTGTTTTGAATGTGTAAACAAGTATTAACAGGTTTGATGTAGGATTCAAGTTGCATAGCTTGTTTTTTGTAGGGAAAATGATCGGTCAAATATTTTTAGATCCACAAATAGTTTTTATTAATTTAGGAACTCTTGATTTTGGTGCTTTAAAAAAACAACTCAAACTCACATTTTATTTTGGTGTTGTTAAAATTGAACCAAGTTCATGTTTTCTTGATTTAGGAACTATTGATTTTGGTGCTCTAAAAAGAACAAACACAAACTCACATTTGATTTTAGTGTTGTTAAAATTGAACCAATTTCATGTTTTCTTAACTTAGGAACTCTGATTTTGGTGCTCATAAAAAGGAAAAAAAAAACTTCAATTTAGGGGCTCTTAAAATGAACACATTTCATGTTTTCATAATTAGGAACTTTAATTTTGGTGCATAAAAATAGCACAAACAATATCCATTTTGTTTTTTTTTTAAAGTAAAAGTGGCAAGCCACTATAGATGTATTAATGTTAAAATATAGATATTACAAAACCTTGGTTCAGGCGAGTATACCGGCGGGAAAGAACCGGGAAGAAAACCCACAGTTATAGATTGAGTAAGTACATAAGATTCTTAATTATATTCCATAATGGAATCTTCCCTAATAATGACCTCTTTACATTGACAAATGACATACCCCTTTTACATTTTATAAAAAAAACCCCCCTGACATTTCCAAAATACAGACCCATCACTATTTGAGTATCAAATCCCCTTAAGTAACCCTTTACATTATCAAAAGACAATCCCATTACATGACCAAAATACAAACCCTTTACAATTTCTGAATCTAAACCCTTTTTCATATGACACCCTGTAATTTCTCGCTTGAAACTCCTTAAGCTCCATTAACTTGTAATTTACTAGAGACAACACTCTATTCTGCAAATCCATTGAATTTATGATAAGTGAAAATGAAACAAGTTGAGTTGTGTTTAAAGGTAAGATTTCCATGCTTCTCACTAGAATTTATATCGTACAACTCAACAGGTAAACCAAGTCAATGCTGTTCAACCATGGTCCACCTTCAAGACCATCGACATGACCGACGCTATCGATGAGAGATTGGAAAGTCCCATGACCTTTAGTTCAAATGTAGTTCAAAACACCTCATCGATAGGAGTCACACCAATGATCAACTAGAATAGACTCATCGGAAAAACAACGTGCATCAAAATAAGTTCAAAATGTCACATCGAGATTCCATGTGTCCTCGATGACCCAAGCTAGACGACCTTTTCTCGGATCGGCAAGAGTCACACTGACAATCAATAGCCATCGACAAGACCACTGAAAGTGATATAACATTCTTAAGTCCAATCGAAGGCCAATGTTATTTTGATGCCACTGAGATTTGTAAGACTCTCCCCGATAGAACTTCTCGGCCAGACTTCTAACATCAATGAGAGATAGAGAGCTCGCATCGATAATTCAAGGTCACACCGATGACTTCCTTCATATTCGCTTCAGCAAGACTAGTCACTTGTCACATTGATCCGATCACACTGAACCTTTAAAAAAAAAACACTCATCGACAAAACATTTGAAACAATTTATTGAGAATAGGATCTTACAAGGATGACACGCATGGAAAGTCTCAAAATTTTAAATTGCTTCTAAGTTTCCTATAATCGTATGGATTAGAATGCTAGCTTTGTACTAATTTCAGCATCGACACCATCGACATGACCAACACTATTGATGAGAGACTGAAAAGTCCCATCGAATTCCCAAGTCACCTCGATGTCCCAAAAGAATCATCATGACCATGAGCATCAACAAGAGTCTCACCGATGTCAACCAAACAACCTTGTCGGCAAGACAACAAGCATTGGAGATAGTCTGAAATTTTTCCTCGAGGTCCCAAGTCATCCTGATGACCTTTAGCTCAAATGCAGTTCGAAACACCTCATTGGCAGGAGTCACACCGATGTTCAACTAGAACAGACTCATCGACAAAACAATGCACATAAAAAGAAGTTCAAAATGTCTCATCGAAGTTCTATGTCTCCCCGATGACCCAAGCTAGACGAACTTTCCTCGGATCGACAAGAGTCACATTGATGATCAATAGCCATCGGCAAGACCACCGAAAGTGGTATAACATTCTTAGGTCCAACCGAAGGCCAATGTTACCCCAATGCCATTGAGATTGGTAAGACTCTCCCCAATGGAACTTCTCAGCTAGACTTCTAATGTCAATGAGAGATAGAGAGCTCACATCAATAATTCAAGGTCACATCGATGAATTCCTTCAGATTCAATTAGGCAAGACCAGTCACTTGTCACATCGATCTGATCACTTTGAACCTTTAGAAATAAAACGCTCTTTGGAAAAAAGTTTGACACAATTTCTTGAGAAAAGGATCTTACAAGGATGACACGCATGGAGAGTCTTAAAATTTAAATAAATTTAGCATTGTCCATTACAAACAAATATTTAGACTTAATCCAGGCATGTTGCCCTTATAAAATCTGATGAATGTTTCTTATTAAATGTGCCCTGTCAAAGTTCTCCAACTTGAATATGTGGAGAATGTACCTCTGTGCCACATTAAACCTCATTTACAATATGAGTTTGAATTCCCAATTGAGAACCCTATACTTTACATGATAAGACATTAATAACACATGGAGTTTATTTAAGCATGTCTGTTGCAAATGTTCAACGTATGCATACATTAGAAAAATTTACTTTTCTCCTTTCACTATGCAAAGATAACTTTGAATATCTATCTATGCATTCTTAACATCTTGCTTTATTAATTCAAGAAATTGAGGGAAAGCATTTAAAGCACTCAAATCATTAGTTGCCCTAATCTCTATTTTATCACTTCCTAACCTTGCTAAGAAGTCTGCTACCCTGTTCCCTTCTCTATAAGTGTGCGAAATGATTGAAGATTCAAGTTTATCTAATAATGTCCATGCTTTATTTAGCATATAACTTAAACTGTAGTTGTGAAATTTCCTTTTCCTAAATGCATTCATGATTATCAGTGGGCCCCCTTCTATGTGGATCTTTGAAAACCCTAGTTTTTTGCCAATTCCAAACCCAATAACAAAGCTTGAGCTTCTGCGCAATTGTTTGTTCCATTTTGTAAATGAAAAGAAGAGGCTGCCAATACTACCCTTGATGTATTTTTGATGCAGATTCCCGCTCTTGAGGAGCCTGGGTTACCTTTAGATTCCCCATCAAAATTTAATTTTACTAAATCCCTTTGAGGTGGGAGCCATTTCACTGATGCTCTATCCACCTTTGTGATGCTATTTTTGAAAAGGCTTCCATCAAATGGAAATTTGATGTCTTTCTAATTTTAAAAAATAGAACTATCCCAATTTGTAAAAGGTGAATTAATGAATTTCTCTTTATGGAAACATGAGTTAACCCCATCTTATATTTCCTTTTCTATCTTCAAAAAAGCAACTCTATTGGAGATTTTGTTTTCCTGAAAAATTCTCATGTTTCGTTCCCACCAGAGGTTCCATATTACAAGTGCCAGGATGATAAGCCAAATGCATGTGAAAAATGAAGAGTGATACAAAACCAGCTAAGCTCGGAAGAGGTCCCAAATGGAGTTTGGTAGGGGAGTGTAGAGATGTAACTTATTTTTAATAAAGTTCCAACATTGATTGGAAAAAACACACTGCCCAAATAAATGATCCGTTGTTTCTAATTCCACTTCACATAATGGACACTTGAAAGGATCAACAATATTCAATTTGACAAGACAATCACTAGTTAAAATTATTTTCTGTAAGGCAAGCCATGCAAAGCTTCTCACTTTCGGAAGGACTTTATTATTCCAACAAAAGGAAAATGCACGTTGAGGTTCAATAGAATATTTAGATTGTGCTAATATTGCATATCCTTCCTTCATAGAGTATGAGCCTAGTTTTGATGATGCCCATAATATTCTATTTAGTTTTGAAGATAAGTAAAATTTTCTTTCCTTCATGCTCTTATGAAAAAGATTAGATTGTTGAGTGCTTAATAAACTACTTGAGGGAGTTTTCCACATTACTTTACTCGTCAAAGGGCTTGATGACTGAATATAATCTAGAAAATTTTCACCCCAAGCTTGAGATAAAATTGTTCTTACCTCTTGAAGATCTTGATTTGCTGATAACGAAGGCTTTCCATTCCATGGATCTACCCAAAACTTTACACTTCGCCCATCATTTACCTCCCAAGATGAAAATTTTGTGATGAAGCTTCTACTGTTTGTGATGAAGTTCCAAATGGAAGACCCCTTCGAGGGGTTTGCCGCTATAAGTATTCTTGTTGGACTTTCATTACCTAAATATTTATCTTGCAATATTTTTGACCATTTTTCATTTGCATTAGTGTATATTTTCCATGCAAGTTTGGCCCCAAATGCTTTGTTTCTCCAATTGATATTCTGAATACCTGCCCCACCTTGTTTCTTTTCTTTTGGAAAGCCTTATAAGGAGATTAGGGGTATCTTTTTCCGTTCATCAATATTTCCTTTCCAGAGAAAGGACCTTATTATCTTCTCTATTTCAGAGATGACAGAGGTAGGAGCTTTAAGGACCACTAAAAAGTAATTAGGAATTGAAGATAAAACTGATTTGATTAAGAGAATCCTTCCTGAAAGTGACAAACACCTAGCTTTCCAAATTAGAATTCTTGATTTAATTCTATCAATAACGTTATCCAAGTAGAAATATTTGTTTGAACCTTTGAAGAAAGGGATCCCCAGGTAGGAACAAGGCAAATCCACTTCTTGAAAGCCTAATATTTTGACTATTTTATTTTTCAAATCATCAGGAGTATTTAAGATATAAACTTATAATTTTGTAGCATTTATGTTCTGCCCGGAAGCTGATGAATATTTATCAAGGACTTCTTTAACTTTGTTAGCTTCCAATAATGATGAATTGTTAAATAATAGAGTATCAACAACAAAAAGAGAATGAGTTACTGATATTCTTGAATTTGGTATTTGCACACCTTGCCATAGTTTCTGATTATGACTTAAAAGGATGTATATGCTTAAAGATTTAGCCATAATTATGAAAAGGAAAGGAGAAAGTAGATCCCCTTGCCTAACACCTTGTGTGGAATTGAAAAATCCTACTAGATTCCCATTTATTATTACTGAAAACTTGGCCCCAGAAAGGCAAGACATTATCCATCTATGCCATTGAGAGCAAAACTCAAATTTTGTCAAGAACTTATTAAGAAACTACCAATTTACCTTGTCATAAGCCTTCACCATGTGTAATTTGACAATGAAAGAGGGCATCTTTGATGTTGTTATTGTATGCAACACTTCATGTGTGACAATTGCTCCTTCATGCGTTTCCCTACCAAGGATAAAGCCTCCTTGCTCAAGATATATAATCTTTGGAATGAGTGGTTGTAATCTCAGATAAATCACTTTAGTGAAGATTTTGTACACTGTATTGCACAATGAGATAGGCCTAAAATCAACAAATGTTTTAGGCTCCTTGACTTTGGGTAGAATTGCAATATTAGTTACATTGAATTTCCTAAATATGATCCCAATTCTCTTAGACTCTTCAAGTGCCCAGAAAAGCTCAAAGCATATGAATTCCCAACATTTCTAAAAGAATAAAGTCATGAAACCATTTGGGCCAGGGGCTTTTTCTGGGGGAAATGAAAAAACTACATATCTCAATTCCTCCAAGGTAAATGGTCTCATCAAAAGATTATTAGCTTCATTACTAATAAGATGTGGGATTGTGTCCAATAGTTCATTTTAACTACTAATTCTATTGGCATCTGTTGACTGCAGGGTTGAAAGAAGTTTTGAGAAAACATTTTGTTGACGCACACTCGATTTACATTTGTTGACCAAGTTAGAACCAGGATTGTTTTCTTAGAAACACTCAAGTTTGGAGCTTAAAATGAACAAGTTATTTCTTTTGTATTGCACCATTTCCATCTTAAATGACTGATGTCTTGAAAATCTGCATATTGGTGCAAATAAAAAGAACATTTTTTTTATGTTATTCACATATTTTTGGGGAAAACACCGCTCGAGGTGTTTAAAAATAATCAATTTTCTATGAATTTTCCATCGTGCATTTAGTGATTGGCAAGATGAAGTGTTTTATCTTCTCCCCTCACACCTTTTGGTGATCTTGGGTGAGTGAAAGAAATTTTTTGAGCTTTCCAATTTATTTTCAAGTTTTACCTTAAAGAAGGGGCTTGCTTTGAGACACATCTTGCGCTGGAGAACTCATTGCAAGGTCTCAAAGCACGTTTACTTGCAGGCTATATCAAAGGTTGTGAAATCGTAAGAAAGTAGCTTCAAGCCATGCTGACAACATACTGCACCTAATATCATGCCTTAAGTGGAACGGTAATGGTTAAAGAGCCTTAAGTGGCGAGTAGGTGAGTGTCATATTTTCACATTCATAGTTGTCACTAAGAACCAAATTGTTTTAGAAGCCACCCTGTTCTCCAAAAACATTCTTTGAAAGTGGTGCATCAAAATTTACTTCTAAGAAGTTACTTCCCATGTTCGACTATAGGCCCGTGCCATAAGTTGCATGTAAAATAATCTCTTTGAGCATGAGGCAAGCCTACCTAAGATAATGGTTTCTATCCCCTAGGGTTGTAAATGCTTGTTTATTATAACTTTCCAATACATTCAAAACAATTTGACATCAAATTCTGTAGTTGATTTAAAGAAAAAGAACACATTCAAAAAAATAATGAACGAGATGGTTGAATCACAAAATCTTTGATTTAGTGCATACTTGTGAAAAAGCCTTATGTTTGCACTCCTTCAAAGGATTTTTACTTAAAGGTTTCTAAACATTTCAACTTTTATTTCAGGTTACATTAATCAAGGTAAACATTTGGGAACTATGGCTTTGGTGTTGTGATTTCACAACTTAAGCTATAGACATGAAGGTCACATAAGTCCATGCTTGCTAAGTCAGTCAAAGTGTTGTTTTATCATTTGCCATACTTCAAAAATAGAGAAAGTTGAGAGAGAGTGTTTATAGGATCACTTTTTGAACCAAACAATTGGAAAACCAAAAGGTCACATAGTCCCTCATCCATTATTTCCATCCTACTTATTAGAAATCAAAATCAAACAAACCATTAGGATCATTCCTCCAGTCAGACGTCTATGATATCAACAATTACTTTGGACTCTCAGATAGTACAAGTACGATTTCTTGTAACATATCCTCTAGACAAGGAAGTGGAATATCGACCCTAGTTCTTCAACATTTTGATTTTCGAAAGGTAGTACCATTCCAAAACAAAACTTCAAAAAGGAATTAATTAATTAAATCAATTAACTCATATTCCTCACCCATTTTTTGATTGAGAAAATTATGATTGCTAATTGAGCAATTTAGGTTGTTAACTAATCAATCTAGATTGTTGACTGAGCAATCTAATTTGTTGACTAATCAATCTAAATTGCTAACTGAGCAATCTAAGTTGTTAACTAATCAATCTAGATTGTTGAATGAGCAATCTAATTTGTTGACTAATCAATCTAAATTGCTAACTGAGCAATCTAAGTTGTTAACTAATCAATCAATTTCCTAACTAATCCATCAATTTCCTAACTAAGTCATCTAAAATCCCGACCGATCAATCTAAATCTCTAACCAACCAATCTATTCCTCAATCACTCAAATTGTGCAATCAACTTTACACAATTTTCTCATTTCTAAATCCTCTCAACACACTTCGATCATTGATTTGGATATTCTCCAACATGATCCTGATCGTCCATTTTGAATCTCATTTTCTATATAACAAACCCCTTTCCTCACAAATAAGGATCAGAGAATCAACATCATTTACACAATGAAGTAATATTGACATTCACAACCACCATTGTTATTGCTTCAACCTCATTTCTTCGATCAAGCAACATCAAGAAGTCATTCCTCAAGCTTTTTCACACGAAATTTGGAGGCTTCACGATGATAAGAACAAACCAACATCAGGAGATTACACTCCACTATAGGATGGTAACATTGTGCTTCTTTTGTACATTCAATTCAATAATAGTAGATTTCTTAATGTATGTTCAAATAACTTAGTTTCATTTTGTATGTGTAGTATTAGGTCTTAGATTAATATGTTTGATCTTAGTTTAGACTCTTGTTTCAAGTATGTTTGATCTCGTTTTTAATCTAACATTCTCCCCCTCACACACCTAGCATAAGAAAAGGAAAGGTGCCCATGTTGATGAAATAAAAGGCTCAAGTTTTACAATACCCAATTTTTCCTACGATCCCTCACCCTACCTTGTATGGTAAGGGGAAGAATGCAACCAAAGTTACCTCTTCTCGTGTTGCTCCTATGTCTCAACCGCCGTGACCTCTTGGACTATTCCTCCACTTGCTTCCAAAGTAGAGAAAGGAAATGAGACCACTATTGAGACGTAAATCTCTATTTCTGTGGCACCTCTTGTTCCCCTAAGGAGCCTATTATTTCATTGGTAAAAACCATTAAGATTACTCCAACAAAGCAGAAGACCCAAGAGTCTTCTCTAGCTCCCATTCTTGGTATTCATAACCATTGGAACCAACTTGCTTGTGAGCATAAGCATCATTAATGGGAATTGGCCTAGGTGCATGCTACCTTGCAGAAGATTGAGGTTGAGCCTTTTATTTATACTTCTAATTCTATATCTAATTCTATTGCTTGTATTTCCACTCTTGTTTCTATTTCTATTGCTTCAATTTTTATTTCGGCTTCCTTAATGGATCTTGAGAAATCTTACCCTAAGTGGGTGCAAGATTTTATCACTCCCTCTTTGGAGTATCCTTTGATAGCTTCTTTACTTGATATTCCTCCTTTTTTGAGCCCATGGATGTGCCTCACATGAATGTCATATCTACTGTAGCTCCCTCTAGTTCTTCCCTTTCTTCTATATTTATGTGTTTGTTTGTGCTCTCTTGTACTTGTTTATTTATGTTTTTCTCTCCCTTGGAAGACCCATGATACCCTTGTAGGTACTTGGATACATGAGAGAAAAATCTATTGTAACTTATTTTATATGTTCCCTCATTATTATATTTTTCAATAAATTAATTTATTTTTCACATAGGGGATGTTGCAAAGCATCGGAGAATTCAGGCCTTTTTTATGTTGACCCAAATTTTTATTTGTCTTCATGTACTCTTCTTCTCATTCTAATCTATTTTGGGGGTGATGAAAGTTCATATAATTTACACTATACATACATTTATGATCAATACCGACCCTGAATACTTGGATCTCCTCATGCTTTTAATCTTTTTATCTATGTTTTTCTTGATGTTGTGGATTCTATGTGTTATCCCTCACATGATAAAATTCCATGGATACATCTTGCTATGTATGTCATGAAAAAAAATATCTCTCTATATTTTTCTCCTTAGAATGATTTGCACTCCTTTGTGTAGCACATATCATTCTAAGGGGAGGCTACCATATCAAGTTATTCTTATTTTTCGAAAATATGTCTTAATATGTCTTTAAAATATTGATGTCTTATGATCTCGTTGTCTAGCTTGGAGGCAACCTACTAGACTTGTATTTTCTATGACTGTCCTACAATTCATTTTGCACTAGCCATAGGCCTATCAATTTTTTTTATGGTATTTGACATAACATAACTTTCTAGCCATACTTATCAGTGCTGTCTTTGTATTTGATCAAATTTATCACATCATTTTTTTGCTTTTTTACTAACACGTTTGTCTACAACTAACATGTTTGTGGTGTATTTTTAGTCATATTTGTAGGATAGAAGACTCATTTCCTCTTCATGTCCTTGCTCAAATTTACAATTGTTGGAAGTATGTGTTGTCATTGAAGTCAACAAATATTTATTGTTGCATTGATGTCAACCTATGGATATTCTTTGATTGGTTACATTATATTGTCATTAGTAGTATCACTGATGTCAACCTCTAGTGTTTCTTTGATGAGCATATTTTTGTGGATGTTACACCTCTTGTATGGTTGAGAAGGTGTTTTATATGTTGAGATGATGTTTTTGGTTCTTGGTTTCCAAGTGCTTTTGAGAAAATTTGAATAAAAGAGGAAAATAGTGTGGCAGAGTAGTGTTCAGTGTTTTGCTCTGCATTTCTCCATGGTTGAAGATCTTCTTGTGTGGTTTGAATATTTTGACTGGAGGTGTTTCAAGGTGACATATCTAGAGTTTTAGGTTCTGGATCATTTGACATAAGAAGTTGTGTTCACTAGTGTATGAGTTGTGTTGTAGTGCTGTCTAGGAGAAATGGTTTTGCTCTGCATTTCTCTGCGTCGTGGTTTCTAGTTTTGTGGATATGGAAGTATGCTTATGTTGCTCATATCTATCTTTACTCTAAGTTCTTTAGAGTTTGGTGCCCCACAAGATTGGATTCATGTGCTATAGTGTGTAGAAGGTTAACTAGTTGTACAGAATGAGTGTGTCCTTTAGGTGTATGATGTTGTGAAGGATTTGTTGGATTTCAAGGTGTTGATAGAATATTATAGATTATTTTTGTGTTTTATGTGCTTTATGAGTCATATTTCAATTTGACGAAGTGTGTACTTGATTGTTCAATGGTGTTAACATACGTTCAACCAACCTTGGGTGTTTACACTAATTGTAGATCTATGCTTCAGTGTTTTTGAAAGCATTTTGTGGCATGTATATATGGATTAGGTCCATGTTAAGGTGTGATGTGGTCTTCTTTCATTCCTCTCCACCATGGAAATATTTTGTTGCTGACCTAATTTGAATTTTGATTCTTCAGGTGTATAACCGACCTTGTAGATTTTTTTCAAGGTTGAGGATGATATATATGGGTGTTGAATTGATGGGGGATTTGTGTGTGATGTGTGTTGAGATGCGAAGTATGAAAGTAAAAAATATAGTGTGAGATTTGATTCCTAATACTAAAGGAAGCAGTGAGAAGAAGGTGTCTATATTCTTTAGAGAGAGTGCAAATTTACTAGTGCTGTAGTGGTGGAACCTTTCTAATTTTCCAGTGAGCCACTAACAGTAAGCCCTTCTTTCTTTTGGGTAGTGAGCCCTCTAATAGTGAGCCTATTGTGTTTGGTGTTGCAATTAATTTATATTGTGACCTAATCCTCACCATGATTTTTCCCTTCTTCAGTTTTCCATGTAAATATGGTGTTCTCATGTGTATGGATGTGTTTACATTACTATTTCTCATGTTTATATTCTTCTAATGCATGACACGGGTTTAATGGTTGTTAAGGGTTTAAGGATTAATGCAGATCTAAATGTTAATGAGGTTTTTTGATGTTTTAATGTACAATTGATTCACCCCCATCTCAATTGTCTTGTGCATTCAAAAATTGGTATCAGAGAAAGGTTCTTTATAAGAAAGCTTAATCACTTGAGGCAGATTTGAGATGGAACACAAGAAGGAGGCTCCTCTATTTGATGGATCTGATTATGCATTCTGGAAGATTAGGATGGAAGGGTTCCTTATTTCTCTAGGGTTTAGAGTTTAGAAGTTTTTTGAAATTGGATATACAATGCTTTCAAATGGGTTGAGTACCGATGTTGAGATAAAGGCATATGAGAACAATTCCAAAGAAAGGTATGCTCTTTTGAGTGGTCTTTCTAATTCATAACTTGTGAAAGTTATGAGTCTTAAAACTATTGGTGATATCTAGAAAAGCTAGAAATTATCTATGAAGGAGATGATAAGGTCAATCAAGCAAAGATGTGGAATTTAAAGTCTAAGTTTGAAACCCTAAGGATGACAAAAGAGGAAGATATTATAGGCTACATACATAGAGTGGAAGAAGTTGTCAATTCTATCAGAGGTCTTGGTGGAAAAAATTAAGAATATGAGGTGGTAAAGGGGTGATCCCACACTAGTGGTTTACACTTTTTGGCCAAACTTGACATTGAAATGAACATTTTGAACTTTTTCTTCACTTTCAGACACCTATAGCTGCTAAATTGCGAGGAATTTGAAGATGATGCAAACTAGTGATTTGTGACATTTTTTCTATAGATTCTATTTTTTTTAAAATTTTGGAATCAAATTGCATTTCTTTTTCCATATCCTTTGATAACTAGTTTTTAAAAATAAACACCATTTTTAGAGAGTTATGTGTACTTGCTAACACAATTTTTTTTTCTATGAAAGATAAAATTCTATTTTTTTCAAATCTAGATTTGTAACTACGATATCTAGTGCATGCATTTGGTTTCATAGTGTTTTATTGAATATTTTTTTCTTAATTAAGTTTTGAAGTCAAACCAATTATAATTTAGACATAGGTTTACTTGCTAACACAACTTTTTTGTATGTATCGAAATTCAATTTATTTTTTGTTGGATCAAGGACATCAATATCAAGTGCATAGATATTTTTTATAATTTTTTTTTGGTAATCTACTATTTTTCCATATGTACAAAACAAAGAGCTTGATAATTGGTGAAAAACCTACATTCACAAGAAATAAAAAATAAATATAATAATAAAATTAAATATATTTAAAATTATACTTCTTGGGAAGCTTTTAATAAGGACTACATACTTAAATTTAAAAAAAATAAAAAATGAATTCATTTGATCCTCCAAAAGGTAAATCAAATGTGGTTTTTTATCAATATTTTGATAGGTGTAAAAGAGACTTTGTTATAGGTATGGTTTAAAACTACCGGGTTTCTATCCAAGGGGGTTTGATCTAAGGTGTTTTGTTCAAACCCTCTTCAATTGGGATCCTTTAAATGAAAATTTTCAAGGCTTAAATAATTATATGTTCTAAATCTATGTGATTTCAGCAAAAAACAGAATGTCCAAAAAATTGTAAAGCACTATTGTGGGATCACCCAAAGAAGTATTAAGAACTCTTCATAAATCTTATAGTCATAAGGTTTTTGATATTGAAGAAGCTCAAAATTTAGATCATTATTATAGAGATCAGTTTTTTGGAGCTTTAAATACTTTTGAATTGAGAGAGTTTGGTCCAAGTGATTCAAGAAAGGGGATTTCTTTTAAAGTTGGCAAAGAAGAGAAGAATGAGGAATTTGATCCAGACAAGTCTGATGAGCTAGAAGAAAAATTTGTGAGGAAATTAAAAAAGGGGACTAAAAAATATAGAGGCAAGTTACCTTTCAAATGTTTCAATTGTGGAAAGATAGGTCATTATGCTTCAAATGTCCAGTTAAAGCTTCAAATGATAGATTTAAAGAGAATAAAGGTAAATCAATTAAGAGAAGTTATTATGTTAAAGAAGATGCCAGTATATCTAATGATGAATCTGATTAAATTGATGATGAGGATAATGAATGCTTGTTCATGGCTCTAAATGTTGGAACTAATTTTTCTAACTCTTAGAGATTTATGAAGGAAGTTGCTTCAGAAGTAGCTCATAATGGAGCTATAATAACTAATTTTCATGCTAGAGAGGATAAAAACTACTAGATTTTTGATAATGGATGCTCAAATCACATGAAAAGTGATAAGAGTAAGTTTGTTAAACTTGAGAAGTTTGTAGGAGGTCTTATTAAGTTTGGTGATGATACATTTGCTAAGATATGTGGAAAAGCTTCAATCGGTTTTGATGGCAAGCATAATACAAATGATGTTCTTTGTGTTAAGGGTCTTTGACACAATCTTCTAAGTGTAGGAAAAATGTGTAGGAAGGATATAATCTTGTATTCAAGATGGTGGTTGTGAGATCAAAAAAGGCTTCAAAACTCTGGTTGCTGTAGGAAGAAGGATAGATGGAAATTTTTATCAGCTTAAATGTGCTAATGGTATGTGCTTTATGACTCAAATCAAAAAAGTTGGCTATGGCATAGAAGAATGTGTCACATAAATTTTGATAGCCTAGTTAGAATCAACTTTGTTCAAGCAGTGAGAGATCTGCCAAAGATTACAAGCCTATAAATGTAGTTTGTAAGGAATTTCAAGTTGGGAAGCAAACAAGAAAAAGGTTCGATGTCAAAGAATACTCTATTGCGGGACCTTTGGAGTTGGTGCATACAAACCTTTATGGACCTACAAGAACAAGAAGTTTTTAAGGTGATAGGTATTTCATGATGTTGATTGATGATTACTCTAGAATGACGGTAACTTTTCTCAAATAAAAATTAGAAGCTCTAGCTATGTTTAAGGCATTTAAAGCTATGGTTGAGAATAAAATGGATATGAAAATAAAATGTTATAGAGGGGGAGAATTCACCTCCAACGAGTTTAATTGTTTTTGTGAAGATCATGTAATAAAAAGACATTTGTCAACTCTTAGGAATTCTCAATAGAATGGAGTGGTGGAAAGAAAGAATAGTACAATTCAGGAAGCAACAAGTACAATGATGAAGGAAGCAAATCTATCAGGTGTCTACTAGAGAGAAGTAATTCATACTGTAGTCTATATACTTAAAAAAGTGAAAGCAAGGAAAAATATTTCAAAGAATCCCTATGAGTTGTGGTATGGAAGGAATTCTACTATCAAATATTTCAAAGTATTTGGAAGCAAGTGCTATATTAGAAGAGATGAAAAAAACTTAGGAAAATTTGATGCAAGATTTGATGAAGGTATCTTCCTTGGATTTCTACAAAGAGCAAGGCTTACTAGTACTACAATAAGAGGCTAAAAAATATTGTTGAAAGTGCAAGTGTCAAAGTAGATGAAGACTTACATAAAAGCTTAGTGCTGATAGATGGATATGAATAAGATGAGTCCTCTTGCAAAGAAGAGGAAAAGGATGAAGGTAAGGAAAAAGAAGAGTAGGTTGAAGAGGAAGAAGCTTTGGAAAGGATACCTAAGACCCCTAAGTATGTGCAGAAGAATCATTCTGAAGATCAGATCATTGGTGGCAAAAGAAGAGGTGTATTGATAAGAAGAAAGGTTGCTATGATAGAAGAACAAGAAAGTTTATGTTTACTTTCCAAATTTGAACCTAAAATATTGATTGAGGCATGCAAAGATGAATTTTGGATCAAGGCCATGGAAGAAGAATTGATGCAGATTGAGAAGAATTAGACTTGGTCCCAACTTGTCCCAAGACTAGTGAACAAGAATGTGATTAAAATTAAGTTGGTATTCTAGAACAAACTAAAGGAGAGTCGAGAAGTTGTTAGGAACAAGGAAAGACTTGTGTGTAAAGGTTACTCACAAGTATAAGGAATAAAATTTGAGGAGACATTTTCTCCGACAGTAAGGATGGAAGCTATTACGATGTTTTTGGCTTTTGCAACACATAAGGATTTCAAATTTTATTAGATGGATGTGAAGTTTTTATTCTCGAATGGTGAGTTAGAAGAATTTTATATTGAAGAATCAAAAGACTTTCATTTGTCAAAAGATCCTAATATGGTCCGTAGATTAAAGAAGGAATTATATGGAATGGAGAAAGCTTCCAGGGGTTGGTATGAAATATTGGATAGGTACTTGTTGCAACAAGGATTCAATAAAGATATTGTGGATAGAAATATTGATTATGGTTGTGTATGTTGATGATATAATTTTTGGAGGAAATAAAATTATGTGCAAGAGATTTGTAAAAGAGATGCAGAGTGAGTTTGAGATCCTATGTTTGGGGAGATGAATTTATTACTTGGACTTAAAATAAATCAGACAGAGGGGGAGAATTCACCTCCAAAGAGTTTAATTATTTTTGTGAAGATCATGGAATAAAAATACATTTGTCAACTCTTAGGAATCCTCAGTAGAATGGAGTGGTGGAAAGAAAGAATACTACAATTTAGGAAGCAAAAAGTACAATGATGAAGGAACCAAATCTATTAGATGTATACTAGAGAGAAGCAATTTATACTATAGTCTATATGCTTAACAAAGTGCAAGCAAGGAAAAATAGTTCAAAGACTCCCTGAGTTGTGGTATGTAAAGACTTCTACAATCAAATATTTTGTAGTATTTGGAAGCAAGTGCTATATTAGAAGAGATGAAGAAAAATTAGGAAAATTTGATGAAAAATTTGATGAAGGTATCTTCCTTGGATATTCTACAAAGAGAAAGGCTTAGTAGTGCTACAATAAGAGGCTAAAAATGATTGTTGAAAGTGTAAGTGTCAAAGTAGATGAAGACTTACATAAAAGATTAGTGCTGATAGATGGATACGAATAAGATGAGTCCTCTTGCAAAGAAGAAGAAAAGGATGAAGGTAAGGAAAAAGAAGAGTAGGTTGAAGAGGAAGAAGCTTTGGAAAGGATCCCTAAGACCCATAAGTATGTGTAGAAGAATCATTCTGAAGATCAGATCATTGGTGACAAAAGTAGAGGTGTATTGAAAAGAATAAAGGCTACTATGATAGAAGAACAAGTAAGTTTATGTTTACTTTCCAAATTTGAACCTAAAATAGTGATTGAGGCATGCAAAGATGAATTTTGGATAAAGTCTATGGAAGAAGAATTGATGCAGATTGAGAAGAATTAGACTTGGTCTGAACTTGTCCCAAGACTAGTGAATAAGAATGTGATTAAAACTAAGCGGGTATTCTAGAACAATCTAAATGAGAGTGGAGAAGTTGTTAGGAACAAGGCATGAATTGTGTGTAAAGGTTACTCACAAGTAGAAGGAATAGACTTTGAGGAGACATTTTATTCGGTGGAAATGATGGAAGCTATTAGGATGTTTTTGGCTTTTGTAAAATGGATGTGAAGTTTGCATTCTTGAATGGTGAGTTAGAAGAAGTTTATATTAAACAATCAAAAGGATTTTAGTCATCAAAAGATCCTAATATGGTTTGCAAATTAAAGAAGGAATTATATGGACTCAAGAAAGCTTCCAGAGCTTGGTATGCAAGATTGGATAGGTACTTTTTGTAACAAGGATTCAATAAAGATAATGCAGATAGAAATGTTGATTATGGTTGTATATGTTGATGATATAATTTTTGGAGGAAATGAAAGTATGTGCAAGAGATTTGCAAAAGAGATGCAGAGTGAGTTTGAGATTCTATGTCTGGGGGGATGAATCTATTCCTTGTACTTCAAATCAATCAGACATAGAAAGGAATATTCATATCATAGTCAAAGTATGTTAAGGAGATGTTAAAGAATTTTGGAATGGAAGACTCTAAATTGGTATGTACTCCTATGGTTACTGGTTGCAAGCTAAGTAAGAATAAAGAATGTCCTAAGGCTGATCAAAACAAGTATAGATCAATGATTAGAGGAAAACTATATTTAACTGCTACTAGATCGGATATCATGCATGTAATTTTTCTTGTGGCTAGATTTGAAGAAGATCCCAGGGAGTCACATTTGGAATCAATAAAAAGAATATTGAGATACTTGAAGGGAACTCTAGAATATGGCTTGTGGTATCCAAATGATACTAATTTCTCTTTGAGTGCTTATATAGATGCAAATTAGGCAAGTTGTGTGGATGATAGGAGAAGTACAAATGGTTGTGCTTTCTTTCTTGGAAGAAGGTTGGTGTATTGGTTAAGCAAGAAGTAGGATTCAGTTTCATTATCTATTGTGAAGGTAAAATACATTGCTATAGAATCATGCTGCATATAGGTGTTATGGATGAAGAAAACCTTGAAGGATATCCGAGTATCATCTGATGAACCAATTCCTATCTTATGTGATAATACAAGTGCTATAAATATTTAAAAGAATTTAGTAATTTATTCAAGGATAATTTATATCTCAATTTGGTATCACTTTCAAAGAGAAAAGGTTGCAAAGAATTTGGTGAAGTTGGAGTATGTGCCTACTAAGGATCAAGTTGCATATATCTTCACTAAGGCTCTTCCTAAGGATACTTTTGAGATTTTGTTGGGAGAAGTTAGTGGTTATTTCCCCCCCTTCTTTCAATTAGTTGTATAAGGCTATGCATCAATCCAGTGGATGTCAAGATTCATTCCTTATTCTGGATTGATGCTAGTGGCTACCTCTCAGGGAGTAGGTAGTGAGATTGTTGGTTATTGCAGTCAGAGGAGTGAGTGTTTTCATTGTGTGGAATAGAGATTTTTTCCTTTGTCAACTATGTCGAAGGATATTTGTAATAGTTTATGGCTGGTGCAGTACATGTTGTGTGTAAAGAAGGTATGAATAAAATATAGTTCATTAAAAGAAAAGGAAGTTGCAAAGTAGCAGTTGTCCCTTACAGGTGTTGCCATTTGGAGATAAAGTATGTTTGATTTATGTCAAAGGGGAAGCAAATAAAATGAAAAACGTGTTTCCCTTTGCCATTGATGTCAAAGGGGGAGAGAGTTAACTAAAAAACCTTATGAAGTAAGGGGGAGAAAGAGAAAGTGTTGGAAAAATTTGATGCTGGTGTAAGGGGAAGCAATGTGCACTAATGTGCAATATATGTTGTTTTTATTGTTGATGGTTTTTCATGTGTTTCCATAAATGAAAAAGGGGGAGAGAGTTAACTAAAAAACCTTATGAAGTAAGGGATGTTGGCATTGCCATTGCACTAAAAGATCAACCTACCAATGCTCGATACAAGTGTCAATTAAGATCCATGGGAGGTGGTAAAACCATGTCATGAACCCGAAGGGAGATGCTAGTGGTTAGTCCAACAATCCCCCCTCAGTGTCACTTGAGGGGTTCAAACCCGTGATCGGCTTTGATACCAATTGTTGGCCTTGTCGTTGCACCAAAAGATCAACCTATCAATGCCTGATATAATTGTTAGTTAAGATCCACGGGAGGCGGTTAAACCATGTCGCGTACTTGAAGGGAGAGGCTGGTGGTTAGTCCAAGAAGGGAGAGAAAGAGAGTGTTGGAAAGAGTTGATGTTGGTGTAAGGGGAAGCAATGTGCATTAATGTGAAATATATGTTGTTTTTGTTGTTGATGGTTTTTCATGGGTTGCCATCAATGAAAAAGGGGGATATTTTTGGAAGTATATGTTATCATTGGTGTCAATAGATATTTTTTGTTGCATTAATGTCAACCTATGGAGATTCTTTGATTGTTTGCATTATGTTGTCATTAGTAGTATCATTTATATAAACCTCTAGTGTTTCTTTGATGAGCATATGTTTGTGGATATTCAACCTCTTGTATGGTTGAGAAGGTGTTGTAGATGTTGAGATGATGTTTTTGGTGCTTGGTTTCCAAGTTCTTTTGATAAAATTTGAATAAAAGAGGAAACAATGTGGTGAAGAGTGTTCAATGTGGTAGAGTATTGTTCATTGTTTTGATCTACATTTCTTCATGGTTGAAGATCTACTTGTTTTGTTTGGATATGTTGATAAAATGTGTTTCAAGGTGTTATATCTAGAGTTTCAGGTTCTAGATTGTTTGACAAAAGAAGTTGTGTTCACTAGTGTGTGAACTATGTTGCAGTTCTGTTTAGGAGAAATGGTTTTTCTCCACATTTCTTCGTGTTGTGATTTCTAGTTTTATGGATATGGAAGTATGATTATGTTTCTCACATATATATTTAGTTTGAGTTGTTCAAAGTTTGGTTCTCTACAATATTGGATTCATGTGCTATAGTGCAGGGAAGGTTAACTGGTTGTACAAAATGAGTGTGTCCTTTAGGTGTATGATTTCATGAAGGATTTGTTGGATTTCGGGGTGTTGATGGAATATTGTAGATTGTGTTTAAGTGTTGTGTGTGATTTGTGTCATCTTTGAATTTGAGGAAGCTTGCACTTAATTTTTCAATGGTATTAACACAGGTTCGATCAACCTTAGGTGTTAACACTAATTGTGGATATGCTTTAGTGTTTTTGGAAGCGTGGTGTGGCATATATATGTGGATTTAGATCCGAGTTAAGGTGTGATGTGGTCTGCATTCATTCCTCTCCATCATGGGAATGTTTTGATGTTGACCTAATTTGAATTTGCATGTTTGAGGTGCAAAACTGACCTTGTAGATTATTTTCAAGGTTGAGGATGATATATATGAGTGATGAGTTAATAGAGGATTTATGTGTGGTGTGTGTTGAGATGTGAAGTGAAAAAGTGTGAAATGTAGTGTGAGATTTAATGCCTAAGACTATTGGAAGCAGTGAGAAGAAGGTGTCTACATTCTTTGGAGAAAGTGTGAATGTACTAGTGGTGTAGTGGTGGAACCTTTTTGTTGCTCTAAGATGGATTTCTCATTGTAACAATATTCTTTCTTCTTTCTAATCTAGTAGTGAGCCATTGGTAGTGATCCCTTCTTTCTTTTGGGTAGTGATCCCTCTGACAGTGAGCCTATTGTATTCGGTGTTGTAATTACTTTATATTATGAGCTAATCCTCAATGTGGTTTTTCCCTTCTTTAGTTTTCCACATAAATTTGGCGTTCTCATGTGTATGAATGTGTGTTGCATTACTATTTCTCATGTTTATATTTTGCTAATTCATGATAAGGGTTTAATGATTGCTAAGGGTTTAAGGATTAATAAAAATCTAAATGTTAATGAGGGTTTTTGATGTTTTAATGTACAATGATTCAACCCCTCTTAGCTGTCTTGTGCATTCAACAACAATTTCATATACAAGGTAGAAGACCCACATCCTCTTCATCCTGGGTATATTCTCTTCAACCTCTTTCCCTCTTTACTTTAGCTCACATCTACTAGAATTCATATGCTCGCTAAAGTGGGGGCAACATGTAATATCATAAATTGAATCCTATGCAATTTCATGAGCATCCCCTTTAGATAAATTAAAGAAAATAATGAAATGTTACTTTTATCCAACTTTTAAATCCTTAATTGCTTAGCATCTCCATTTCCTATCGTTAAGGTAGATTTATATCTTGGACGAACACATACCGTATAGAAATCTACGTGATGCACGAACATCCCAAATAGATTCTCAACTTAATTAGTCATTGAACATTATGTTTCCCACCTATCAGTAAACACAATGCCTCTATTAGCTCATAGATGTGTTGGGATGAATCCTACATGTAGAAACCTCCCTAAAACACTTGATTTTGAATCTCTCTCAACACAAGAAGGATTTTCATAAGCTCTTGATTCTCTTTTTCTCTTTCTTCATCACAATAGATTCTTCACCTACATTTCACCATCTCCCTTGCATTTTATTTCTCTCACAACCACACTACATTGAAGATTTGGTATTATCAACATATTTCTCTCAAGATTAGAGATTGCAACCTCTCCCTTTCTTTATTCTCATTTTTCTAAAAGAGGGTAACTATGATTTCTTCATTGCATTATCTTTTAATATAGTTAGCATATTTTTCTAATAGATCTATTTCTTCTTCTATCACATATATTTTATTTCTCTCTATCTCATTTGGCTGTTTGTGGAGGTGGAAACACCAAAGTGGGGATTTGAATAAGGAAAATCCCTAAACATCCCTAACATTATTTCATGGTCTTATGTGCGTAGGTATTGAAGATATTAATTTGTTGGAGGCTTCATCTTCTAGTTCATTGTGAGTATTTTCTTCCTTTCCTCTTGCTTTACTATACATATTTTATTTAGTTTAAATTACTTTAATTTCTATTATTCTTTGCCTTTTTCTTGAACTTTAAAGTTTCTAGTTATTAGAATTGTTAGTAGCCACTTTGCAAATTTTTAAGACATTCTCAGTTTTTGGTCTGTACAAGATGCCAACGTGCCATGGGGATGTCCATGCAAGGCACTATTGTCCTTGGCTGAGAGCCTATCAATTTTCCCAGAAGACCTCTATGACTTGCTCTTCTAGTTTTTGGAACTCTCACCTTTAATTCTATGTAAAACATAAATAAACACTCATCCTCATTTTATCTTGTCAGTTGAGCTGGATCTTTTAAGGTAGTTGAGGGCTATTTGCTTCATGGGACCTTGCCATCTTGAGAATAAAAAATCCTCTCCTCTACATGTATAATTTAAAATTCTATGTTTTGAAAAGAAATTGATCTTTTTAATTGACTAAATTGATAGTTAGCATTTGATTAATGAAATATGTAATTGAATTTATTTTACTAATTTAATTAGAATGAATTTTAATTTTTAATTTGCATAAGAGTAGATTAATTAACTTAAATTGATTTAATTAATTATTTAGAAAGGAATTAATTAATTTAATTTATTTTTCATATAGATTAATCTATGTTTTTGAAAAGTTAAACAACATTTATAGGGCGCTGTACCCAACACAACAAGCCACTAGGGCCAAAAAAGAACAAGTCTTAAACAGCTAACATAAACAGAAAAAATAGGAAAAACCAGGGACAACCCATAGGCAGCACACCCACAGTCGAGAAATAGCTGACAGACCAGCACCAGGAGCAAACTAATTGGCCTCATCCCAGTTCTTAATCAGGAGGTCCACCGCCTTGTCTCCCACCCACTCTTTGTTTTCCTGGCTATTGTTCCCCTCCAGTTCCTCTTTTATGGCATTAGACAAGGTACTCGTAACAAAGTGACCTAGTTTCATAGTAAAGTGGGCTAGACCTCGAAACCTTTTGTCCAGAGTGTCCAATCTCTTCGCCACCATGTCCGACTCAACCCCAACATCCATAGCATCTTGGGCCTCACCAAGTTCATCCACCAATGGCTGCAGAGAGTATGAGTCAGATCCAACAAAAGGGAGCTTACTATCCTCCGGAGTAAGTGGGGGCCTTTCCACCATCTCATCTTCAACATCTTTAGACTCTTCTTCCTTGTAACCCTTGCTGTCTGACTACTCCACCTCTGAGTCCTCAATGATTAACCTCTTCTTGTTGTTCTTTGCCAGCCTCCCTGATGTCCTCTGAGCACTTTCCCCTCCAGTCATCTCCATGTTCCCCACAACCGTATCCCCTCTAGAATCTTTCTTAACCACATTCTTACCTTTGCCATCTTTAACAGTCGCAGCCTGCATGCATTTATCCTTAGCTTTTTTTGACTTGGTGAAAGAGGGAGCTGTGGCAGCCTGAGTGGCTTTCAGCTTGCAGAGCCCCTCCGCCGCACTGGCATGGGCCTTGCCAAACCCACCCTTAAGCTTTTTGGTGGAAAATTTGGTATTGGAGTTTCCCATATTATCAATAGTTGGCTTTTGAGGAGGACTCTTAGACTTGGCTGGGGAGATATGCACTGTAGAGAGGGGTTCAATGTTCTCAACATGGACAATAGTGATGGCTTTAGGTGGGTAGAGGGCAAGATGAAAGTGATACAGGCAGAGAATTAGCCCCTGCTGGAATGGGAGCGATGGGAGGTCACAAGGATTTCGGTTGGCCTATAATTTACACTTGTCCACCGAACTTTTCAGGTCCATGAGAAGGAAAAATGGGAAACTAAGCAACATTTTATTCCTAAGATGGTTTAATAGAGGGAAATGATAAAATAAACAAGTTTTTAATCTACCTTCTAGCGTAACATATTTCATCAACACCATGCAAACCTGGTCCCATGGCTTAGGAAGTTCTTCCCTTTCAAACCCCGCCTGGTTCCTAACCGGGGTCTCATCGCCTCTGAAAATTGTCTTAAGGATCTCATGGTTCGACTTTTTAGTATGTTTAGGATATTTCTTCCCCTCACACCACAAACCCGTAGCCTGTGCAATCACCTCCTCGTTGATTTCAAACGAAATCCCACCAATGGAAACCCTCCTGTCCTTCCAAGAACTGGTGAACTAACTAGATAAAATGGGGTCATGGCCGAGTAAGCTTTCCATGAGCGGAGCAATCCCTCCCTCAGCACAAATGTGCCAAACCAGCGGGTTGCTACAAAATTCTTTACAATTGTCCGGTTCAGTTCGAACGTGATCACCACCCATACCACCAGACTGAAATGAAAGCTCATAGAAAAGCAAGGAAAACCACAAGTAGCAGCCATGGATAAAAATCTCAATAGGATAGTTAAGGCAGGGATTAGAGCAAGGCAATATAAATTGATTACAGCAAGGTAAATTTAACCCCATGTACCATTCACACGCGTGGAGAGGAAATAAACCACAGTGAAAGAAGACAGATTTTAAAGAATTTATGATTACAGAAGAGAAGGAAAAAGTTGGCGGGGAAGTAGGGAAAGCACAAAAATCCATGCAGACGGATCGATAAACTAAATTTAGTAACTCTCCAAAGTAAGCCAAAGGAATCCCTAGCTAAACTAGCCTGCCCGAAGTCTCTAGAATGCAGCCAAATCACATCATAGAAAGTCACATCATAATAAATACACTCACTCCTCCAAATGCAATGAGGAGATAAAACAATCAAACCAATTCCCAAGAGAGTAGCACACACAGTACGGTCACACACTAGATGAGAGATCACATCCTTCCAATTAACCCGCATCACGCCGCCATAACTAGAATTGATTGTCTCAAATAAATCTCCATCTTGCCAATTCATCACAATTTTATGAACAACAAGCATCCAACCAGTCCAAAGGACAGACACGTGGATGCTCCAATCTCTACCCATCACACTCATAGTTTCACCAGGAAAGCTCCACCTGTACTTCATACTATTAATGACAATTATCCAGTAGCACACCCAAATTAGCCAGTGGGCCCCCCAATAAGCTTTCGTCATCCAAGAGTAGAATATCATTATAGCTCATGGAAGCCTTGTCCCGCTCTATCAACATTTGAATATTAGGCGGCAATCTTTCCTTATTCCTCCAACATCTAGCTGAATCCCAACCCGAGCCAAGATTAGCTAAGGCATCCGCTACACAGTTGCCTTCTCTAAAAATGTGAGACACCTTTTTGTCCCTTAATTTGGACATAAGGAAGCTAACATCCAACAAAATGTCCTTGGTATTCCAACCTATAAATCTATCTTTTTCCACCGCATCCGTCACTGCTTTGGAATCTCCTTCAATATGGAGATAAACAATCCCCAAAGAAACAACGATTTAAATCTATGTTATCTAAATCAATTATTTAAAATTAAAGTTAACATATTTAAATTTAATTTTGTATAGTTTAAATTTATAATAAAAGTGATTGTCATTTAAAGTTAGATTGTATGATTTAATTGGATCACATTAATAAAGTGGAGCTATTTGATTTCAAATACAAGTTTCCATATAGCTTGAAGTTTAGATATCATTTTATTTATATAAGATAGATCATTACTTTAAATATATCAAATATAAGATTATGATTGATTTTTATATATAGTTGTAGTGTTTGTAAAAAAAATATAGAATATATATGTTGGTGTAAATAGGTACTTTTCCTAACTAGTTATTTAGTGGAGTCCTATTTACATGTTAAGTCCATTTAGCTCCTAGGAATATTTAAGTTGTTTCGATAAGATTTTATCTTTTTAGTTTTGTTAAATATTATAGTTCTAGATCATTTAATAATGACACTAGCATTTAATGTTGGTACTTCATCACACCTTGTCTATATAAGAAAGGTAATTCTACACTCTTGTAATATACCTCATCATATTTGATAGATCTTAATATCAAGAAAGCTCATTTCTTGCATACTCTCTTGTATAAGGTTTTCATTGTTTTTGTAGGTGGTCCTGGGATAGAGCTAATTTTCAGCTCCTACATCTAGTATCAGAGCACGACCTTACAAATTACTTCTTAGATTTGAGGGTAGAGATATTACTGAGAGATATTAGTGAATTCTAGTAAGGTTGAGTATGCTCTTCCCTTGCACCCGATGATGATCTGGGGAATAAAAAATTAAAAAAAATAGTAGTTTTGGAGGGTTCCTCTTTGTGGGTTTATTGCACATTAATTTTGGCACGTTTTGGAGGTAATTTTAGCTCACCATTGAGTCTAAGTGTCTGAGAAAGTTAATATTGGATTTAATTTTTCTAAAATTTGACATATTTTTCAAAATTGTGAGGGTTTCAAGTTGGGAGGTGGTTACTAGATCTAGGAGGTAGTTGCTTTTTTGAAGCTCTTTGGGCCAAAATAGACCCTGACATTGCATCCAAAATTCCCAAAAGCCCCAAGGTCATCTTTCAAATAATCAAAATTGGAGATTTTTACTTTGGGCCCTTAGAGGATTTTTCCAAAAAATCATCATTGAAAGTGTACATATGACTGCACAAAATCCATACAGTATGAAATCGTACAATCACTATAATTTATGTAGGAATAAAAAATATTGTATAGTCGACAAGTAGGGTCACTAGCATATTTCACAAAATATTCTATGTTGGCATAGGAGGGTACACCTATTTGCATCATCACTTTGCAGACAATACACATTATTTATGTCGATAGAGTTTTAATATTAAAAAAATCATTTAAATTTTTGGTGGTTGATTGCTTTATAGCTGGTGGTTTTTGGCTATTGGTCCTATGGATTAGCACCAAAGGCTACACCCCATAGGTGATGTGGGACATCTGTTGGCCTACACCAGTGGTACCTCCACTAAGCGTCACCTGCTCGCAATTACATGCGATGAGATGTTTCTTTTCTAGTGGCTAATTTACTAAGCTAGGTGATGTGGGACATTTGTTGGCCTACACCAGTGGTACCTCCACTAAGCATCACCTGCTGTCAATTATAGGTGATGAGATTTTTCTTTGCTAGTGGCTAATTTACTAAGCAATTGATCACATTGTGACTAGGTGCTAATAGCCAGGGGGTTTATTTTTTGCCCTAGGTGCCCAAATTGGGCCTTTTTTCCTTGGAGCATAAATTTTGCCCAGGTATCAAAATTTTGCAAATGAGATATCTTTAAAAATCCAATTTTATGTACTTTGTAGTGGTGTAAGTCATTTTTCCATTTTTTGTAGGTACATTTTATTGCTAATTGAAGTTCCTTTTCCCTTTTGGACCTCTGATCTCATAATTTTTCGCTAGTTTATCCCACTTTTGTGATTCCAACGATAATTGAAAGGTATTTAGGAGCTTTATCATTTGGTTCATGTAATTTTCCTAGTTTCAACCCCATGTATAATTATTTAGTTTTTGCATATTTAGCATATTCATTGATTACTTGGACATATCATCTCCTAGAGAAGTTCTGTTTGTGGGGGGATTCATTATTAGTTGTATTTCAAATTTGAGAGGTATCACATTAGTTTGTTTCAAATATTTGTCTATTTTTCTCTCTTGGCACTTGTTGTAATGGTTGAATCAAGGTTTGAGGTCCTAAATCCTCATAACTATTATGCATGGAAAGAAATAATGGGGAAATTACTCTAGTATAGGGGTTTTTGGTCCACCCTAGATGATGAACAACCTAATTTTTTGAGAGAATATAAATTTTTTTCTCATAGGAACAAATGTTATGAGGCTATGGGCTTGATTATTATGAATTTTTTTGATAGTTTATTCTTCCATATTGAGGAATGTACCACTCCTAGGTAGGTTTGGGATAAGTACAAGGAATTATTTGGTTCAATTAGTGAGATTTATGCTATGCAATTGGAGGTAGAATTGGCATCACTTTCTATAGATTCTCTTAACACCATTGAAGACTATTTGGTAAAATATAAATGATTAAGGTATCAATTGGGTGGTTGTGGTAAGGATAAAACTAATAAGGAATATATATTCTTTATTTTGTCTAAGTTGAAAGGTTCATTTGCATACTTCTCTACATTTAATTTTATAATGGATAGATTAAGTGATTCATTTGTCATGCCTTGTTTTGAGACATTTTATGATAGGTTGAATATGGAACAAGATAAACTTAGTCGACATGGCACACACTTTAAGAATCATGCTTTAATTGCATCATCACCTAAAGGCAAAGAAAATAAAATATTAAAACCTAAGACAAATTCTTGTGATACACCAACCTCTCCTAGAGAGGACAAAGCTAAGAGGGAGAAACCCAAGCGTGGTTATTGTAACAGGCCTAGACACGGCGAACATAATTTCTATAAGAAAGAGTTAGATGAAATGATACAACTTCTAAAGAAACATAACATTTCTTTTCCTTCTAATTTATAAGTTCACCCTCTTCTTCTTCACAACCTTCATCTTCTACACACACAAGTACCACAAGAATTTCTAATGGGAGTGATAGGGTAAAATATAATAAGATGAAGGGTCATTCTCTTGTTGTAACACATGTTGATGAGTCTTGTAGATACCTAAAATTTTCCTAACTTGAAAACAACACTAACTTTCACTCTTCTTCCCTAAATGAATAAATAATACATATTATTTAATTATTATCAAATTTCAAATTCGTCTATTAATTAAATGATTTAAAATGATTTAATTAATTCATCCTCAATAATCATAGACATCATTATCACTAAATATCACCTCATTTCACATCAATTACATCAAAAACCATAGTTTCCTCTATTAATTGAATAATATTACATTATTTAATTAATTCACTTTTTCACCATTTTTGACTATTTTAAATAAATTTCATTTATTTAATAAAGTCCTAATCTAACTTTATTCCTCCTAATTAATTAAATAACACCAATTATTTAATTATGTTGCTAATTAACTCTATTCCCATAAGTTAATTGAATTATTAAAACATAATAATTTAATTATGTCACTTTCCCCAAATTTGAATAATTAAATAAAATTATTTAAAAACATCATCAAAAATCAAATCAAACAAATGAAACTTTGTTCGCAAAAGCCAAACTTGATTTTCATGTTTAACTCCAAAAAGGATTAATTAATTAATTATCCTCACCCACTTTCATGATTGAGCAAATTACGAACCACCAATTGCTCAATCTATTTCCTGACAAATCAATCTATTCTTCAATCCCACTAAAGGCTCAAATTGATTTCATCAATTTCATAGATTGCTCCACATGATTTATTCAATTCCATAAATTATTCAATATATTTCTTGATTGATCAATCTATATTCGTGACAGATCAATCTATTCTTCAATCACACTAATTATGCAATCAAAATGCACAAATTATGCCCATCTAAATCCTCTCAACATCTTTTGACTGTTCATCAAGATATTCTACTACATGATCCAAAGTGTTCATTCAAAATCACAAATTCTATATAAAAAACCTCTTTCTTCACAAAAAAGGATCGAAGAATCAACATAATTTACGCAATGAAGTAATGCTAAGATCTTAATCAAAATTGACTAAGCTTCAAACCACATCTTCAATCAACGCATGCTCATTATTCAAGCTCTCACTTGCACAATGGAGGCTTCATATTGAATTGAACAATCCAACATATGTCAATACGGATACACTCCAACATGGGATGGTAAAGCCATTGTGTTATTGAATTCATTATTATTGTATTCTTGCAATTTCATTCTTGATTTCTTTAATTTTGTAGTTTCATTTCGTAATTAATGGGCATAGATATTGATCATTATTTTGCATTACATTAGTTTCTATTCATTGTTTTTATCTTATTTATACTTACAGATTTCCCCCTTACACATTTTGGCGTGCCCGGTGGGACCTCGGTCCTTAACACTAACTATTTTATGAGCTACATTTGAAGTTGTAGGTCCCAAAAGTGCTCTAGAAAAATCTTCACACATAGGTTCCAAAAAAAATTCATATTTGCTTTCATGGTTTTGGCGCACTTGATCTATTTTCTAAAATTTTTGATTTTTTTTGTCGCTTCTATTTTTTGACAGAGTGAACTTTTTGATTTTTTACCATGCTTTTGATTTCTAACAGAGGTCACTATTGATTGTGGTGATGGAACTTTTAAAATTTTGTCAAAATTTTGCTTGGTTTTGGGCATGTTTGTTCATCTTTTGTGACTAGGGGTCTAATGTTTAGGGTTTAGGGTTTTTGTTACCCATGTTAAAATTGGTTTTACCAAGTAAACCCTTACGTTATAATTTTATATTGACCTATTTTTGGGGGTTACCGGTCTCTTAAGTCATTCGACTGAGCCTTGTCTATCATGCTATTACCGACCCCTTCATGTGACCTATCAGTTCTTTCTCCACATTCAGCTTTTAATATTATTTTGCCTAAAACAGGTGGATTTTCCCAATGCTTAGAATTTGGCCTTAAAATTTGTGCCTCTGTGGGTTTTTTCCCATTCTCCTAGTCGGCACCACTACTATAAATAACTTTTCCATATGCAGGTTGGTGGGTCGTCAGATCAAGGGGTTCAGATCGGGACCATTCCTCGTAGACCTCGCAAGGTTTCTTGCTGATGTCACTAAAGTGGTGCGAGGTATGTGAGATGCCTCCATCTATCAAGTATGGTGGGGTGGGGCTTGTCCCGATGCACCATCGGTGACAAGTGGATGTCATTTCAATGACAAATATTTAATGACAAGGATTAATGATGACTGTCCCTCATAGGACTCAAACGATCGGATTAATGCTTTCGAAAATACCACGAGGTGTGCGAGTTGGTGACACATTGCCTAGTTTCACGGTATAAGATGGCTAGATGGGGCCCACTGCTATTTCACGTGTCCCTAAATGTGAGGTATGTGATTGGATGTCGAGTTTTCCTAGTGGTGATGTGGGTTCTTCAATGATCTTTGAATTGATCTGAGTCGTCCGACATGCCAGGTCTTTATCACATCGACGGTCTAAATTCAAAATCTAATCCACCCATGTGAGGACTATTTGTGCTCTACAAGTTATATTCATTAATGATGTAGGTCTTTCTAGTGGATCTCATCTTGATTTCCATGTGTGCAAGTGATATTCACCTGATGATCGTGATGGGTTGTAGGCCGTTTTCCATGAGCTTGGAAATATTTTGTGGTGGCAATGTCAGCCACTAATTTCTCACTTGCTCGTACTACAATCGGAGCAATTAATGTTCCCTGCACTAACTTGCTCAATAAATGCTTGCTAATTGCTCATTAGCATCATTGCATTTTGAGTTTTGGTTTGTTTGCAGGCGATTGATTTTCTTGCTGATTTTGAGCTTGCGAATTGGATGGGTAAGTCAGTGGTTCCTTCTTCCCCAGTATGATGAAGCGCCAGGATGGGCACAAAGAATTTGTAGCGGGAGGAGAAACAAACTAAATAGAGTACTATTCTTGGTGCTTCTAGGACAGTTGCTGAAAGGGTTGACAAGACGTCTAGACATTGCGGGTCACCAATTGAGCTCTCTACAAGCTCTGGTGGTGAAGGGTCTGAAATTGATTCAGACTACTGTAGTTACCTCGTGGCCCTGATTGAGCTCGTGGGAGTGAATGAGGAGGTTCTCACAGTTTATCCAATTGTTGTGGTGGCACTATGTGCTATTGTCGAGTCTGGTGTTGGTGCAAACAAAGGTAAGGTAATGGTCTCGCTTCATACTAAAGCGAGGACCAGGAGCGGTTGCTTGTATCGGGGCTGCGTGGTTGCTCGTAATGCCAGATGATGATGTGGTTTCTGGGGTTTTTCTTTTTGTTTTTGATGCTATTTCTATGGTTCGGGTCGAATGTGGATGTGCGCGTGGGTGATGTGGTGGTTTTTATTCTATTCAGCTAGTTACAGGGGTGTAACCATTTTGATTCCTCTATTCATAATATGGTTACATTTGATGATGAGGAATTTTGAAATGTAATCTGAATTTCATTTGGTTGGGATGAAATTCATTTTGAAATCAACAATTGAGCCCAGTGCTTGTTACTCTCCTGATCTATAAAGGAGATTTCAAGGCTCATTGTTGAGGTCAAATTTTTGAGTCCTGAAGTTTAGATGGTGTATAGTTAAGAATATATTGTAGCATCTGGAAGGTTGTAGCTAGGAAGTCATTCTAGGCTGGGTATGTGCATAAGATAAGCATACTATGCTTTTTGTAATTACTGATATCGAAAAAAATCTAAAAATTTAAGACAATTGCTCTCATGTGTAAGTATGACAGATTGTGAATGGATTTATCAATGGTTGCTTCATTCAGCTTCAATGGTATATTTGAATGTGTGATTCATTTTCCTGCTTTAACTTAATGAGTTAATCAAATGCTTGAAAAGGAGTTACAGTTCTATGATAATGTGCTTAGGATTTGCTAAGGAGTACTGTTTTGAATACTATAAAATCTTATAATGTAAGGCATTATAATGATAGTTCAATGATATCAGGGTTATGTTTTATGTGACTCCCGCCCAGTTGAATGAGGCACTAGTTAGTTCATTCAAGATCCATTTAAAAGTACATAATGGTATCCGTAAATGTGAAGGTTCATAGTTTGAACATTTAAAAAAAATAAATTCTATCTCTCTTGAGATGCAAATCTCATATTAAATCTGCTTTCCTAGCTTCAAATAGTTGTTCTTATTCTTTGGTTTGCCAAAACCCAGGTAGATGCTATCTAGTTGCATTGATAGGAATGTATCTATGTATATAAGTGTTCTTGAGGCATGAAGCATTTTTATGAACACATATAGGAACACCCTCCTTGGTTTTACAGAGCCAACAGTGTAGGAGATCTCAGTCTTTGACCGAATCTTGTCAGTTGGCCACTAACTTCATAAATTATTGAATATAGAGGTTGGCAACCTCTTAGAGAATTACGAGGCCTTAGTGGGAAAATTAAAACACCAACATGTGGTTTCTCTGCTTTTTCTCTGTTAATCTGTGTCCAAGATTTGTAGGTTAAATTTTGATTTCTAATGCTAACGGGTGCCTGATTTGAATGTGTAACATGTACTAATGTTTGTTTATGTAGGATTTGCATAGGTATAACAGGTGTTTATCCACAAAACCATTAACATTTTTTTTGTAGGGAAGATGAATGGTTGAAGAAATTTTAATTTTTAAATATTTTTTAAAGTTAGAAAATTTTAATTTGGGGCTTAAAAAGAACCCCACAAATAACACATTTCGATTTAGTGCTCTAAAATTAATCTTTTAAAGCTTTCCTAAGTTAGAAAATTCTTTCATTTGGTGCCTAAAAAGAACCCCACAAACGAAAATTTTGATTTTGGTGCATCTAAAATGAATGTTTAAAGCTTTCATAGAGTTAGAGAATTTCAAAATTGGTGCTTAAAAAGAACCCCACAAACGAACATTTTGATTTTGGTGCTCTAAAAATGAAAATTCTCAAAGATTTTTAGATTAACAAATGTTTTCAAATTGGTGCAATAAAAAGAATCCTAAAAACAAACACTTTCAATTTAGTTCTCTAAAAAGGATGTTTGACTTTTGTTGACCAAAGCGATTTCATTTTTTGTTGATGAACGCTCGATTTCGTTTTGTTGACCAAATATGACAAGGATCTAGAAAACACTCAGTTTTGGGCTTAAAATGAACAAATCAATTTTTGTCTTGCACCTTTGCTATCTCACTGATTGAAATCCAGAATTGGGTGCTTTAAAAGGAACCACCGCTATCTTGTACACACCATATTTCCTTTTTTGGATAACACCGTTCGAGGGGCTTAAAAAGAACATTGCAATGAAGTGTATACTGTGTATTCTATGTTTGGAAAGCTAGGTGTCTATCCTCTCCCCTAATGCCTTTCGGTGATCTTGGGTGACAAAAAAAATCTTGAGTTTCACACATGTGTTTACATTTCAAAGCATACCTTTAAAGGGCCTACCTTTTGAGACACATCCCGTGCTGGAGAACTCAAAGGTGACCCAAGTGGTACTTTTTTTTTGGTTTGCTATATAAATTATTGTGGGTGTGAGGAAAGTTCATCACCCACCTGGTGCAGATTATCTATATCGATGAATGTCTCCCCTAGTATCTGTTTGATACATAAAAATATGCAAGGGCTAGGGGGCCTCTTGATTGAGTGAACCATCACATGTATAGACACTAGTTATCCCAAAACATGAATAAGAACCATTGTTGTAGAAGCCACCCCTTTTCATCCAAAAACATTCTTTTGAAAGTGGTGCATCAAAATTTACTTCCGAGAATTTACTTGCCATGTCCGACTTCAGGCCCGTGCCATAAGTTGCATGTAAAATCATCCCTTTGGGGCATGAGTTAAGCCTACCTAAAAGGATTGTTTCTATCTCTAGAATTGTGATGTTTGTTTATGTAAAACTTGCCAAAACATTCAAAAAAAATTTAGACATCAAACATTGTGCTTGAATTTAAACAAACAAATCAAAACAAACACTCAACATGTTTATCAAAATCACAAATCCTTTGAATTAGTGTATGCTTTTAAGAGAAGCCTTATATTTGCACTCCTTAAGGATCCCCTTAAAGGTTTCCAAATATTCAAGCTTTAATTTCAGGCTACATTGGCTCAAAGTAAATGTTGGAAACTATGGCTTGGGTGTCATGATTTCACAACTTAAAACCATAGACATGTAGTTCACACAACTATATGATTTTTGAGTAAATAAAATACTATTGTACCACTTTCCATACTCCAACCATAGAGAAATTAAAGAAAAAAAAGCCCAAAATTGCAAAAAATTTGCTCAAATTTGCTCAAATTGGAAACAAATTACATAGAGGCCACTTTTGCACAAATTTTTATTGTAGTTGACCCATTTTTTGCCGTAGTTGCCTAAAATCCAACGCTTTTGCTCTATGTATACAAACAATCACTGGTAAACATTCACCATAGTTTCACCCCTTTTATACAATTAACTTTGAAATCTGCGCATCTGCAAAATTTTAACACTTTTTCCATATAATTCTTGTGCATTTGACATTATTTCTACTGTAGTCAACCCAAAAACCAATGCTTTTGATATAATTTTTACTTTTTCTCTCACTGATTACACAGTCTCAAAAAAAAAGAGGTCGCTTCTACAATTGATTTGCGCACTTGTCCTAAAATTTACCATAGTGGATAAGATTCCTATCACATTTTCCAGTTTGGTTGCTATTGCTAACTTTCTTTGCCACTTTTCACAAAATGGAACACATTTGTACTTCATCATTGGCATAGTTGCACCCCTCTATCACAATTGACATTGAAATTTTCACACTTGAAATTTTTTAATGCTTTTGCTCTAAACTCTATCGCAGCTACCCAAAATTCTATCATAGTTGACCCAAATTTTGTCGTAGTCACCTTATTTTCTGGTGAAAAATAGAAATAGATCCAAAAAATGGTTAAAACTGTCACCATTAGGAAACCAAACACCCCACATCACTTTTCGTACATCCATGGGGACATCAATCTATTACTCGAATCACTCTTATCAAGGGTCACAACAACATCAAGGGTTTCAAAATCACCATCAAAATCAAAATCTACAACATCAACTTGCCCTAAATGCACTTGAAAATAGAATTGGAAAACTTTATCAATAATGTTTTGGACACCATCAAAAGAGTGAGTCACAATATCAACTTCTTGACAATCCTAGAACATCTAAATATCCACATCAATGACATTTCCAACATCATGAAAACATTGATTCATATCAGAAACTAAGTCTATCTCCACAACATCAAGTGAATCAACAACATCAATTGCCAAAACAAAATCCACAACACGAAGGTGTACCTCAAATGCAATATTAAGATGCACCTCAATTGTAGTATCAAGGAGTTCCACAACACCAAGATGTACCTCAAATGTAGTATCAAGGAGTTTCACAACATCAAGGCACACCTCAAACTCAAGATCAAAGGATTCCTCAATTTCAATATCAAGGTGCACCCCACCCTTAAGGTACCTACAAAACACAAAAAGGACTTAACGCTCCTTATACACAATATGGTTATCAAGGGTCCATGCCTTCACAAAAACCCACGTATGATCAAACAAATGTTATTGGATAACAAGGTTATACCATCCTTCCAAACCAAACAAACACACCTACTGACGATATAACCCTATAGTTACAAAATAAAAATAAACTCAAATACCAAAACAATCAATTGAACAACCAACAACAAAATCAAGAGAAGAACAATCAAGAGAGGCCATAGAGGAAATATTACCAACCAAGAACAAAATTCACCCCTTTGGGAGAGACTTTAGAGGTAATCATGCACAAACTAGTACAACAAGACCTTATCAAAATCAATGATAGTCCAACTTATGGTGAGCCAAACTTTAGATTCCCTTGGTATAACGAGTACGAATGATATGTGTAGACACATAAAAATGACCTAGGCTTGCAAGCACTATTTTACCACCTTTTCGTCCTAGCATAATTATGAAATTTTAATTATGTTTCTAACCCACCTTCGACTATTAATTAAATAATTCATGTCTTTTTATTCTTCATGATTATTAAATAAATAGATCTTATTTATTTATTTATTTAATGCGTCACTAATTATCTAAAGTATTCTCATAATTAAATAGAGCTATCAATTTATTTAATTAATCTTTGCCATTTATGTCCTCTTGATTATTAAATAAATATATTTTAATTTATTTATTTAATGTGTCACTAATTCCCAAGTCCTCTTTTAATTAAATAGATTTGTTAATTTATTTAATTAATCAATCACCTCTTCTAAATTAAATAATTATTTCTAATTATTTAATTGCCTTATTTGACATTTCCCTCATTTTAAATAAAACAATTTATTTAAAATGGCTTCACATGGTTAACTTCTTCTTCTTTTAGTAAATAATCTTAAAATAAATTATTTACTATCTCACTAAATCCATATTTTGAATTAATTTTAATTCAAAATGGTAATATTCTTCTACAAATCAAGTAACTGCTAAAATTACAGATTTTCAGAAATCTTATCTTCTTGTTCAAACATTATCTTCTTGATTTTTACTAATTTTCATCTCACTATCACATTTATTCTCCATCCTTGATTTAATTTCTTAAATTAAATCTTTTCTACTCATTTGGGAATATTACCCTAACCCTAATTGAGAGTCGCCATTTTGAATCTTGGCCATTGATTCTAGGGCATTTTCTCAATCTTCAATCTCCTGCGTCCATCCAAAATTGCATTTTCTATAAAATGTCAATTTTGTCCTCATTTTCAACAATCTTGAATAATCTTGAATCTTGGAATTTGATCTCTGAATTTACATTATCTCTTGCATTCTCTTGATTAATCTTGTCATTTAGCTAGTTTTTAATACTTGCATATAGGATTTAGTTTCTTTTGCACAGTACTTAGGAAATCCTTCAAAAATTTTCTTAGGGTTAGCATAAAAGGTGCTCATCACAAATATGAGGGCACACTCATCCTTTTAGCAAGCTAGAAGGTTCAATGGAAGTCATGCATGGAGGAAGGAGTGGGTGAGCTTGTTTCATGTATTCTTTTTATTTATTCCTATGCATTCTATTGATATTGTGGATTGATTTAATATGCATGTATGTTTGCTAACAATCTGATCTTGCAGAAAAATTCTCAATGCGCAAACTAGTACAACAAGACCTTATCAAAATCAATGACAATCCAACTTATGGTGAGCCAAAATTTAGAATCCCTTGGTATAACGAGTATGAATGATATGAGTTCCAAAAAATCAAGGGTCACACAATGAACAAATGCATAGAAATAAAAAATCTCATCCAAGACCTTATTGATAAAAAATAAATGTCTATTGAAGACAACTTTCAAGGTTAAACCACTATGGAAAACATTAACAATATCTCAACCTCAAAAGGTTTAAAATAAAGATCAAGAGCCATCTACCAACAAAAAAATCAAGAATATCTCTACCTCAAATATTGCAGATAATGATCAAAAGCCATCTATTGATGATAACATTGAAAATATCTCAAAAGTTGAAAAAAAAAATCAAGAGCCATCTACCAATGACAAAATCAACAATATATCTACCTCAAATGTTGTAGATAATGATCAAGATCCATCTATTGATGATAACATTGAAAATATCTCAAAAGTAGAAAACAATGATCAAGATCTATCTACCACTGATCACATTGAAAATGTCTGTACATCATCCAATGAGAAAAAGGACATGAATCAAGAATTTATTACCAAGCATGATCAAAACCAATCACCAAAGTCTAGCAATGATCTAGTCCAACATATATTGACATCATCCAACCTCATGGAAGTACATATTGGTGAAGAAGACACTCTTAATCCAACACTTATACCCAATGCAAAAAATCTAAGCCAAGAGCTATCACCCATATGTCCACATTTCAAGGAAATCCAAAGATCCTTTACAAAAAATCCATTCTTTGAAATTGATCCATGTCAAGAGAAAAAACTAAAGCATATCGAAGATAATACCACACAAAGTCAATATCAAGAATCCCTATCATCAAAATACTACAATGACTTGGTAGGTATCTTCCAAGGCATCCGATGTTTTCCAAAAGAAGAATAAATCTATACACCAAGCACACATACACCTACCCATGAGATGGTTACTCCTAATGGACATGTAGATGATCTACATTCACAACAAGAGTCTCATACTCTTGACATCATTACCAAGGAACAAGAGTCTCCTACTCTTAACATTTGTACACATGATCAAGATATAGCCAAATCTAGAGACATATCAGAAATGGATCATAAAGAAGACTTATACATAAGTTGTGAATTAGAAAAATCTTGCATAGGAAAATAAAAAAATGAATAATGAGGAAGACTTTTACCTGGGCTGTGAATCATCAAGACCTCTTGAAGAAGCATTCAAATCTTATATTTCACAAGATCAAGCCAAATATATCAATCAAGAAGTTATCCCACATATGGAAGATCCTATCACTTATAAACTTGGATCACTTACCTTTGTCAGAGCAATCTATCTTATCAATGAAGAAGCTACCACCTTTGAAGATCCACGATAGAGAAAAGAAGGATTAGCACCTTGTTTCCAAGGTAAATCATATCCTATTGTAAATAAAATTTTCAACGAATGCATTATCAAGGTAGGGGATTAGGCCTACATGAACATGGTATCCTAGAACCAGTGCAAATTATTGGAAATTCTAAGCATCAAGGTCTTGGTTATTTAGCAATAAAGGAATCTAAACATATCCATGATACCTCTATAATATTGGGGGGAAAATTTACCTAATGCAAACATCAACATTTGAGCACGGAGAGTCCTTATGGTGAAATTGCTACCAATGCTACAACTAGCCATATCATGAATAATCATCCACATATTTTTCCACCCTCTAATTAGGATCAACAACAAGGGAAAAAGATATATCAAAGAAAGGAATAAGTCATTGAAGAAAAAATCAGTAAAACAAAATTGACAAGAAAAATTCAATGGATACAAAAGCAAAAGAAAGAAAATCATCCCTATCAAACTCCATTGGTCAAAGAAACTATGGGGAAAAATAAAAAAGGGAAGTTCATCCATAAAAAAAGTCCAATGATGCAAAATAATGCTTCATGAGTGACCTACAAGGTATATCAAGAAGTTGGTCCCAATCGAATCTCCATAGCCACCCATCATTGCTCATCATCCCAAGTTTTGAGAGTAAAAAATTAGAAACTATCGACCAATCCATTTGAATCTCAACACATTTCACCACCCACGATATCCAAATCTCACATAGACCACGTGTTGGCTGCAACTCTTTATTATAAGGACTCTAAAGGCACCCTATCATGATGCGCACATCAAGGTAAGTTTGACTTCGGTATCAACAAAAAAGACAAGAATTATCATGAGTTACACTCAAGCGCCCACATCTTAACAGAACAAATCCTCTGAGAAGGATATCGTTGGCATGTCATGATAGAAACAACACCAATATTAGCACCAATAGTATCTACATCAACACCACCAGGTGGTTCAACATGAGCAAAAAATTGTCACCATGATGAAAACCTGGTAAACAAGCGTCTTGTGTGACATAAAAAAAAACAATAAAAAATAAAAAAATCAAGAGAAAAATTATCCTCCTATTAAAACCACTATGGTGGCGCTTTGTAAAAGTACCATGGTGAAAACATAGAAAATAGGCGTCATGTGTAGGATCGATCATCTACATGCACCATTTCAAGTGGAAGCATCTCAATGTATCCATAATAAATCCAATCTATTTTTATCCAAAATCCAACTTATCTTGATCTTGACAAATGTTTGGTGTACACTTTACACTTGCTTCTGGAAAACATCTTGATGTGGGCCATTATCATTGATCCTATCCTATCTAGCATTATCTGAGCCAAGAGGCATTGCCCCAAAGGGGCATACTCTATCCAAACATACTATACTATCACAAGATAATCCATCATTGCTAGACACTAGTGGAAAGTACTTACATCTTGATTTAGTTAAACCTTGATCTATTCTTCTAACTCACAGTGTGATCTGGGATGGTTCCAACAACAAGGTGTACCACCAACGCACTACCAGCGTACCCCTCAAAACACTTATTCCAAACAACAAAGTGTATCGCCAATGCTCTACTAGGGTACCCTTCAAAACAATTAGTCCCAACAACAAGGTGTACCACCAACGCACTACCAAGGTAAAATAAAAAACATCCAAAAAACTTGGATTTTTCTTTCACTCAAAAATCTAAGATATCAACATTTGCTTGAACCTCACGACTAGTTCAAGTAGATTTCCCACAACATATTCTCTAGAAACAAAAGTGGAATATCAATCCAAGTTATCAACGTTTTGAATTCTAAAAGATGTTATGCTTTGATTCAAGCCAGTCGAACTACGTGGTCTCTACGTGTACAATGTATGCAAGGATTATCAACCCCTGAGGCATTAGGTTAGTACACTTAGGTATCTATCATTCTTTCATTCAAATTAGTTGCAAAATTCAGAATCTAAAACAATCAAAATATTCAGATATCTTGAAAACACCAAAAACAACATTAGATAACATAAAAAAACACAAAAAACATTTGAAAAAGCTCAAAAATCCTATCTCTGTCATCACAAATCCATAATAAGATCTTCATCCATAATTAAAAAATCCTCACATTCACCCTTTGACAAAACAAACAGACAAACAAAGCAAACATCAAAAGCTAGAATTTTCAAGAAAACAATAAAAAAGATTTGATCACAAACAAACAAAAACAATGACAAAGTATTAACTACCTATGTTTTGAAAACTCACCAACAACATCTTGGATATGTCTTAATGGATCCATTCCTACAATAGACATGATCAACATCGGATAATAGCCCCACCCCCAAAAAATATGGCAAGTGATATAACAACATTGTTTTATCTTTTATGATCTTATCTTTTTGATTTATCTTATTGACTCATTCCCAGGATCTCTCGAGGATGTCCATAAGAATTTAGAGAGGAAGGAATGAGGGCAATTGAGTGTCATTTCTATGTGATTTTTTTGTTGGATATTTTTGTGATACTAACACGATGAATAATTTCTTTGTTTTGTGTGTGGAAGTTGTTTTGAAGCATATCATGTAGCAGTGGCATGTTAGGTTCTTAATACCTCTTGTGTTATTTGTCTGACATATTTTAAAGCTTCTCACCCATACACTCTAATAGGGTTTCCATATGTCTGGTATGAGCAAGAATACTCCTTTTTTGTAGAGTCAACTTCCACACAATAGATACAAAGCCACCTCGATCATTAATACCCTGGTGCATCATGTCTATTTGCTACATTAATAAGGATTGTTAAAGATACGAAGCCTCCAAGAAAAGAAAAAGAAAAATCATCAATGACTAAAAACATCAACTATTCTTCACTTCTTATTTAACATTTTCTTCTTGTCAAAATTTCTTTTGTCAATCCTTGCACTTAAATGTATCACACCAACTTATCAAAAAATTTGGTTCATTATCTAGAATTTTCACGAAATTTCCTGAGGGGGCACCATGCTATCCTATCTGGGGCATATTGGGGCAACTCTTGCACCTGGGGCATACTGGTGCAATGTTCTTTGAAACAAAGCAACACATACTTTTTCTCAAAGAGGGGAAAAATGTAGACACCTAAAATTGTCCTAATTGGTAAACAACACCAAATTTCACCCTTCTTCCCTAAATGATTAAAAAATACATTATTATTTAATTATTATCAGATTTAAAATTTGTCTGTTAATTAAATGATTTAACATTATTTAATTAATTCATCCTCAATCATCATTATCACTAAATATCATTGCTTTCCCATCAATTACATCAAAAACCCTAATTTCCTCTATTAATTGAATAATGTTACATTATTTAATTAATTCACCTTTTCACCATTTTTGACTATTTTAAATAAATCATTTATTTAATAAAGTCCTAATCTAACTTTATTTCTCATCATTAAATAAATAACGCTAATTATTTAATTATGTCACTAATTAACTCTATTCCCCTAAGTTAATTGAATTATTAAAACATAATAATTTAATTATGCCACTTTCCCCAAATTTGAATAATTAAATAAAATTATTCAAAAAAATCATCAAAAATCAAATCAAACAAATCTAATTTTGTTTACAAAAGTCAAACTTGGTTTGCACGTTCAACTTCAAAAAGGATTAATTAATTAAATCAATCAATTAATTATCCTCATCCACTTTCATGATTGAGAAAATTACGAACCACCAATTGCTTAATCTATTTACTAATAGATCAATCTATTCTTCAATCCCATTGAAGGCTCAAATTGATTTCATCAATTTCATAGACTTCATCAATTTCATAGATTTCTCCACATGCTTTCTTCAATTCCATAAATTATTCAATCTATTTCCTGACTAATCAATCTATATTCCCGACAGATCAATTTATTCTTCAATCACACTAATTATGCAATAAAATGCACAAATTATGCCCATTTAAATACTCTCAACATCTTTCAAATATCGATCAAGATATTTTACTACGTGATCTAAAACGTTCATTTGAAATCACAAATTCTATATAAAAAATCTCTTTCCTCACAAAAAAGGATTAGAGAATCAACACAATTTATGCAACAAAGTAATGCAAAGATCTTAATCAACATTGAACAATCTTCAAACCACATCTTCAATCAACACACACTCATTCTTCAAGCTCCCATACACACAATGGAGGCTTCATATTGAATTGAAAAATCCAACGTACATCAATATGGATACATTCCGACACGGGATGGTAAAGCTATTGTGTTATTGAATTCATTATTATTTTATTCTTGCAATTTTGTTCTTGATTTCTTTAATTTCGTAGTTTCATTTCGTGAGTAATGAGCATAGATCTTTATCATTGTTTTGGATTAGATTAGTTTCTATTCATTGTTTTGATCTTATTTATACTTACTGATTTCCCCCTTACATAAGTCTAAAAATTGGATTCTTGAATTTGAAGCCTTATATCATATGACAAGATCACTTGATAGGTTTTCATCCTTGAAGCATACTTCAATCATGAAGATCTTGATAGCTAATGGTGTTTATTTGGATGTATTTGGTAAAGGAGTTGCTGATGTGCTCAATGGTAGTTTTCATGATGTTATTTTAATTCCTAATATTTGACAAATCCTCTTTTTATACATCAAATAGAAAATACTAGGAAATCCATTGATTTAATTCCAAATTTAGTATTTATTCATGATTTCCATTCTAGACAACTTGTTGCATTGGGTAGGGCTGACCATAATACAAATATCTACACCTTTTATCATTTTATTCATGATGGTGAATGCTCTAAGGACCACTCTCCTATATCAAGTGTGGGTAGTTGTTCAAATCCATGTGGTTTTGGTGGTTTTCTGAACCTTGCTTTTCATCATTCCTTTGATGAGGTTCTATCATCTCCTACTTCCTCAAGTTTGAGTGTTGACTTGGTTTCTAAGACTTCAAATAAGCATGACACATTTTTTTTTCCAGATTTGTCTATCCAAGATGGTTTCATGATAGGTATATTAGATTTGGTTTTTCATTCCTCTTCTATATATTTGGAGAAAATGTTTGATGGGGCCTCTCCTCTTTGATCACACATCTTCTTTGGAGGTTACTATTGAGTTTCCACATCCTTTATCTTCTTCCATGATTGGGGTCACACCTGATTTTGTTGAGACATCTTTGGAGACATTCGATGTATCTTCAAAGATATCATTCATGATGCCTCTTCCCTCCCGCTTTGTCATGGATATGAGGTTTCTTCAACATCGGCCATTGGATTTCATTCTTGAGACATGTTTTTCAGCATTAGATTCTCTTTTATGTTTAGAATTTCTTTAGCAGTTGTGGACCTACTTCATTATGGGGCTATGTGGTATCTTTATTTCCCTCTTATGGGGGGTATTTATAATGTATATATGTGATGGATGTTGTACTTTGGGGTATCTTGGAGTCCTCCATATTTCATGACTTGATTGTATCTTTTCTCTCTTCTGGAGGGGGGTTTTTTCTCCATGTGGTTTTTCTCCTTTTCTCCATTTGTGAAATATTGCATTCACATTTGCACATGGGTACCTAAAATTACCTTATAGTCCAGACCCATCATTGCATCATTTGCATAATAATTTATTCTCCCTAAGTTGCACTTAAGGGAGTGTGTTTGTTTAAATAGGTACTTTTCTTAACTAGTTACTTAGTGGGGTCCTCTTTACATGTTAAGTCCACTTAGGTTCTGGGCATATTTAAGTTTATTAAATAAGATGTTATCCTTTTATCTTTTATTAAATATTATAGTCCTAGGTCATTTAATATTGACTCATGGCATCTAATAATGACACAACCATTTAATGTTGGTACTTCTCACACCTTGTCTATATAAGCAAGGTCAATAAACACTTTTAATATACCTCATCATCATATTTGATAGATATTAATGTTAAGCAAGCTTATTTTTTGCATACTCTCTTGTAGAAGGTTTTCATTGTTTTTGTAGGTGGTCTTGGGATAGAGCTAATTTTTAGCTCCTACAATATATATTGATTCTAGGCATAATCAATATGGAAGATTTTTATTTGAATCAATACATTTATTTTTGTACAAGGTTTATTAATTGATCTAATTGATCTCCTTATAGCTTTATGATTTTGTAGGTCAAAGTGAGTTTTATATATGATAGATTTGAAATTAATTCCTATTATATATATGAGGTAGATTAATTAATTTATATTAATTCCATACAAATTTTTGATTAACAAAAAATAGGTTTTGAAGGGTGCCTAAAACCTTGAACAAAAGAGTCAGTGGTAGAAAAGATAGAACATTAGGTTTCCTACCCCATAAAAATAAAAAACAAGTTGATTACCCAGACATCAATGACCCATCAGCAAAAACTAGCGAGAGAAAACAAAGACAAAAAAGAGATTAAAATGGCTATTAGGTAAGTTCCTTGAGCATCTTTTCTTCTTCTAGATCCTTCGATGCCGGCTTATCATGCATTTCCATGATATCCTCCACATCATGCGTATGACCTGTAATGCATTTCTTGGTTTGACTCTGAGGACACACACTCAACCCAACACCCATATCCACATTCTGCATGTCCTTCTCACCACTCTCCTTCCTCTCCTTGGTCATCTGGTCATCAAAAAGGCCTCTTCCCATCCATTCTTTGGCCTTCTCATTGAGAAAAACCAAGCCTTTAGCTGAGGCCTCCAACTTTTCCTTGCTTAGATTAATGAGCGTATCCACATCCCTACACAACTGCTTGTAATTTTTATCCAACAATGCCACCCTCAACCCATAGTCATTACTAGAGTTCATTGATTTTGTTAAAACAAAGGTGGAATCCTTCTCCTTGAGACTATGAAGTGTGGAAATATTACACATTGCTATAGTATCATGCTTGTTGTGGAGGTCCTACAGCTCATTAACCAACCACATCATTAAATTAAAAGAAATATCTACCCCCTCTTTCACCATGCCCGATGCCTAGAAAAAGTCCATGGCCCCCAAAACAAACCCCTACCATGGTAAGAACCAATAGGCTACTCATCATCCTGATACATATTAGGAATACACTTTGACTTACCCCTATCCAAGGAATCAAAAACATGGTCAGACTCATCCACATTAACAACACTATTTACTTTACCAACATGAGGGGTCCCACCGACATCATCAGGGGCTTGGTTTAAATTTTCTAGATCTGCCACCACATCCTCCTCCACAACAATTTCCAGAAGCTTCTCCCTCAGATCCTTAGAACCCAAAACATGGCCCTTAACCTTCTTACCATTGCGAGGCCCATCCTTAACACCCTCCTCATAGACCTCTTTCAATTTGCACTTCACATGTGAGAGGAAAGGTTTAGCCTTAGAAGAAGAGGGTTTATTCCCACCATAGGAGGGCATATAATCAAGGTTAGTATTGTACCCGTTAGACCACCCCTCTAAATTCTCTTCAATTTCCATCCCTTCACTTTCAAAAACCTCTTCAATTTGGCAATTTCCTCTCCCTTTCCTCTTTTTGTTCGAAATAGGGGAACAACGAGCATTAACAATACAATTAGCTTTAATGAAGTCAACAATGAGCAACATCAAACCCTAATGCAGAAAAAGGTTTTTGTGGTTCTTCCTGAAATTTGAGATTCCTTCCTCCAAAGACAACAACAAGTAAAACATGAAAGAGATAAGCTTACTGTGCCAAAAATGATTCAACATAACAAAATGGTGAGCATACAAAACAGTGTATCTTCCATCCAGGGTGAAGTATCACATCAATGCCATCTCCACCTCCTGCTAGATAGGTTTGATTTTGGTCCTATCATACCCACCATAATCTAGTCTAACCATTTTAGTGCGCTCTCTATCCTAGAGAAAATTCTGCCTAGCAAACTATGATAGATTCTTATCTCTATAAAACTTCCTTCCTTTTGACGACATCTTGGTCACCTCTGCAATGAAGTCTTCATTAATTGTGATATCCATCCCAAATAGATTGAGAACAAACACATGCTAGGAATCCACAAAGTCTTTAGAAAATTTGGATTTAAAACCATGTAGCCATTCCATAAACAGAGTCACCCCACCCTTCTGCAGGATATCCCAAACTTCAACATTAGACTTTAGGTCACCACAGGAAAGTAGGTCCATTCTGCACCTATCCCCACCCATCATCAAAAGCTTTGCCAACACAGAGAAAATCACAAGAAAAAAACAAAGAAGCCAGAGAGAAATGAACACGCATAAAGCATGGGAGACTGTCAAGAGTAGTACCATGCATAATAATAATAAGGATAGTTAAGTAGCCTAGATTTGAATGCCAAAAACTTCCAATAAATATCATCTATGTGAAGTGTCTAATCAGCCAGCTAGGATCATCAAATCCACACAAACCAAGAGCCAAAAATATGGTGAACACCAATGAGATAGGATATGTCATTATGAAGCAAATTAATTAGCTCAAATGGCAAGATGTCATACACTCCCATGACCTAGCTGACATCACCCCAAAATTAGCAACCCAATCCGCCACATGATTCACCTTCCTAAAAGCATGCAAGATATAAATTTCATCGAGCTCCTAAATTAAGGCAAGGGCATCAAGAACTAATTTTTCAATAGTCCAAGATGGGGGGGAAGTATTCCTTAGAAAATTCACAATATTAAGGGAATCCCCTTCGATCCATAGCTTTGATATTCCATTATCTCTAGCCATTTTAATGCTATGATAGGCTGCAACAACTTCAACAAAGTGGTTTGTTTAGATTCCCAAAGGGAGTGCCACAATAGAAACTAACCTACCATTGTGATCTCTTAACACCCCCCCACAACTAGCAGGACCCAGATTGCCTTTAGCTGAACCATCAAAGTTGATTTTATGCCAACTAGGAGGAGGAGGAAACCAAACAACCCCATCCCTATCCATATTAGCCTTCTTCAAGGGATTAGTAATATCAAAAGAAAGTTTCCACTGGGAAGACACCGCAACATCATAATCAAAGACTCTCACATGCCCCAAAACCTCAATTTTTTCAACCACCATCATAAAATTCTCCCTTACAGAAGACACAATTTTGAAGAATAGAGAAAGAGGGGGAAGGGAAGCCTCCCTGAAAATTATGTTGTTCCTCTCCTTCCACAAACCGAAAAAAATATGAGGAAGCATAAGAGACCAATGCAACATCAAGGAAGGATTAGAATAAGGTGCATTCCATTGGCACCAAAGCTCCCAAGCTAAAGATGGAAAAATACAATCCACTTGCCAAAGATTGAGAAAAAGAGACTAGACTTCCCGAGAAAAACTACACCCAATAAACAAATGAGAATAGTCCTCAACATCCATCATACAAAGGTAGCATCTATTGGGCATAGAAAATCCTTTTTTCCAAAGATTATTAATGGTTAAGATCTTATCTTGCACCACCAACTAGAGAAATATATTGATTTTAGGGATCAACTTCGAAGACTAAACTAACCCCCATCACGGTCTAGGCCCCACAATACCATTAAGAGATTTAAACATTGAAGCTACTGAATACCTCCCTTATGTAAGCCATCTCCAAATGACCTTGTCTCTTTGAGGGGAAACATGGATATTAATTTTAGATAACTCACAATACAGGTCCCCCAACTCAAGAAACACCTCATGTATCCTTCTCCAATCCCCATTCACAATATAATCCACAATAAAACTTCCAAATTCCCTAATACAGAAGTCCCTCCAAGGAGCCACCCAATCAACATCATGCAAAAAACCATGTCCAAACCACCAATCATCCCAAAAGAGGATATCCCTACCATTCTCGACTGACCAATGGATGCCAGTAGAAACTACACCTCTAGCTCTAACCAACAAATTCCCAAAAAAAGACCCCAAGGGAGGGGATAAATCATCTCTTAAGAACTCTTGAATTTATCCACCCGAGCAAGATAATTGGAGACCAAAATATCCGATGAATCCTTCTCACCATGGAGGAAGTTCCAAAGTTGGTTACCCACAAGAGCCAAATTGAAGGGTTTAGTCTTGTGTAACCCCAAACCACCTTGGAATTTTGAATGGCACACCTCCTCCCAAGAAACCAAACTCAATCTCTTCTTCTCCTCAACACATGACCAAAGAAATATTTTCTAAATACTTTCAATCTTTTCCCAAAAATTCCTAAGCATTTGAAAGAGGCCGAGAGCATAAACCAGGAGATTCTGCAACGTTGATTTAATCAAAACCAATTTTTTGACTTGGTTGAGTAAGGATCCTTTCCAACCCGCCAGATTAGCATTGCACTTATCGATCAAACCATTCCAAAAGGAGTCAGGGGCCAGTTTAGCACCAAGAGGAAGGTTGAGATAGGTAGAAGGAAGAGAACCCACCGAACACTAAAGAATACCAACAATTCTTTGCATCCTTCTTTTTGGGGTATTGAGGAAGAAACTATTTCTCTTAGGAAGACTCACAAGCTGCCCCGAAGCCACCTCATAATTTTGGAGAGTCAATTTAATAGACCTAGCTTCCACAATAGATGCCTCACCCATGATTAAAGTATCATCAACAAATTATTGGTGAGAACAAGGGGGAAAGAAGAAGAAGGTGTTAATCCCTTAAGAGATCCTGAAGAGAGCTTCAACTACAATGATCTCCCCAAAGATTTAACCAGGATGATGAAGAGGAAGGGTGAGATTGGGTCACCCTTTCTAACCCCCTAGTGCTCTTAAAGAAATCTGACGAAGAGCCATTGACCAACATAAAAAATGAAACCATTGAAATGAGGCTCTGAATCAGCTTAATAAAATTATCAGAGAAACCAAAAGCAGAAAGGATTCTAAATAGAAAAGGCCAATTGACCTGGTCATAAGCTTTAACCAAATCCAATTTTAATAAAAAACCTACCTTTTTGTTAACCATCGGTGAGTAGATGTTTTCATGCACAGTGATAATAGGGTCAAGAATTTTCCTACCTACAATGAAGCCACTTTGTTGAGGATAAATGATCAAAGGAAGAACCCGCTACAATCTAACTGCTAGAACCTTAGAGAAGATCTTGTAAATTGAGTTGCATAGGCTGATGGGTCTAAACTCATTGAAGGCTAAGGCCCCAAGAGTTTTTAGAATCAACTCCAAGAAAGTGGCATTTAATTCCTTGAGCAAATTATGGCTGCCAAAAAACTCTTTGGTTGCATCCACCACATCCTTAGAAACAATAGTCCAAAAATACTGGAAGAACATGAGAAACCCATTAGGGCCTGGGGCCTTGTTCTTAACAAAGGAGAAAACCACATTTCTAATTTCCTCCATTGAAGGAATACTACAGAGCATGTGATTAAGGCCATCCATCAAAATTTGAGGAATAACTTCCAACAACTGATCCCGGGCTTACAAGGAGGGGACAAAATCATCAGTTAGAAGATTAGAAAAAAAGGAGATCGCTGCCCATCTAATCTCTTCCCCATCTTCAATCATCCCATCAACCTGATAAATATTCTTGATACGGCTGGAAGCACAATGCTTCAAGGTCGTAATATGGAAGAATTTCATATTCCTATCACCATAGTTGAGCCACACTGCACGTGACCTCTACTTCCATAATTCCTCTTCCCTAGCCACTATATTATGGAGACGGGATAAGAGCACCCACTCTTTATTTACAAGATTACCTTTATAGCCTGAAGCCTAAATATTCTATTGCACACTTTCAAGGTCCACCTTAATATGGGTAATCTCATGAAAGATGTTTCCAAAAGAATCCTTATTCCAATTCCTCACATTGGCTTTTACAACAATCGACTTCTTTTCCACTCTATACATAGCAGAGCCATCCACTTGAATATCCCACCAGGACGCAAGCTTGACTTTGAATTTCGGGTGAGACGTCCACATTTTTTAAAACCTGAAGGGGAAGGAATGCTTATGACCAACCACCTTAATTGAAAAAGAGATAGGAAAATGGTCAAAACCTAGTCTTGTGAGAGCAGAAAGGGAGCAAGCAAAATGAGCCACCCACTTGTGAGAGAGGAGGGCCTGATCCAACTTCACCTAGATCAGAGCATCCCCACACCTATGATTCAACCAAGTATGTGAAGCACCACACAAGTCAATATCAAACAAAGTAGTTTATTGACAAAAGACATCAAGTCAAATATGCTCTCATCATTAACCTGAGATCCACCCATCTTATTTGCATAAATCAAAGGAGTATCAAAATATCCCATCACCAACCAATCTTCAGAAGGATATTTTTCTTTAAAGGAACTCAAATTCTCCTGAAACCACTTCCGAGCATTTTTGACATTAGGAGCATAAATATTCGAAGTGACCCAGGAAAAATCACTCCTACAATGATGAAAGGAAGTAGAAATATGATTTGGGACCCCAAATATAGGCTTACCCACAACCACTCTCATATTCTAGAAAGTGGCCACACCCCCAGAAGCACCATCCACATCAAAACCATGAAGGCCACAATCCTTAGAGAATATTTTCTTAAGACACTCCAACCTTTCAACAAGAATTTTCGTTTCTTGAATCAAGATCACATCTAGTTTATGATCCCTCACTAAGTTAGCAAGGAGATCATGCTTATGAGGGTTGTTCAATCCTCAAATATTCCATGAAAGAATCTTCATAGGAAATTTTGAGATGCACCCTTAGGACACATCTCAAATAAATTTTTCTGGGAGCCATAAAAAATGTCAGCTTTGCTTTCTTTCTCCTTGCTTTGAAGCAAAGTAGTGTTGGCCCTACGGTTGCCGTTGCACCAAAAGATCAACCCATTAATGCTCGATACAACCATCAGAGTTAATGGATCCACATGAGGCGGTCAAGCCATGTCACGAATCCTGAGGGGAGCGCTAACCATCTGCCAACAATCTCCCTCTCAACGTTACCGAAGGGGATTTGAACCTGACACCTTTGGCTTTGATACCACTTGTTGGCCCTATGGTTTCCCTCGCACCAAAATATTGACCTGTTAATGCCTGATACAACCATCAAAGTTAACAGATCCATGAGAGGCGGTTAAGCCATGTCACGAATCCTGAGGGGAGCGCTGACCATCTACCAACAAGTAGGTCCATCTCTACCCCTTGGCTTTGAGCCACAATCTACCTTAGATCGATTCCTAGTAGCAACTCCCTAAGGGGGAGGATTCTTCTTTCTATTTCTAGTATTGAGCAGAGAAAAGGGAGGTTCCTTAACCTATAATGAGCCCTCCAACTCGCAGGCATTGATAGAAGAGGTGAGAACCAAGTTAGATATAGCCCCAGGGGGAGCTTGCGTGCTCGCTTCCTTAGCACCCGACCCCAAGGAAGACATCACAATTGTCATGGCCTCCTTAACAACCAAAGAAGATAATTCCTTATCCATGTCCTCTACATATTTAGGACCCTCCAATTCATTTGAGGGAGGAGCCACCACATCAACAATAAATTCTCCTTCTTCCACTAGTTTTTCATTCCCCGTTGAGACCCGCAATCCTTGAGGAGAAACCTCAACAAGATTTTCCTTTTCTAGGATACCCTCCTCCTCATTAGAGTTATCCAATACCTGCTCACTCCAAGTTAAACAATGCTTAGTAGCGTCATCCCCATCCACATCATGGACCTTCGACACTTTCTATTTCTCCTTCCATTCCATTAGAGGTGGAGCTTGGACTGGTTTGACCTTTGAGGAGCATTTCTTGGCCTAGTGACCGACCTTTTTGAAGAAAAAAAAAGCAAAAGGAATTGATTCATATTGAATCTCTTGATTTTGGTCCCCTAGCATAGAGTTAATCATCACCTTCTTAGGAAAGTTCATAGATTAGTCCACAATCACACAAAATTGCACATAAACTAACTGATTTTGAGAAGAAATGATTTAATCAATGCAAAGAAGCTTTCCAAACATATTATTTGTTCTAGCAAACACTTGTTCATCCCAAAATTTCGTACGCAGGGTAGGGAGCCTTACCCACACCGAAGCAGAGGAAAAAGAGTAAGAACTGGGATTAAAACTAGCTTCCCATTTCTTAAGGACCAAAGAGGACTTACCAATCATCCACGGTCCACCTATCAAAATACCAACCATGTCCTAATTGCAAGTGAAGGAGAAAGAGAAAAAACCTTTAGCCATTGCTGCAACCTCCACCTGGCCTTTCATCCTTCAATGTTTAGAAGCAATATTTTGGACCAGCTCAATATTAGAACGGGGCCCCATAAAATTTCCAACCATAATAAGGTCCATGGATACCAACTAATTCTCAATAATGCAATTAAGAAAAGACACCGAGTATTCACTTGTAATCAGATTCACCTGAAAGCTGATCGGAATCGAGGAGCTCTTCCCTTTAGGTTTAACACCCAACAGGCTAGACCAAGTTGTTCCATTTGAAAAGACCTTCGTAGGATTATGTCCTTCACCAACAACACCTTTTCTAGGAATCTCCAGACACAGGGAAGAGGATAGGCTCACATCATGAGCAGGGATGACCCCTACACAATGTTTGGAAAGAGAACCGTCACTCAAACCTAAAGAGTCTGGAGTAATAGACAGAAGGGAGGACCCACCATCAATGTCAAAAACACCACTGTAGGTTGATAGTTCCACACCATCAGCGATAGTAGCCTCATACCTACCGCCATTACCACCAGGGGAAGAACCAACATTTCTTGCCTTCACAAAATTGTGAAAAAAATTCGACCCACCGGAAGAGTCTCCCATCACTATTCCATACAAGTTAAATGTGTGAGAAAAAATATTTTTTAAACATTTATATATATATATATATATATGTATATTTTTTAGACTGTAGGAATCAGGTAGCACGCCCCCCTATAAACTGCAATGTGCCTGGTAAAATTTTTAACGTGACTGGTAACACTGGCATGACATGCCCTTCGGTAGCACGAGGGTGGGGGAGACTAGACCTCGTGACCAACCTCCTGCAATAGGAAAGATTTAGCCAATCGAGCTAGGACCCCAACCCCTAAACATTTATATATAAACATAATTATTCATTTTGTTAATAATTAGTGATATCACAATCTATCTTATGAATATATGAATTTTAGAAATAAATTATGTATTGTCCATTATATTTGGTTCACATTTTTATTAGTGATAACAGTTTAAAATGTACTTATTTTAGTTTATGTAGTATATTGTAGTATTGATATAGTAAATTTAGCAAACCATATGATCAATGAACAAATATATCGTTTAAATAGGAAAAAAATTACTTATAGAAGATTTATTTACAATATGCTCTCAACTTGCTCACTTGGGATCTTGGCGATTAGAAATTAATTATTTTATTTAAAAATAAATTATATAAAAGAAAAATCATTCATATTGTTAAGTATTAACAATTCCTTTAATTCATGTTTATGGATCTTGATTTGTCATGATTAAACTACTACATCTATCACCTAACATAGTTTCAACAACATCTATGGTTTCATCACTTTAAATTGTTGGGAGTAATACAAATACTTTATTTTAATTAAATTCAAGTGAAAAAAAAATGTTCCTCAAATTAATGATTGTTAAGTATCAAATAAATTATCACCATAAGATTTTAAATAATTTATTCTCAATATGTTTTAGGATAAATAATTAGCAAGTTTTTTCCTAAATGAAAAAGAACTTATTGAATCAATGCTTCCCTCAATAGGTGACAATAAAAGTGGAATTATTTTGGGAAAAAGGGGCCCTATAAAGGGCTACATACCTACTCTTTATAGTTAACATCATAACTTAAATAAAACCAAAACTACATGTGTTATGCCTTGATCCCATGGAGAAAGATATGTAGGTAGTCTAGATAAACAAAGGAGGTTCTTAATACTTAGATTTTTAAAAAAAATATTGATAATTAATTTAAAATTAGATAGACCAACTTGCACTAACCTATTTAAAGAAATAAAAAATTAAAAGATAAAGTTAAGACTCACCATATTCTAACTATTTTCAAATCTTTGAAGCTTCAAGACAAATTTTGAGGTTTGGTGTGAATTTAATTTTATAAGTTAGATAGCAACCATAGTGATTTTTTACTAGTTAAGTGTACTTTATCAAGAAGAGTCATGAACTATATTGTCTTGATGAGTCAAGTCTTTGACCAAAGTAAAAACAATTTGCTTATCTTGTATGGATAGAAGGATGCTTGTTTCATATGGATTAAAGAATACATATCTTGTATGGATAGAAGAATTATTTGAGTATCATTGCTTACATATATAAACAAAATAATGTTTAATTGTTTTTTGTATAGTAAAAAAATGAATAATCTATTCAGTTATTGTAGATATATAGTCTATAATGATGTTCATGAATCATTGAAAAGATCTAGGAGGGCTATCATCATCCTTTAAAATATTATTTTTCATCACTATTGATAAATATATTTTTCATCATAATATTTTTCAAAATATAGCCCTACTCATCCAATGAGTAGTTACAATATTCACAACAGTTGGATAGATTGTTATTAGATTGATAATATTCTTCTATGTTTGAGAGAGGTATGTCCTTTGTGTCATATGTTTATATTTTTGAAGGTATGATTTTAACGAAAAACAAAAAAATACACACAACCTAAAACTAATAAGAAAAGAAACACCTATAAATATATTAAAGGGTATGAGCTCACAGAGTCTCATAAAAGATACTACCACCATAAGAAATTACATATACTTAATAGATTTGAAAAGATATCTGTCAAATATTACTCTAATAAAAGAAAAATAATATATTAGTAGAAGATTAAACATAAGATTTAACATTTACTATTCATATTCTAACATACAAAGAGAAATAAAATTTATAAAGAAAACCCCACAAATATAGTAGCAACTTACCGTTAGAAAATATATAGTATTCAAGAATTGAATGATCTAAAATTCATTTGCATTCTTATTACTCCAAAAATTATTAAGAACACAAAATATTCTCAATGAGCTTTTATATAATTATTTTTAAAAATATCCCTCAATAGAAAAAATGGGAAGCGAATAACCTAAAAGAAGAAGACTATGACATTGGAAAAGAAAAAATTCTCTCTTTACACTCATATTGCTTTATATAGTATTGCAAAAGTAACCTCTTATTGAAAAGAGAATTTGAAAATAATTATTTTATTTTATTTTTATTTTTAATAAATTTCACCTTTACTTTATTAGAATGAATTAAATAAAGTTATGTTATAAATAAAAGATAAGTTATAAAAAATATCATGATGATACATCTTTATCTTTACTCTAACTAGGATTGTTGGATTTATCTTTAATTGGAATCTTAGATTGCTTTATATAGTATTGCAAAAATAACCTCTTATTGAAAAGAGAATTTGAAAATAATTATTTTATTTTATTTTATTTTTTAATAAATTTCACCTTTACTTTATTAAAATGAATTTGTTAGTGTAGGTTTTTTTTAATATTATTTTTCCTACACATTATTAAGCATACCTTAGGTTATAGGAGATGTGGTTCATGTGAGGACACGTGGCATAATCCATCGATTACATGTGTTGCTCCCACTCACACTTGGGTGGTTGAGTTTCACACCCTCTTTTGGCCTTATATGCCACCTCACAAAACCACTCATCTGTCTCTTTTTGAGTAGGTTATGCCACCTATTTGGCATTTTCCAAGCAGGCATAACTCCCACCTAATTTGGTTATTTGGGAGTTATTACCCCTCTTGGAATTATTTGCCCATATTCTACTATATATTCTGCACTCACCTCTCCCTCCTAACTAGTTCAGGTCTAGCTCCTATCTAGTCTAGATGAGTTCATATTAACTCAATCAATTCAAGGGAGAGTTGAGGCATATTGTATCATTTAGTGTGTGATATAACATCATTTTGTTATTGCACTATATTCCTGCATTCTATCTCTTGCTGCTCTCGTGTGGAAGGTTTATCTTGGTTTTGTAGGTGATCCTGGGTGCTCGAGTTCATCAATAACTCTTACATGGTATCAGAGCGTCAGATCTGCAAGCCCCTTCTCAAATTTGAGAGATTTGTGAGTTTTTTAATCAGTATTGCAGGTTGCAGCATGCCTTTTCTTGTCTTAAGTAGTTGATTCTACCTTTTCATGTCATTTTTTTGGTTGTTGGGGTCGTTTTATGTTTCTAAAGGCGTTGTTTTACACTAGATCCACATTTTTTGTATACTTTGAAGAAAATCCGTCATCTGGGTTTTGTTCGTAGAAGAAAAAAACCATCTGGGTCGTTGCTATTTTCTACATACAGGTTACATATTTTGCAGAAACTAAATCGGAACATTTCAGTAGACCCCCTCTTCAATTGCATTTTTGATTTTGCAGTCAAGCTTTGGAGGGCCATAATTCAGTCATACGAGCTCTTTTTTCAGAGAATTTTTTTTTGATTTGGGGTAGAATTTCGCAGGCTTTGCAGTGGTGTGATCCATTTTTTCTCAAGTAATCCGGATGCTTCAGAAAATCAGTTTTAACAGCAGATCTGAAGGACAGTTCTCATTTTTGAAACTTCAAATGGCTATAACTTTCAGATATGACCTCGGATTGAGGTGATTATTTTTTTGAAAGTTGATATTTTTTTAGCACTATACTTTGGTGCTATTTTGAAGTTCTAATTTGAGATTTAATTATACTTTCAGTATTTGAGTCCATTTTGGACACTTGAAAAACTCTGGAAAACAACTCCAGCATTGTAAACGCACTAATTTATAAAGTGCCAAATAATTTTTTGTTGGGGGGGATTCTTCTTTGAGTGAAAAAGGGGGGTGTCTATGTGTGTTCTTCTTGCATTTTTTCTCTCACATTGCTACAACAATCTAAAATGGATAAATCGGTTCCTCTACTCACACCATACAATTACTTTGAGTGGAAAAATGAAATGGAAATTCACTTAAGGAAGTTAAAATTGTATAGAATAACAATGGGTATTGATAAGGAACCTACAGAAGATGAAGATAAGCCTAAATGGTTCAATAAGTGTGATGAAGCTTTTGGCACCTTATGCATGGCTGTATCTCCTGATCTACGCTTTCATATTATGTCTGCAAAATCACCAAATGAAGTGTGGAATACTTTGAATACTCTCTTTGGTAAACAGGATGATTTGAGAGCACATTCATTGGAGAACGAGCTCATAGGATTGAGCCCATGCAATTTTGATACCATTCAGGATTTCTTTACTAAATTGAATGCCATAAGATTGCAGTTAGAGCAGTGTGGAGTTAAAAAGGATGACTCACAATTGATTTTGAGTATTCTTTCAAAACTTGGTCCTGATTATGCAGTGTTTGTTTCTACATTTCATGCAATGAAAAGAGCCTTAGGAAAAGGATTTACTATGCCTTCTCTAAGTGAGTTTGCAACTGATCTCACAAAGGAGCAAGATAAATTGATTCAAATGGGCATTATTAAATCTTCCAAATCTCAAGCCTTGACTGCAAAACAAGGCACTAATAAGCAAAACAAGAAACAACAGAACCAAGGTGATAGAAAGAAAGATTTAGATAAATATTCATCTACTTCTAAAGTAGACTCTAAATTCTCTTCAAAAGAGGATTCATCTAAGAAGGAGAAGCTCACTTGTGCATATTGCAAGAAATCTAGGCATGATGAACATCAATGTTACTTAAAACAAATTGATGAGTTGAAGAATCTTTTAGCAAAGAACAACATCAATTTTCCTTCTCGAATGGTTGATTCAGCTTCTTCTTCTAATTCCAAAAATTTAGAATTTGATAAGGAAAAGGGCCATACTACAGGTGCAGGTAAATCAAAAGGTAAAGCTCTTTGTGCTTCTACAGGTCTTGGATCAAGGAGATGGCTCCTAGATTCTGGAGCGTCTCATCATATGGCTTCTACACAGTCTATGTTCTCTTCTTTTGAGCCTTGTGCTATGCCACCTATTATGATGGGAAATAATACATACATGGATGTAATTGGGAAAGGATCTGTTGATATTGGAGATGGTACTTTCAATGATGTTTTGTGTGTACCTCATCTTTCAAACAATCTTCTTTCCATCTATCAAATCACTCATGGTGGAACAGGGAAGACTGTTGAATTCACACCTGATTTAGTTATCATCAGAGACTTGGAGAGCAGAGAGATAATTGCTACTGGGGTGGTTGATCATGCATCTCGATTGTATACCTTTTTAGACTTTGCACCTGATGATGGTTCTAATCCTTTGGTTGTTGATCACACTCCTAGTGTGAGCTTTGATTTTGAGGAGAAGTTTGGCTACTTGAACTTGGGTATTCTCACATGTGATCCAGTTCTTGAGCCTTGTATTCCTTCTCCTCCATTTACTATTGCATCTGAAGATACTTGCATTGCTACATTCATGGCTTCTTGTGATTCAGTGCAGCAAGATACACATTGTCTTCCAGACATAGCTACTTCAGATGACTACTTGACAGACATTGCAGGTTTGTTCATAGAGTCTCATATTTTAGACTTGGGAGACATTATTCATGACATCCATCTTCTCTTTGATGAAGTTGATTCTTCTTCAATTGTTATGGAGGAACCTTTGGATCCTTTTGTTCATTCTCCACATGATCATTCATCACATTTTGACATGAGTGAGGATACTTTTGAGCAACATTTGGAGGAGGCGCCTTTGTCTTCAAAGGAGATATCTTCGTCTTCAAATTTTGTTCTACATCCATCTCCACTAGGTTCTGGATTTTCATCTTCTACAGTGTGGCCTAGAACACTTGATTTGATGGTAACATCTTTCGACATCAACATGGAGACACTTGAGCAGAGTTTAGAGACTTCATACATTTTCATCATTCTTCCTTCATATTCCTTTCAGGAATGGGAAGACATTCTTCATACACCTTTGGTTTTGTTTCTTCCTAAGGGGAGGAACATTGTTCGACGATCGTGGACCATGTTCTACATTCAGCTTCAAGCTTCAACCATTGGCATAGTTGACTACTTTGGGGAAGGCTACATGGTCTTTCCTATCCTTTCTATTTTGGAGGGGACTTCTTCCTTGCATGGGATTCTTCTTGTGTTGGGAAACTTGTTTTCTTTTGGGGAGGAGTTTTGTCCCACTGGGTTTTCTCCTTTACTCCATTTGTGAGAGAGTATTTTGTACATGGGTACCTAACATGGCCTAGTAGCCGGGACCCATATTTGCATCTTTGCATTCTTTCATCCTTTCACCCACCTAAGCTATGCTTAAGGGGGGGTGTTAGTGTAGGTTTTTTTAATATTATTTTTCCTACACATTATTAAGCATACCTTAGGTTATAGGAGATGTGGTTCATGTGAGGACACGTGGCATAATCCATCGATTACATGTGTTGCTCCCACTCACACTTGGGTGGTTGAGTTTCACACCCTCTTTTGGCCTTATATGCCACCTCACAAAACCACTCATCTGTCTCTTTTTGAGTAGGTTATGCCACCTATTTGGCATTTTCCAAGTAGGCATAACTCCCACCTAATTTGGTTATTTGGGAGTTATTACCCCTCTTGGAATTATTTTCCCATATTCTACTATATATTCTGCACTCACCTCTCCCTCCTAACTAGTTCAGGTCTAGCTCCTATCTAGTCTAGATGAGTTCATATTAACTCAATCAATTCAAGGGAGAGTTGAGGCATATTGTATCATTTAGTGTGTGATATAACATCATTTTGTTATTGCACTATATTCCTGCATTCTATCTCTTGCTGCTCTCGTGTGGAAGGTTTATCTTGGTTTTGTAGGTGATCCTGGGTGCTCGAGTTCATCAATAACTCTTACAGAATTAAATAAAGTTATGTTATAAATAAAAGATAAGCTATAAAAAATATCATGATGATACATCTTTATCTTTACTCTAACTAGGATTGTTGGATTTATCTTTAATTGGAATCTTAGATTGTGTGGTAGCAATATTAGCTTTATAATTTTTGAAATTGACTAACACTAGAGGTAAATATTTGTCATTGGGAATATTTAAACTTCTCAAATGTTTCTTCAATCTTAGTAACTCTTCTCCAATTTCTTCAACCTTCTTGTGAAAATTTAAAGTTTCCTTTCAAATTCTAGTTGTATACATCTTTCCCAATTTTTCTATTACATTATAATCAATATTATCCTTTTTGGATAACCCTTTTGAGATAATATCTATGAAAACATTCTTCAAAATTTGACCAAATAATTTCAACCTCATTCAATAAATAAACCTCAACAACCAAGAAATTGATTATAACATCAACCAAAATATAATCATAATCTTTAGACAATCTTTTGAATTTAGTTGAAGATTATTTTAGTACCATCAACTTTCATTCCATAATTTTAAACCATATATGAGACTCATTTTCATTAGGTTTTCTAAATAATTTCTAAGCAATACAAATATTATATCAATTTTCATTAGCTCTTGAATTTCCCTAATTATTAATGTAAACACATAATCTTCCCTCTTTGTCACTTAAGCCTCAACATCAATTTATTTCTGCTTATTCTAATTCTTCTCATATAGCTTCATCACCTACTAAATATATATGAGACCATTGATGGTCACCATTTTCCACCCAAACTTCTATTTGTCTTCCACAAGCTTGGTATTTTCTAATATTTTCAATGATATCAAGGTTTATAGCATCATTAGATAAGGATGAAGGAAAATCATCTAATGATTGAGTAGAATTCTCAATTATTGATTTGATATGGGAAATCAAGGACTTCACCTATTCATCTAATTATTATTTTTCTTCCTTTTATTTCTCCACTCTTAATAAATTTTACAACTAATATCTAAGCATGGTGAATATCACCTTTGTGTGTGGATGGGCCGAAGTAAGTTTCATTAACACCCTCTTATTTTTATTTGTTATGGGCTAAAAAAATTCAAAAATTAATTAGTAGAGGATTCAACTATCAAAATTTGGAAGTTGTGTGAAATTTTCTTGTTTGTGGGGTAGCTTGTATCAATTTAGCTATTGCAATAAAACTTGGATCTTATATTTGAGCATGCTTTTTTTTCTTTTAAAAAAAATATTTTAATCCAAAGAGAATAGGATGACATTATCTAATGTTTTAATGTAAAAGGTGTAAGACTAGATTTTGGAGATGAACCAATGTTGGTATTAACTGATTATGCAGATCGAGGAGGATAAGACATAGAAATGTGTGTATGAAGAGAAGATGTGTGAGGTGGATAAGAAAATAGTGAAGGCCACACAATCTATTGAGAGGGGGAGAAAATCTATAGATCTAATCAATTCAAAATTCTTAACTTCAACCACAGCTATCAAAATTTATGATTCTTCACAACAAACCCCAACATATAAAACATGAATCTTCACTGCTACTAAGCATAACAAAGAGAAAACATACAAACAAGAGAACACCAGATATACATGGAAACCCAAGATGGGAAAAACCATGGTGAGAGTAGTTTCTTGGATCTACTATCCAAATTTAGCCTCACAAAGAATAAATATATAAGTGAATTTTATAACATAAAGTAGGCATCGACCTACTAGAGAAACCAATCCCCTATTGAATTTGTAGGCACCAACCTATTGGAGACACCAATCCCTAATTAAATCAGTACAACTGGTAGAACACTAGTCATACCAAAATACAAAGACAATGCTTGTAGGTCTTCTATGAATCTCATACACATGACAAAGTTACAAATGACACTCTTCCTCATTACATATGACCTTCTTATATTGGAAGACACAATGAAATATAATTATTCACCACCTTATCTTTAGTTTACACCCACAACCAACTTGTCTTCACACAGATGTAATTATACTTGACATAATTCATATAATGCATTAGAAAATTCAAAAGATATATACATGAAATTACATTGACACTCTTCTATGTCAATCGGGGATCCACAAATAACTAGGATGACATAAATGTGGACCTAAATTCAATTTACATGAAATGTGTAACACATTGGTCCAAAATTAATTTTTGTTGTTGCCAAACTTAAGTGATACCATGCACTACCACAAGGACCTTAATCGGGTCCTATATTGACACCACACACAAGAATTGAATTCTGCACACTACTAGCCATTACCACACATGTCTCAAACATCAATTGGATGACAAAAAACACAAAGAAACTTCCATCACTTCAAACTTTCTACATGATGAACATATCCTCTAGAAACTCTAGTATATAATAGAATAAGTGTAGGCATACTCTCATTTTAAACCACAAAGCCTACAACATCTCCAAAAGGGATACCTAAGAAACACTAAACCTGATAAATACTAAACTGAAACATTTTGGAACACTCTTATGAACTACCACTGTCACAATGAATAGATACACATATGATATTGCAAGCGTACACCAATCACACCAACTTCTAGAAGCCAATCACTCAATAAAACTAATAATGTATGATTCTTGGTTTAGTGATATGATTGATGAGAAATTCTTCATTACCTAAAACTTCTGACACATAATATACTACTAGAAATAGAACATATATTTTTGCAAATCTCTGTAACTCAAAAATGATAAGTTGAGGGGAATATAATGATAGTTCAAGTAATCCTACAATATTTTTCATATTTGACATCAGCCTTCCCCATCAATGATAATATTTGACATCAATAACCTTTGTTCAACAATCTCCCCCTTTTTCATTGATGGAAAAAAAAAAATGATGGGTGACCCATAAAACTGACTAGACACACACAAAGATATTTCTCCCTCTTAGATTGATTTCTACCTCTTGGAAAATATATCATTTTGAGTTCACTTTCTCCTCCTTTAACATTAATGACAAAGGTAAACTCCTTTTACCTCTTTTTGAATTTTTGATAATTTGTGTAATACCCCTCCATTTTTCTCTTTTGATCGAACAGTGTCCCATTTGGTTATGCTGTGTCTTCTGTTAGTGCTTGGACTTTGGTACTTGGTTACTACTTGATCACTATTTGTAAAGTGATGTGAATGTGATATTTTGATGTGATGGTAATTTATTTTGATGTATCATTATGGCATGCTTTAGATTAGCATAAGTGGATATTTGAATTAATGATGCTTTATGTGTTTGATTATATTATTGATGTTAGATTCGTCAGTTGGTAATACTGTATTGGTGAAGGGGATAGGATTGCACCACTCGCTTGCGAGCGCCCTGCGATTTCGTGATTATCTCTTCATGGTGTGTTTTATATGATGCAAATATACATGTGCAATATACTTTTGTTTGCAGGTTAACAGGTACAGGACATCGACTCCACCTAGCTTCACAGGGTTGAGCTTGTCCATTGCCAACGACATTCGATTGGGAGATAGTAGCTAGGCTTCCCATGTCAAGTCATCACCCTAGTCATGAGTGTGTCGTCGATTTTAGTCTGGTTCAGTTGTTTTAATATTGTTCAATTGCCTTGATCTTATTAAATTGCAAGTTAGAAAAGTTAAATAAATGGCATTTGTAGTTAAGTGGTTGATTAAATGAATCTGGTTATAATGTGAAAAATGTTATTTAATTTATTAATTAATTTAATTTAATTAATAAAATAATTTAATCTTGGATTAGATTTATTTTATTGATTAATTAAATTAATTGTGTTGATTTGAATTAAGTTATTCATTTTGGAAATTAATAGATATTTTGAATTGAAATTAAGTTTGAAAATTGAAAAAGGGTTTTAATTTAATTTTTGAAAATATTAAATGCAAAAATTGAAATTAGAGATATTTTCTATTTCTATTTTTCAAAATTTATGAGGGTGGGTGATGAGATATTTTGGATTTTTCTTTATTATTTGGGTTTTTTCATGACTTTTTGAGAGGATGAAAAATGAGGAAAAATAGAGAAGGGAGAAAAGAACTTCTGGTTTTTTGGGTCTTGGATTTTGGGAGAAGCCAAGTTGGAATCGCTTGGAGGAGTTGGAATCAGAGGAAGAACTAGTGCACCATTTGTCTTCTTCTCAAGCTTCTGAAACTAGGTTCATTTATTTAGTTTATTTTGATTTTGAAGAAAAACATTCAAAGTTTGATATGCTGGTTGCAAATCCATGTTTTGAAAAACAAAGAAAAAAAAGAAACCCATGTTAGATTTTGTTTCAAATCCTGAAACCTCTATTGGCAAATATTTTCTCTTCAAAGAAAAATGGTGTATTTGTTGTATTTGATCATTTTGGAAATTAATTGCTCAATTGATTTTATAAATTTTGTTAACTTGGATAAAAAAAAATGTATATATATATATACATATACAGATATATATATATATATATATATATATACACATATATATATATATATATATATATATATATATATATATATATATATATATCTTTGATTATAAAATTTTGGATCTCTGTATAAAAGAAAAAAATAAAATAAAATTGAAAAAAACCAATTTCCATTTGCCGTCCACGACGACTTGGGTATGAAATCTGGGGCAAAAAAAAAAAAGGAAAGATAATAAATAAAATTTATAATAAATTTTTTTTTTATTGGAAAATTTATTGGGGGTTACGACTGGGGGTCACTCTCCATAGCTGCCCCCCATAGGAGGCGACTGGGGAGAGTAGCGCCCTCCACAGCCGCACCCCCCTGTGGGAGTTCGGCTGGGGAAGGCGCAACCCCCAACTCCAAATAGCCGCCTAGAAATACATGGGGGTTTCGGCTGTGTCTTTACATAGTTGCCCCCCACCAAAATACTTGGCGCGTGCCTCGTGGAATTTGCACATTGACTTTTTGGGAGTTCTTTTTTTGGGAAAAAAAGAAAAAGATATACTAGTAATATTTAATATTATATTATTATAATATTAAAATATTAATATATTTAGATGGAATTTTTTTTTTTTTAATATTTAATATATTATATTTATATAATATTAAAATATTAAGATATATAATTAATAAAATATATGTATAATATATAAATAATATAGGCATATTATTTTATATATATATATAATTGTGTATATGAGCTTTTTATATATATATACAATTAAATAAATATATATATATATTAAGCAGTCGTTTTAAAATATTGATTTATGATTTAAATGTAATCGAGGAAAGTATTAAATAAATATGCAATACTCGATGTAAGAGATTTATTTTAAAATAATATACTTGGAAAGAACGAATATTGGATTTAAAAGTAACATGTTTTAATTGAGAGGTTAATGGATTTCAAAATGATTTGTTTGGAAATGAGATATAGTTATCTTTAAAATGATATGTCCTGGATTGCAAAAGTAACCACTTTATTATATTAGTATTTTCAAACAGTTAAGGATTAAATATTTGGTTTAAATTTTATTCTCGAAGAGATAATATTAAAATTAGTTTAATTAAGACAATAAACTAATGAATTTTATAAAGGCAACGAATATATGATGTTTTTAAAAGTAATCATGGATTTCAATTGGTTATTAAAGTTAGTATTTCCCTTCTCTACCATTAATGAGGCAATTAATTATATTAATCAGTTATTCAGTTAAGGCAATTATTATCCTTGTGGTAAAATTATTTTGAAAAGGAAATGGATTTAGAATATCCAAAAGTAGTTTATTTCAATTACCTTCAGTAAATATTCCTTCATATTCTTGTTTGGGAAAGTGGGATTAAATGTCTCTTTTATTCGTAAGTCTCCTAGAGGATCCTTAGAGGATGGGGGGGTTGTCGTTTTGTGATGTCAACTGTTTGTCTTTCCCTTGGGTAATGCCTGAAGATATGTTATTGTTATTACCTGGTTTCCACGAATGGGGATGATTTGTGCCTCTTGTGGAAGGAGTGGATTATGTGGAATTGTTGCCTCCAGTGTTTGGAGAAGGTTTTGAATTATGTCACCTCTTGAAAAGGGGTGGTCGTGATATCTTGTTTGTTTGCACTTTGGTATCCTATGTGATTGGATGGTGTACCTGTAGTGGGTACTTGATTGTTATGTGTATGGTTTTCTTAACATACTTGATCTGTAATTATATCTGGAAGCAATGTAACCATGTTAGAGTTGTACTTGTGATGTATTTGAGTTGTACTTTCGTTGAACTTGTGTGGTACATGTGATTGGTTGTGTCAGTTTGGTTCAGTTATGTTTCAGCCTGTGTCTAGAGGTAGTTGGCCTTGTCTAGGAATCCTTCTTACTATCTCTTAGCACGGGGGGTGGGCCTTTGGGTTCCAGTTGGTTGGGTGGCGTGCACCTTACTCCGTTGGGCTTTCTTCTTGTTCGCGTTGACGAGATTTCCAGTTGGAGAGCTCGTGGGATCCAGTTATCTTTATGCTTATTTTCATTTCAGTTGTTCTTGTAATTATTTACCCCTCTTTGTTATCGAGATGGGAAGTTGTAAATTGTAATAATGTTTATTGGATTTACCTCATTTGGGGAATGAGAGTTGTAATCTTATTGTTAAATGAGATCTTATGGTATCTCTATTTTCTTTGATGAATTTATCATGTATGGAATGTATGTGTTCTTGATTTCTTTAGTAAATAAATGTTATGGTTTCAATTCATGTTTATGTTGTTTGTGGGTTAATAAGTAATCTCAGTCTCGTAACCTTAGAGGTTGTTGCAATAGTTAGTGATCTTGCATATTAATTTTACTTAAAAAAAAAAATTAGTTCGTTTGAGTAGTTAATTGCAACTTCCTCTAGGGTTGCGTGGTGGCGCATTACAATTTGCACAATCTAGAAACTTATTTCCTGGATAGTCTCCCCCTGATTCCAATCTTTATTGCTTCTAAAAATATTATGCAAGACCACCCAAACTTCTTGTGATAGGGAGACGAAGCTCCCCCTCAACCTGTGCTTCCTCTTGCTTCAAGAGGAGGGAGAAATAACTCCCAACTTCTACTAGAGAAACTCAAATGTATCCTTAGGAAGTGGTTTTGTGAATATATCTATTACTTGCTCCTTTATCTCAACATACTCCAACTTTCCCTCCATTTCTACAACCTTCTCCCTCAGAAAATTGTACTTGATGGCAATGTGTTTTATCCTTGAATAAATTACTAGATTATTTGAGATATTTATGGCACTGATGTTATCACAAAGAATAGAAATAGGTTCATCACACTCAATATTCATCTCCTTCAAGTTCTGCTTCATTCAAAGTACCTAAGTGCAACATGAAGCTATTGCAATATATTCTATTTTAGCTATAGATAAAGAAACTAGGTCCTATTTCTTGCTCAACTAGGACACCAAACTGTTATCGAGAATTAATTCTTTTCCAATTGTGCTCTTCCAGTCATCTATGATTCTTGCCCAATCTTCTATGTAAACAATCAGAGTGAAATTGTCACTCTTAGGATACCATAGTCCAAAATATATTATAGCCCTCAAATATCTAAATATTCTCTTTACTAATTTAACACGAGTTTATTTAGGTGCTACCTAAAATCTAGCAACCATCCCAACTACCTACATTATATCCAGTCTAGATATGTGACATACAAAAAACTAACAATCATAGATCTGTACAAGGTCTGGTTTACTAGGAGAAATTCATCATCTTTACTCAACTTGCATATTGTAACTATAGGAATTCCAAATAATTTACAATCTTCCATCCTAAACTTACTTAGCATCTCCTTTATGTACTTATTATGGGAAATGAAAATGATTTTATCTAATTATGCAATTTGCAACCCAAGAAAGAAAGATAATTCACCTAGCATAGAAATTTCAAATTCACTTTGCATTGCCTTCTAAAACGTCTTTCACATGTCATCATTGATACCACAAAAAATGATATCATCTACATAGATCAAAACTACCAATAGTTGATAACCTTCTATTTTTATGTACATATTACTATCTAAAATTCCTCTCTAAAACCCTTGCTACTACAAGTATCCATCCAACCTTGAATACCGAGATCCGGGAGCCTGTTTGAGTCCATACAAAGCCTTCTTCAATTTGAAAACATAATCCAGATTGCTAGAACATTGAAACCATTTTGATTGTTCAATGTAGACCTCTTATTCTAGTTGTCCATTTAGAAATGTTGGCTTCACATCCATCTGGTATATATTGAAGTTATTGAATGATGAAAGAGTTAGAAAAATCCTTATTGCTTCTAGACTTGCTACCAGAGAAAATGTCTCTTCAAAATCCATGCCTTCAACTTGAGCATATAAACAAAAGTATAGCCTTGTTCTGGATCACTTCACCTTCCTCATTCGACTTGTTTTTGAAAACCTGTTTGGTTCCAATCACATTCTTTCCTTCAGGTCTTGGGACAAGTTCCCAAGTTTCATTCTTCATGATTTGATTCAATTCTTCTTCCATAGCTTCTATCTAACCTTTCTCTTTGCTTGATTCTTTATAAGACTTAGGCTCTATCTTCGATAATAATGCAAAGTGTACTTTCTCATTTTCCTTCTCAAGTCTCTTTCGAGTCTAAACCCCACTATCTTTATCTCCTATAATTTGGTCTTTAGAATGATTATTCTAAATATATATTGCTAGAGTTTTTATAACAAATTTTGAATCATCATTACTGTTGTGGATTAGCTATTCATCATCTTTTACTTCTAGAATACCTGTAGAATGAATTATTTCATCAAATCTCACATTTACACTTTCTAAAATCCTCTTCAGTCTTTTATTATAACATCTGTATGTTTTAATTCTCAAAGAAGAACCAAGAAAAATAGCTTCATAAGATCTGGAATCAAACTTACCCAAATTTTCTTCATCGCTTTTTATGTAGCACTTTCTTCTAAATATCCTAAGATGTTTGATTGAAGCCGGTCTTCCTCTCTATAACTAATATGGTGTTTCATTAATCTTGTGTTTGATCTGAACTCTATTCAGAATATATACCACAGTTTGAGCTACTTCTCTCCAATACATATTTGGTAGATTTGCTTGACATAACATTGGTCTTGCCATTTCCTATATAGTCGAGTTCTTCCTTTCTGCAACTTCATTTTGTTGCGAAGTCCTAGGAGTAGAAAATTTCCTCCAGATCCCATGCTCTTTACATAATTTATCATACTTGTCAAAAGTGAATTCTACGCCTTTGTTAGATCTCAAAACCTTGATTGTTCTGTTGGTTTCATTCTCTACTAATGCCTTGAATGCATTAAAATTATCAAATGCTTTTGACTTCTCTTTTAGAAATGTAATCCAAGTCATCCTATTGTAATCATCAATGAGCATCATGAAATACCTATTTCCTTGTAGAATTTTAGTCCTCATAGGACCGCACAGATATGTATGAACCAAATCTAATGGATTTGCTGTAGAATAATTCTTAGTGGGAAATTTTATTTTTGTCTATTTTCCTTCATGACACGGTTTGTAGCTAGTAGATTGAGGATTCTTAATATTTGGCATATCCTAGACCATTCGTCCTAAGCTAATCTTTACAATGTCATCAAATTTTATACGTCCCAACCTTCTGTGTCAAAGCCAACTTTCTTTTCTTTGCACAGTAAGACAATTTTTTCCATTTAGTTCACTAAGATGATATATGTCACTATCTATTTTGCTTCCTTTTTCAATCAGTTCTCTAGTACTCGATTTATTGATTTCACAACCTTCAACATTAAAATATAACCTATAGCCTTTATCGCACATCTGAATTACACTCAAGAGATTATGTTTTAGTCCCTTTTCATACAAAACATCATGTGTCTTTGTCCTACCACCATCAAGACTCAAATTACCCTTACCAAGTTTTTTGGCAACATAATTATTTCCAAGAGTCATAGAACCTCCTTCAAATTTCTTAAAATTCATGAACTTACTTTTATCTCTGGTCATGTGGCTTGGGCACCCACTATCTATGATTCATAGATTCTTCTCCTTCTGAGCATGTAGAGAAGTTTGAGCAATCACTGAATTTTTTGAATTCTTCTCTTCTAGAACCTTATTCTAAAATTTATCTGATTCATGAGTCCTACTTTCCAATCCTTTCCTTCCACTTTTTGATAGAGGATGACTCACAAAATTGCTTTTGCAATTCCTAGAAATGTGTCCAAAATTATATCATTTATGGTTTAAATGATATTAAAATGTATAGAGGTGAAAATGCATTATTTTTGACAAAGTTATTTCTTCTTATTGGAGCCTTTCTACAATCCATAGCCTTATGACCAAAATTATTGCAATTAAAACAATAAAAAGAGAATTAAACCTAGTGCTAAATCCCTATCTTCCAGATCTTCTTCTCTTCTTCTAAACTTGAATAAAGCCATCATTCTATGTCTTTCTTTCATCACTTGCAATGATTCATTTAGACTTTATACTTTTAGAACCAATCACTTCTAGACATGCTTTAGTAGTCTTCACAAACTATTCTATCACCTTATTCTTGGGTGTTGCCAAAATAATAGGTTACACTTTCTGGGACATCCTATTTTTTGGTGAAATCATATATTTTTAGAAAATATAATGATTTAAGCCTCAAAAGGTTCCATTTAAAAGATTTTAATTGAGGAGGGTTTGATGAAACCCCCTTAGATCAAACCCCCTTGGATAGAACCCCACTAGTTTTAAACAATACATATAATGGAGTCTCCTCTACACCTATCAAAGTGCTGATAAAAAACCACTTTTGATTTACCTTTTTGGGGATCAAATGAATCCATTTAAATTTATGTTTTTTAAGTATGTAGTCCTTATTATAAGCTTCCCTAATGTATAATTTTAAATATATTTAATTTGATTATTATATTTATTTTTTATTTCTTGTGAATGTAGGTTTTTCAATGAACGCCAAGTTCTTTGTTTAACACATACGAAAAAATAGGAAAATAGAGAACAAATTCTGAAAAATACATGTCCTCTAGGTATTGATGTCCTTATTCCAACAAAAAAATTGAATTTCGATACAAACAAAAGAAGTTATGCTCTTTATAGTACACCTATGTCTAAATTGTAAATGGTTTGACTTCAAAATTTAATTGAAAAAAAAAAAACATTATGAAGCCAACTGCATCCTCTAGATATTGTAGTTACAAATCTAAATTAAAAAAAGAAAGATTGTGGTTTATAGTACACAACACTCTTTAAAAATGGTGTTTATTGTTAAAAACTAGCTATCAAAGGAGATGGAAAAAGAAATGCAATTTGATTCCAATTTTTTTAAAAAATATATTTAGAATCTATAGACAAAATGTCACAAATCATTAGTTTGCATCATCTTCAAATTTCTCATGGTTTAGCAGCTATAGGTGTTCAAAAGTGAAGATTTAGTTCAAAATGTTCATTTCAATGTCAAGTTTGGCCAAAAAGTGTAACCCACTATTGTGGGATTATACTCTTCTGATCATTAAAACCAATTCTGATTTTGACACATGGAGATATCTAACATCCCAATATCTAATCTAGGGTTTATGTACTCTTTCCAAACTTCATCTATAGCCGATGATTCACTTTCTCAAGCTCTTTTCTTATTGTCACAAATTCTGCTTCTAGCTTCTCACAATCCTTGTCTCTTGACATCAACTTTTGGGTCAAAACTTCTTCAATCCTTTTTGCTTCTTCTATCTAGGTCTTTAGCTCAACAATCATCTTCTTGGCTTTCTCTAGATCTTGAGATACCTTTTCTTTGGCCTTCACATCTTCTGCAATTCTCTTCTTTAGTCTCTTAATTTCTTTTATAGCACATAACAATTCTTCCACAAGGTCTTCTTCATCTTCATTGTTTCTGAAATCCATTTTTGCATCTTCTTCAGTAGCTTTAAAAGCCATGAATACAACTTCTGTTTTTCATCTTTGGAGATATCTTCATCTTCTTCATCACTTGAGTAATCTTCTTCCTCATTAATGTAGAAACTCTAATTTTTCCTCAAACCTTTGTTCCTTCTCTAAAATGATTTCTTCCATACTTTTGCTCAATATTGTTAGAACCCTTGTGGGGATATTTAGCCATAAAATGTCATACTTCACCATAATTAAAACACTTAAAATGTAACTTGCCTTTGTAATTACCAAAACCTCTTTGTAGCTTTCTGAGAAAATTTGCTTCCTTTAGATTTGATCCAATACTAGAATATTTATCAAATTTATTTCTTAGATATTCTAAATACTGCTTCTTTTCTTATAGTATCTTCAATTTCAAATCTCATTTCAAAAGCAACTAGAATTCCATGCAATTCAATCATCTTCAAGCATTCAAATCCTTAGCTGCTTCAATTGCAGAGACTTTAGAATCAAACCTTCTAGGAAAAGATCTGATTACCTTTTTCACAACATTATTTTCTTTCAATTCTTTAGCAAGACCACGAGTATAGTTGACAACTTCATCAACCCAAAGAAAGAACATGGAAATACTATCATCTTTTATCATCTTCAGGCTTTCAAAATGAGATCTATGAGTTTACAACTTTTCCTCTTCGACTTTGTCATCACCTTCATAGATTGTCTCTAGTTTATCCAATATTTCCTTTGCTATTTTGTACTGCATCACCTTCACAAATTTAGAGTTAGTCAATCCACATAAAATAGCATTCCTTGCCTTAGTATTAATTTCACAAGCCCTCTTTCCGACCTAATCCCTAGGAGGGTTTTTAGGAATCTCATATCCCTCTATACCTAACATCCATGTTAGGAAATAATGCAACATACCAACAATCTTAATCCATTTCCTACATAAACCCATGAGAGAAGACCATGCATGCAAGTAACCATAATGCATAGATCAAAATAGACAAGCCACAAGATAACAAACGATATACCTTGGAAAAAATCTCAAGAGGAAAAAACCCAACCTCCAAAAGCATCCATACTTCATGTATTATTCAAAAATAAACAATACATGCACTTACAAGAGTTATTTGTAAGGCCACCCCATAATTTAGCCTCTTGTTCAATACTTTATGATGCAAACTAGGATCTTTAGGAGCTAGTAACAAAGTACCCTAGATGAATTATGGTTAAGGTGTTTTGGTTGTTTTGTGAGTTGTAGAGTATAAGTAAGTTCATATTGCTTCAGCTATGTCACTTAGGTACGCATCTTGGTAAACTATTTGTGATCTATATTATTATATGGTTATTTCTAATAGTTTGAATTGTCATATGAGATATTTTCATATTGTTGCTAGTTTTATTTTATACAATAGCAATGTGTGATATCATTATATAATGTGCAAGGACACTCGGTTAACTTCCTATAAAGGTATCTAAGGATTTTATACTATGTGATAATTTTTTTTTTTTATTAGACTGCAGGAATCGGGTAGCACGACCCCCTATAAACTACAGTGCGCTTGGTAAACTTTTTAACGTGACCGGCGGCGTTGGCGCGACATGCCCTCCAGTACCATGGGGGTGGGGGAGACTAGACCTCGTGACCAACCTCCTGCAACAGGAAAGATTTAGCCAACCGAGCTAGGGCCCCAACCCTATGTGATAAAAAATTACCTTAAGACATATAGTTTGTATAATTTATGGTAGATCTGTGTTATCTAAATGTTATCATACTTGCATGGAGAAAAACAACCTAGTAAGCATAGATTCCATAAATTTACATGAATGTTTCTAAAGAGTTTTCAAGCAAGTCCATTTTGTACATATCTTCCAACTATTGTCATCCATATGATCTCTTTTTTTAGTGACCTACAATAGTATCAAATGAACATAATTAACTTATATGTATAACCTTGGTTATTGTTTGAAAAGTTATTGATTTCAATATGGTTAAATGTAAACTCTTAATTTGAGACTTGGTCTATGAATATTGTACTATAAATAGGATTGGACAGGGTTTTATAATGGATCAACAGTTACATGTAATGAATTGCATTTGATTCTAATTTTAAAACTTAATATTGTATGGTTATATTGAGAAAAATAAATAAAATATATAATTAGAGAGTTCAATATTATCTAAATTGTATAAGTCTAAAATGATGAGTTTATCTTGTTAGTTTTGTAATTATTGAGATTTGTGTGAGAAAAATATTATCAATTATATATGTGATAGAAATATTATATAAGAAGTTGAATCAAATCTTTACACAAAAGAAAACTTTAATATTATCCTGCGTAGGTAGAAGCTGATATAATAGGTTCTAGTTGGGAAAATAAATGTCAGGCTTGAGCGAATAAGTGATAGCTATGACGAAAACGCGAGTCAAGAGGGTAGTGTTCATTAATGAAATTTCCAAGAGTGGGCACATCAACTTAGTGCTCTGTTTTATTGGAGGCTAAATGAATTTATGGTGAACTGTTTCTTCAAGGAAGATCTACTCTATATCTAAATGTTAGTGTTATTAATAAATTCTTGGAGAATGGGGATGATGAGACACACATCTGTTCGTTGTTTGCAAAGAGAAGGGATTGGTTGGGTTCAATAGTAAAAGGATAATAATGAAACCTGGATTGAATTCTCTACACATTGATTTCCTCCATGTTTCAAAGATATGGTAGGGAGAGCTTTTAAACAGAAAGTTATCTTGCACAAAAATAACTTTAACATGGAAGCAACAACGGTTCAAATATCCCTTGAGCATATTCTATATACCTAGGCTTTTCACCATCTTGCAAGTGGATATGTCCAAGGAATCAATGATCTGTCTACACCCTTTTCGATGGTGTTTTTATCAAAATACTTAGAAGGTTATGTCCAAGGAATCAATGATCTGTCCAAGGAAAACTGGGTGATGTTAGACCCATCTCCATAAAGTATGTTAAATGTTGACGTAGATTGTTACTGGTGTCTTTGCAAACTCTTGGATGGTATTCAAGAACATTATACATTTTCTCAAACTAGAATTCAACGACTTGTTTTCAAGATGAAGAAGTTGGTGCAACGAATTGATGAACCTATTTCATGACATATGGAGAAGGAAGGGATAGTGTTCTTATAGTTTTCTTTCCGTTGGATCAACCTCCTTTTAATTCATGGGATTCCAATTCACCTTGTCAGAAGGCTATAAAGATAGAGAGACGTTTTTGAATCCTTTCGATAAATTTGCTTTGGGTTTTTGTGAAAAGCTACCCGGGTAAGAAACCAAACCCTGCAATTTATTTTATCATGCTCAGAACATTATAGAAATGTTGTTTTCTTTTGTTTTTCCTTAGAATCTAGATACTCATATGCTTCATCAATTTCTGCGGGGTGCATTTTGGAGAGTTAGTGAAATTATAACAGCTTGGTACCTATTTGCAGTTCTTTCCGTTAATCTAAATACATTTCATGTTGAATACTCTATGTGTTTGTAAGGTGGGATAAATAGCTCTCAAAGTTTGTGAAATTGTAAGGTTCACCCCACCTTGTTGGGTGAGTGATATAGGTGGAAACATACACTATCACACAATAAAATACATCTTGGGAAACATGGATATGCATATCATATATGCACGCATTTCTAATTAGGATACCTTACTTTATATATACTTAAGCTAATCTAAAGTACTATATGATGTTAGTGGGAACTTTCATGTATTGAAAAATATTTTTATTCTTTTGTGAATGTCATATATGCATATGTGAGGATTAGGATTTGATGAATAATCATGTGTGTTCATCTAATATTTATATTACATAGTCTTAGCTAAGTTGTATGATTTAGGTTTTATCTAGCTAGGATGGTTCCAAGTATGTTATTTCATGTTAAAAAGGGATTGTTATAATATAAACCTAAATAGATTAGTTTTACTAAAAATTGTATTATGAAGTTTCTTTTAGAGTGGGATGTGTTCTAAATCTTACTAGTTGAGATATTGAATTAGATCCTAAGTTTACGGTCAATGGAATTTCCATTATCTATTGCATGTGTGGCTTTCCATAAGAATTTTATACTCCAAACAATTTTATTTCAATCTTGGTTATCCTTTAAATAGTCTATGAACTAAGATATTATCTTGGGCTAAGTTAGTATCATCGTGATAATATATAGTTTCCCCAACATCATTTAAGGGCTGAAAATTAATAATCAATTTTGAATAATCATACATGAGTACTTGATAATAAACCTTATCTCAAGATTTGGTTTATCTTCTTCAGTGTGGAGAGGTGTTAGTGGTTTGTGGTTGAAGTTGTTATTGAGCCATCCTTGTAACCTAGCAATTATATTCCTTGTTATCCAACCATGTGGGAGATGGTGTAAGTCCGGTTGTTGAATTATGGTGCCTTTGTAAAATATATACGTAGGCAAGGCCGTATGAGACGAGCCCCCATGGATAAGGTCTAGCCCCTAGGATTTGTTCTCTTATTAATATACTTGAGATTACCATTGATATGTATTTTATTGGTTATCTAGTGTCTAGTATTATGTTTGTGATTATGTTAGTCGGGAGTCAGGGATCACTAATCCCCCTTACCTTGTCCTAGAAGAGATTTGGTGTGCTTTAAAAGACATGTTTGATTTCCTAATTCTAAAGATCATTATGACCTATCGAGTTTCGGCCATCGGCCTTACCCGTTACCTTCTACCTATCCTTCTCTATTGCAATCCATTGTGCTAACCCTTGAATCATCAAAGAATGAACTCTGACTTTGCTTTAAACCATTGGAGGTTAGGGTCCTACCTTCCACAATGCCATTTATATGCCTTTATGTATGGGTATGTGTAGGATCATCATGGAAAAAATAGGCCCTTAAGTGGCAATAAAATTCAAAAAATCAGAGTTAGGCAACTTGACATAAAAATTTCAATAAGTTATCTATATTATTTCAAAAATATGTAAGAATAGAATTTGTAGGAAATTGAATTTAGTTTCTAAACTACTACGTTTATTTAAAAAAAAAAAACTATTTGTTGAAAATTTGAAATTTCAATGTAGTAGTATTTAAATTTCAAGGAAAAAATAAGAAGTAGGTGTATGTTTGACCACCCTAACCATAATAAAATGATAATTATTTTTTATAAAATTTTAGATATAAGTAGGGGAATCATATCTCGATGTGATGTATATTTTTTTATAATTTTTTTCCAAGTAAATAATTAATTATGATTTTTTTACTACAAATTTAAAAAAAAAAAAAAAAACATATGTCTAACCACCTTAACTTGGTCAAAACTTCATGAAATTCAATTTTTTTTTTTTTTAATCCTATAGTATGTGAAGCATATAATGTGACACATGTTTCAGATTCAAAAAATGTGATACCATTTGAAAGTTATAGATGTTTTTCAATCAGCCTATCAATCAGGACTTTAGTCCTAATTCAAATAGAAAATGAATAATAATTATTTATTACATTCAAAGTAAAACATAATTTATATTGGTGGAAAGCTGAGAATCTCCTTTTAAAAACCCTTTTCATTTCATCAATTTTGGTTAAAAAAAAAGTCCTCAGCCACATGGGGCATCATATCACTTAGATATCGCCACTTTTTGGCCCATCATGATCCTGCACATACCCGTATGGATGTAGGCCATCTTTTTGGTCCGTGATGCTTGAATCACTTCTTCTCAAGCGTCGACAAACTTAACCTTTTTGGGAGTTGGCTTCAGACCTTATTTCCATCTCATATTGTTCAAAATGTTTAAGGAAAAAGCCTTAGGCTGAATTTATAAACACCGAAGCCATCTCGGTGTTGAGATTTGGGGTTTCACTTTGCCTCCTTCTTGCCTTATGCTAAGTTATTTGGTACTGGGTATCATTGAAGCTTGAATTCTGAAGATATCAGGCTTATCCTTTTGTGCTTTCTTTCTTTTTGTTAAGGAAATTCGACAAAGGGAATTGTCGAAGCCCAAAGTTTGATGCTTGCAGACTTAGTCCTTTTGGTCTTCATCAAAATGGAATTTGGTGCGAGACTTCACTGATGCCTAACACCTAATTTGGACTTCACTCTTTCAATCTTCTTTTCCTTGTGGCTTTCAGTATAGGGTATGACCAAAGCTTGATGTTTGACACATAAGAAAACTTTGCCTTTTTCAATCTTCTTCTCCTCAAGGCATTCGACAAAGAGTAGTGTCGATGTCTAATGTCTAACCTTTTTTAGACTTATCCTTTCATGCTTCTCTTTTTTCTAAGGGTATTTGGCAAAGGGTATTTCTGATGCTCGATGTCTGACATTTCAAACCTAACCGTTTAATTTTATTTTCGTCAATGCATTCAACAAGAGGTAATGCTGATTCCCAATGTCTGACGTTTTAGGATTGAACCTTCCTTTCCTATCTTTTGATCGAGGCATCCAGTATGGTATATTATCGATGCTCGAAGTATAATGTCAAACCAGACTTCATCTCTCTATTCTTCTTGCTTAGAGGTGTTAGGCATAGTATATCCTTATGTTATACATAATAATCATCACCCAAAATGATCAAGTTTTATTCTTGTTGTAAGCATGTATTTATTTTGAACCATGATCTATTTACTCATAAATTCAATCCTCATTAAATAACTTCATCCCTATTTCAAGCTTTATCTAATCAAATTGTAATATGCAAGACTACTTTTTTTCAAGCTATTCGTGATAAAATCCGTACACCTTAGTTGTTAGGGTATTTGTTGTGCAATTTTTACACAAATGCCCCACTGAAAGTAGGGACCCTCTTTGCTTGCTCCTTTTGGTATTATTTTTGGGTTCCCCTTTGGTCTTTGGTCCTTTGGTTGTGAAATTTGGTCACCTTGGAATGTTCCTAAACACTTATCTTATTGGTAAAGTGCCCCTATTGAAGTAATACTTTGAAAATAATGAGTCTTGGGGCAAATTTTGGGTTTTTTGTTGGTTTCAGGAATTTCCTCCCTGGATGGAATTTCCTAGTTACCTTGAAAACCTGATGGCGGTGTGTTTTACATTGTTTTTAGAGATTTTGACTCCTCGAGGAATTCCTCTTTCCATGGATTTTACCGAAGTTCCTTCGTCGCCTCGGATTCCCAAACTCATCTCAGATTGTCTTGTCATCACATTTATCCTTCTTGTATAGACTCTACAGATTATGTTTAATGAGGTTTGGGGGTTTTTATGCTGCAATCTGATTTCTTTTGTCTTGCTTGAGTTTGAAGAATCTTGGTTTCATGTGCTGTGTAAAAACTTGGCATGTCGAGCTTTGGATCATTTGCTTTGGAGGTACTTGTTTGGTGATTTTCAACGTTTTCTTGAGGATTCAGATTGTCGTTTGCTGCTGCTATTTCGATTTTCCCTTCATTCATGGTATGTTTACAAGGCCTATGTTTTCAATTGATAGATGTTAATTTATTTGAGGTGTTAAGGGTGTGCTTTGGATTCGGATTTCAGTGTCGTGGGGGTTTGTAATTAAGTTAGGGTTTCTCCCTTTGTTTTTCGATGCCCCCCTCTGAAATTGATGGGCCCATCCTTGCTCAGTTTCGTGATTCAATTATGCCTTGCATTGCTAGTTTCCCATTGCATCCTTGAGTTCATTCCTGTGTGTGATTGTGTTTTGACTGGAGATTGACCTTGGATCTCCTTGCATTTGATGAGACTGGTGATTGTGGGCGGATTTGAGTGTTTGGTTTCTATTCATATTCAAATAGTTTCGTTGCCCTGAAGATTCAAAGATATTCGTCATGGTTTACTAGGGCAGATGAGTGGACTGAAACCGTAACCATGTGTTCATCATGAAGCCCTAGGGTTTGATCTCGAATTTATTATTAATGCTATTAGATCACCCTTGGATGAGTTAGAAAACTAGGTTTATCGATGAATAACTTAAAGTGAATAGAATCCAAGCTTGAATCCCCAAATTTGTGATCATTTGATCAATTTGGGTGAAATCATGGCAAAGTCAAAGATTTTGGGTTTTTGATGATTTGAGGGATTTCCTTTACCTTAAGATTTCCCCGAATTTCCTTCGTCCCGTCGTTGACACCACTCCAACTTCAATCGACTTCTTAATGGAAAAGGTAGAATTGGTTGGGTAAAGACATAGTAGGTATTGATATGACTAAAGTAAACCATGAAATCAATGTGTGAGATAAAGTTGAGACGCTTAGAGGAAAGGACCCAGTACCTGAGCATGTTTCAATAATTGTGATAGTAGTTGTTAATATAATGGCCAATATTTTTATCAATATTGGACTAATAGTTGTGACTTTAAAGTTGTTAGTGTTGATGATAACTACCCACTTCGTGAAAATCTGTTATCTTGGGAAATCACCAAACTTCCATTGCTCCTTCATTTTTTCGAGATGTGCCAAGTTTTTCTATTTTCATGGATTTCCATCTCCAATAGAATTCCCCGAAGATTTGTTAGGAATGAAGAACTAAGGGAATGCACACAAGTTGATTGTTAATAATCTTGCATCACATGATTGATTTGAATGAATTAAGGGTATACTGTGACTTGGATTTTTAATGATGATCGAGTGTCCATTTAATGTTTGTTGTACCATCATCGCTGAATTCTTCCTGGCTTAGAATTCCCCAAAATTCCTTTCTAGCCCAAAATCCGTGAAGGGGTGAAAATCCTGAACTTTGAGAAAGGATGTTTTAATGATATTCTAAGGGGATTCTGATTGTTGTTTGGGTCTCTTTGATGATGAGCATGCTATTTATGATGGACTAACCTTGATTCTTTTTCTGTAATGAAATTCATTATGATCTTTTGTTGGGTGCAGGCTGAATCAAGTAGGGCTATTGCTAGTAGAACTAAAAGGTAGGGTGATGGATCCTGGTACGAAGGGAGCTTCTGTCTTAGAGGAAAAAATAATCAAACTGGATATTAAAATCAAGGTTCCAGAGAGCAAGCTGACCTCCATTTGGTCAGAAATCACTGACACCAATGTGGGCAAATGGGAATATGAAGAATTCAAGGCAAGAATGGCAGTGTAGGATCTTCCATGGTTGGTTAGGAGAGTGGATTCAGGATTGGCTCATGTAGCTCGGTTTCCTCCCACAGTACAATGTTATGAATTGGTCCTAGAGTGTGCCAGACACTATGACAAGGGTACACAAAGAGTGATTGGTCCACAGGGCAGAGTGTTGGCTAATTTCTCTCCTCCTTCGATGGCTCAAACATTTGATATGCCTGATAGATCCCATGTGGTAGGCCTAGATTTGGATGTAGCTAGGAAGCATTATGCAGATGATACAAACATGGCCCTATAGGTGATTAACTCTTGGGTGGAGAAGCCTAAGCCCCATATTTCTAAGTTGCCTAAACAACTATTCAGGGCGAAGTTTAAAGTAGAATACTATGATGCAATCACTCTCCTTAGCATAGTGGTAGGATTGAAGAGTGCAAGGGTCTTTGAGAATTTGATGTTCTATGTTATAGTAAGGATGGAACAAAAAAATGATTATCACTGGGCAAGCATCATCAGTGCAATGATACATGAGCAACTCTATAATGTGTTGCGAACAAAGATCTTCACCATGACCTCCTACTTGGTTTATGCCTTGGCCAGATTTCATCCATACAAAGGATTGGGGACAAGAGGTATCTTTGGATAGGATGTGATCTATGAAGTTTATCCACAATTGCATTTGGGTAGCTCAAACTATAGGAGAATGAATGATGCATTCACTATGTACATCACCAGATTGCTCCAAGGTGCAAAGCATATCATAATTTCTAATGTTGCAAATGAGTTGATAAAGAGATTTGGAGCCTGGTTCATACAATTCCCCACTTTCTCCTACATCAGGATAGATGGTTTCCAAAGGGCTCCTTATAGGCTGCACAAGTATCCAACGGATGATCTCATACTCCTGGAGGTCAGTAGGTAGATATGTGACTTTGATGCTATTGTGAAGAAGGATAACCACAAGACCAGATTTGGTAATGACTTCCCACTCAGGATAGGTAGCAATGAGGCATGTCCTTCCATCATTTTAGAACATTCTTCTAAGGAAGAAATGGGTGCCCTGGGCTTATCATTTCACTCTAAAAGGCCTAGATTTGACATGAATGACGAAGCACAAAAGAAGGCTAGTAGAGAGTTCAACCACAAAGATGACATTGAAGATTATTGGGCCAACTACAATGATGAGTTTGAGATTAGAAAGAAGAAGTTCTCAAGGCTACCAATCAACTTGATTAGGTTGTACAATGTCAAATCCATCCCTGATCAAATTGATGATGATGGGGATGTAATCCAAAATAATTATTATGAATCCATAAAGGACAAATTAGTAGAGGTTGATTGGCTCGAAGAAGAGAAAATAGAATTGGAACAAATCACAGCTCTTATCCTCGAGTACACTAGATTGTGGATCAAACACAAGATTTGGGAGTTGGATAGTAAAGGCATGTAGTATACTTATGACTTGATGGGGGATTTGGAATCCAATTCTACCTCTGAAGAAACTGAACAAGATTCAAAAGGAAAAGGTAAGGTGGATTCTCCCTTCAAGATCAAAATTAAAGGTGCTCAAGCAAAGATGGAGGAAGAAAAGAAGAGGAAACCAATTGCCAAAAAGAGGAAGAATGTTCCCAAGAAAGACAAGTCTACTGTAGAGGAGGAATCAAATGAAGAAGGTGAGGAGGACAACGCTCCTGTGCTTAAAAAGAAAAGGGTGACAAGAGCTTCAAAGAAAAGGAATGAGCCCTCCAAGGAGAAGGAAGGGGAACCATGTCCCCCTATGGTGAATGTGGAGAGTTCTGGAGAAAGGACACAAGTCTATACTAGGAGATCAAGGACTCCTTCTCCAAAGGGTAGTGCATTGAAAGAAGATGTTACCATAACTGCTTCTGTTGCAGAGCAACAGAGGGATTCCTCTCCCCTTCCTGAATCACATGATGTGCAACATGAGTCCAAGGATGTAGAGATTAGTAATCACCAAGAAGAAGATGCAGAAGAGTTCAAAGAGGGAGAACTCTATAGTACTGAGGCAGAGATAGATAGAATTTTCCAGTCTCCTTTGGTAAGTTATGAGGATTCACCTATTGAGGATAAGGGAGATAAGTTTCTAGGAAAATAAGAACTACCTATAAGGACTCCTCCATCGGTGCACAAGGAGGATGAACATGATGTGGAAGAGGATGAGAATTGAGAGTAGGATAAGGAAGATGAAGGGGGAGGCAAAGGTGAGGAGGTTCCCTCAGAGCATAATGTAAATGTTGAGCCCTCAGTGGATCAAATTGAAAAGGGAACACAAAATGAACAACAACCTGATGCTTCTACCCCTAGTTGGCTCAGTGAAAGACTGAAGGATAATTAGATTGTTATATATGATACCCCTCCAAATTGGGATGATCTACTAGCCAACATAGGAAAAGGAAAAGCAAAGAAAAAGGCTAGGGTTATTTCCAAGATTGATAGAGATGAGGCAAATAACCAGGTGATCCACATTTCTACTCCTGCACCTGATAAGAACAAAGATGAGGTAACTAGCTAGGAATACAATATTCAGACCATTAATCTTGGGACCACCTCCATGATGCAAGAAGTTGAGGAGTTTGAAGGCTCCAGTGCTGCAATTTTATGCAAATTAAACAAAGAGGTACAAGCTAACCAGGAATTGAAGAAGGAGAGTGAGAGATTGAAAAGATATTTGTAGGATCTCATGAAACTTTTGCAATCTATCTCCTCATCATTTGGAGCAGGCCTTCTACCTAAGGAAGCCATCACTCAGTTGGAAAAGATGAAAGCTACCACACAAGTCACACATGATTGGTTGCAGGGAGTAGAAGCTAGAGGAGATGATGCAATTGAGGACATCTTATCAACTGGTGGAGATGCCCACAGGTCAGTAGAATGGTTGAAAAATGTGTTAGATCAAGATAAGGAGGATATTGACCTCTTACTATAGAAAACCAAGGTTATCATGGAGTATACTTAGGAGAATATTGTGGGCGATGGAATTTTATCTTCCTCAAAAGTTGCCGAACCTTGGGAATGGTATGAAGCTCTGAAGATAAGGCAAAGGGTATTGAAGAAGGTGCAAAATCAGGGAAAACAAATGGAGGGAACCTTGAATGATATATATAATAGTTGCATTTTATTCTTTGAGATCATGGCAGGAAGGAAAAAGTTTGCATCAAAGCACTTAAGTTAAGAGCAGTTGAGGAAATGATGGCATGAGGTTTATGCCTCGGTTGATGGTGGTCCAGTTACTATGCACCAACTTGATGATGCGGCCACATACGTTGCAGTCATGGAAAAGTATCAAACCCTTAAGGTGGAGTGGGATGAGGTCGTCAGGAAATCAAGGGAAGAGATTAAATCCCTTGATAGAAGATTCAAAGTATTAAATATTCCACCTTTGTCCGACCTAAAGGAGATTTTCCTTAAGGTGCGAGATAAAATGGGTGAAGGTAAAGATGAAGGGCTAGCCAATGAGTGACTACCTCAAAAAAATTTCTTCCCATTATTTCTTCTTTATCCTTCACATGCATTGGACCAAGCTATATTAGAGATTCTAGGCCGACCTGGAAAAGAGTCTCAAGCATTTAATACAATAATATATTTTATTTTAGGAGCTCTTTTCCTTGGCTGACTTGTTTTGTGGCTGAATTTCCTTGTAACCCTAATTGGGATGAAATTCTCTATAAGTATGGAATTTTGCCTCATTTATGGAGTTAGTTAGAAGATTGGACTTAGAAGCAAGCAAAGTGATAAAATAGAAGCTAGAATTAGGAGTTAGTTTTTTATGAAGCAAATGCTGTAACACTAAATGCTAGAATTGTTGCTATTGTTGGATGAACTCAATACAATTGAAGACATTGTGCTTTGGTGCCCTCTCTTGGATTGATTTATTTGAATGGTTCTTGTTATTCTATCTTTCCAAATTTATTTTGAAAATATTGAATGAATGTTAGATTTAGGGTTAGATAATTCAATGATATTCATGGTTGGGTGCTTGAAGTGTTGCAATGATCCCTGGTCCATTCTTTTGGCAACTTATTGATTGTGGGTTGTTGTGCAAAGTTATCTTGGACCTTATATTTAAGCGCTTAGTTCAATTGTGGGTATTTATTCATTTCAATTGCAAAAAAGGGCCGAGTTAAATGAATGTTCATGATCTAAAAATCTTTCATTCCTTAGAAGATTGCACTATTTCTGTGAGATTGCAGGATAAATCTGGGTCAAACAGAATTTAGTTTTAAGGGATTGGTCTGTAATACCCCCCTGTTTTGTTTCTTGTTCAAGTTGTTTTATGCTATGTTTGGTTGCAGTTACTTTGATACTAGATACATTTTGTTATGATGTTTTGATCACTACTATTGAGCGCCAACTATTATTGTGGGATGTAGTTATCTGATTATTGTTTCACATGCATTATGGATTAATGATGTTGTAGAGTTAACATGAGATGTTATTATGAGATTACTGGATTATGATGGAAGTGTCAGTTTCGATGAGTGTATTGGTGAAGAGGACGGTTTCGCATCACTTGCTTGTGAGCACCCTATGAATTCGTAATTTCTTTTTCACGGTGTGTATTATATGCTGGATATATTGTATGATGTTGTTTACTTATTTTTCAGGATTGTAGGTACATGACATTGACTCCACCTGGTTTCACAGGTTTGAGTGTGTCGATCCAACGGTTAAGTTGAACGGGAGATAGTAGCTAGGTAACATGTGTCAAGTTTACACCCTAGCCTTAGTGTATCGTCAGTCGTGTGTGTCGAGTTATTGTCTGTCTTGTTTTAATGTTATTTAATTCTGAAGGATTCTTGATTTGGAAATAGATATTTAGAATAATTGCATTTAAATCATGTTGATGGTTATTTAATTTAAATAATGCAATGTGGATAAAAGTCTATATTTAAATTATTTAATTAATTAAATTTAATCCAAGGGGGTTGAATTTAGTTATTAAATAATTAAATTAATTAATTAAATGTGATGCAAGAGAATGAAAGGAAATAAAAGAATTAAAATTAATTTTAGAATTTAATTTCAACATGTGGGAATTAAATTAGAAATTGTAATTAAATGTTTATTTGGAAATTAGTTGCAACTTTGGAAATTAATTTATTATTTGAAATTGCATTTTAAATTGAAAGTGGGTTTTCGAAAAGTGAAATTGAAATTGAAATTAAAATTGAAATTAAAATTTGAAATTGAAATTGAAATATCTAACTTGCATGTAATGTGAATTAGGGTTGTATTAGGTATTTTTGTTTTATAATGAATGCATGTTTTAATTTGAAGGAGGGAAAAACTTTTAGAAAAAAATACATTTTTACAGCAGAGAGGAAATTTTGGAAAATTGCACAAGAAGGGTTTGAAGAAAGTTTTGATTGTAGAATTGATTCAAGGAAAGATTGTTTGCATTTGTTGAGTTTTGGATTGGATTCATTGGAGGATTGAAGAAAATTCAGGAAATCTTTGGAGGAAGCTTGCATCAAAAATTCATCTCTTCCTGTAGCTTCTTGTACCAGATTTTCCTCTTTGTGTTTTATTGTTCTTGATTATTTTTTTTTTAAATAGTAGTGATTAAAGATTTGTTTGTTAAATCTGTTTTAGAAAACAAATTTGATATTAGAAGAAAAGAATTAAATAAATTTACAGCCTTTGCTTGTGAAAATTCTTGAGTGAAAATTGTGAAAACCTTAGTTGAATTTAAATTATTTGGGGAAATCGATTATGTTGTTATTGAAATCAAACATAGATATTGAACAATGCATTTAGAATGTTTTTAAAAAATGAAACCATCTATTTATTATTAAAAATCCGATTTTAAAATCCGTAGGGTAGTTATATTTTTCATGGTAAAATGGTCTGGTTGCCTCGCATATAACTCCACTTACACAAACTGGGTTGTCAGGAAATTTAAAAGATTTTTGCATCTTGGAAATTTCTTATCTCTTTCAAAAAATTGCAAATACCCAGATCGTAGTTTTTGAGTTATGCTTGAAACACGAGACTGCTATTAAGTTATTTTTTCATGGCTACTCGGCTAATAAAATAATAATAAATTGATATTTATAAATATTAATATTTTATGTATTGTTATTATAATATTAATAATATTTTATATTATAATTTATAATATTAAAGTATTATATTTATTTATATTATTTTAAATAAAATTTGTATATTATATTAGAGGAATTAAAATTATAAACATATGGGGAAATTATTGTTTATTTTAAAATGGCATGTTAAAGTTTAATTGAAGGAGTTAAATATTTGATTTAAAGAATGCATAATTTAAAATTTAATTGTGGAATTTAAATTCATGTGTAAAAGGTCCAATTATTAATTTGATTTAATTGGAAAAATATATATATGATATTGGGTTATAGTCCAAATATTGATCTTATTTTAACACAATAAGTTATGGAAGAGACCAAATGTTAATTTGATTAATTTTATAATGATTTAATTTGCAAGGGCAATTGGTTATTTAATTTAAAGTGAAATGTTCTGAGTTATAGTTGAAAATACTTATTTTGTTAAGAACAATTAGAGAATAAAATATTAGTGTAATTTCTCCCCTATCTGAAAAGATGAATTCTTAATTCAGTTTTATCGATATAATGAATTACGTAATGAAATGAGAAATAGATTTAGAGTATCCAAATGCAGTTTCTTCTATTGCCTTCAATGATTATGTCTTTCATGTTTATGCTTTGAGAATTGGGTTGAATACCTGTTAGTTTATAAGTCTTCTAGATGGTCTGTTGTTTGTGAGGGTTGTCGTTGTGATGTCAACCTGTTGTGAATTCTCTTGGTAGTGCATGGGATCGTGTTGTTTTAAAAGTAAATTCAGGAATTGATTATTATGAAGAGACAATTAATTATTTTAATTTATTCATTTTCTATTTGAACAATTTATTTGTTGAGAATGTATATTTTATGGTTTGAATAAATGGATGTATGTAATAAGAGTTTGGAAAGGGAAACTTTTAGATGAAATTAACATAGGGTGTTGTTGGAAAACTAGAAGAAATATAAGGTTTGAGTTAGAAAATTGAAAAAAATTATTGTAGAAGATTTATGTTAATTTTAAAGGAAAACAATGGATTCGACTTAAATTATTTGAACTAGTCTATCCTTTATTATAAAGACACTTATTTAGTTTCTTTTTCAATTAATTTTGAAAGGGCAATAGTTATTATGTTTTATTTCCATAGAGCAAATCAATCGTTGTGATTGGAATATTAAAGAATCTATATAATTGAGTTTATTAATATATATGTTTGGTGTATATATATAATACAGAGCATATAAAAATATGTTAAGGGTAAATTCATTATTGTATTTCGTTTTAATAAGATGTATGCAATTTATTATTAAATAGAGATTTAAAATGGATTGATTAGTGTATATGGGTAAGTGGATAAAGAAACGATATTTTATTATATTAAAGAGATTGCATGTTCTAAATAGGAAATTGAATGAAATGTAAGATTTGGTTAGGAAATGGAAAGAGTTTACTTGCATGGATTTGTGTTGATTTAAAAGTAAATTAAAAAGTTTTTTTATTGATGAGACAATCAATTATGTTATTTATTAATTTCTATTTAGATTAATTGAATCATTGTGATTGGATTATGAAAGAGATATGGATTTAGTATATCCAAAAGTAGTATCTTCCTCATGATTATCTTAAAGGATTTAATTCTCTGTATTCAGTAAAGGGAAGTAAGTTTAATTGTTTTAGGTTTCCAATAATGAAAGGGGAAATAGGGGTTATGATTATTTTAGATGATCTAGTTATCATGTCTTTGACTTTGTCAACACTACCTATTGAATGAGTATGGATTTAGGAAATCCAAATATTAGATTTGATTAATGACTTGAATGCTTTTGTTGCTATGTCATCAAGTTGCATTGTTGGTTTTGGAATTTAGTGTTAGTCCTAAATTATAAGTCTTTCAAGAGAACTTAGAGGATGAGGGTTGTTGAACCTTTATGTCATCCAATTGTTTTCCCTTGGGTAGTGCATGGCGTCTTTTTAGTTTACTCGGTTTCCTTGAACGGGGATCTTTTGTACCTCCTGTGAAAGGAGTGGACTATGTGATTGTTGCCTCCAAGATGTTTGGAGTGAGTTTTATCTTTTGTTTCCTCATTGTTTTGGAGTGGATTATGATGCCTAGTTGATATGCACTTGTGTTTCCTTTGGTGGATTGTTTGGGTGTGTGTTGTCGAATAGAAGAGTGGCTTTTGTTAGGGGCCGGATCCCAAAGTGGTATACCGGGTAACCTTCAGAAGTGAGTTAATCAAGTGATAATTAAATTAATGTACTTAGATGATTAGGATGCAGTTCACACTAATCAAGATAATTTAATCTTCACTCATAGACACAAGGGCTCGTTTAGACTTGGGATGAGTGAGAAGGCCTGGAATGGCATAGTCATTTATCTTGTCAATACGAGAGGTATTTGATGCTGCATGAGTGAGTATGAGTGCTGGGATTCGGTTGAGGCCACCAGGATTACCAGAGCCTATGAAGGATGCCCAAAGGAGATCTCATGACTACTATGCAATGACACTCTATCTAGAACAACTGTTGTTAATTATTTTATATGTATGGTTCTGTGAACATACTTGATCTACTTTATGTCTGGAAGCAATGTGACCTATGTCAGTGATGTGAATGTTGTACTTGATTTGTACTTGTATGGTGATTGAGTTGTACTTGTTAGTTCATTTATTTGGTTATATTAGTATGAGTCAGTATGAGTCTGCCTTTGGTTAGTGGTTGTAGATCTTTGTCCATGTTACATTGTTACTATCTCCTAGCATGAGAGGTGGGCCTTCGGGTACCACCTGGTTGGTTGGAACATGCACCAAAACCGTTGGGTCCCCATCTATCTTCAGTACTTGGTGACGAGACATCCAGATGGACGGCTCGAGTTCTTGTGTTATTCTTGCTTTGTAATATTTTAGTTTGTATAAGTTATTTTATCCCTCTTATGTTTATGAGGTGGAATTATGTAATTGTAACCTTATGTACTATTGCTTCATTCTGGGAATGAGTGATGTAACTATTAGATTAAGATAATATTTATGAGATTGTATCTTGGTTAATTATCTTATTAGGTTATGTGGTATTCTTATGATGTATGATGTTTATTTCATAAATTTCATAATGCTATGGTTATATGTAATATGTATGTGTGGGTTTAAGTAATCCTAACCTTGTAGCCTTAGAGGTTGTTGTTAATTAGTAAGTGAATGTGTATGTTAAATGAACTTTATAAAAAAAATTGGTTTGCTTACGACGTTAATTGCAACTTCCTTTAGGGTTGCAAGGTGGGGCATTACATGGTCTATTTCAAGTATCTTGTCATTTGTATTGTTGATCTTAGGAGTAATTTTTAGGATTTATGTAAACCCTTACCTTTTTCTATTTCTTTTATTATCTGGGTTAGATTTAGGAATTCAGTATCAATACATTGCAAAATCTGATAGACTTAACGATCTAGTATTTTTTTTGTAAGGTCCCTTTGTGATTATCAACATTTTCACATTATCTCTGAGTTGTTTTTATTGCATTGTCAAGCCCTGACATTAGAGACCTTGGGGTTATCTCTTTTTTGATAGAGATTTACCTTTCAAGAGAGATAGGATATCATATTTTGTTCGAATTGTTGCTATGCAAAAAAACACCATCAACAGTATCCTTGGTGTGTTTTTTGATATCCCACTTCACCTAAGTGGGTGGCAACAGATAGTGAAACTATCTGGGGGAAAAAGGACCCTAGAAAGGGTTGCATACCCACTAGCATAGTTTTAGAGGAAGCTGAAGCCCAACCATCACAACCCCTCAAGGTTGCATCGAAACATCAATTGTATCAAATATGATTTCCTAATGATATCTTTAACATTAATATGGATAAAGCTTGCGTTTAGAGATAGCATGGGTTGCTTGGTTTTCAAAAAAATTATTAGTTGTGTTTTTTCCCATAGCACAAATTTTGGGCATTACATTATCGTCAATACTTTTGAAGCATCAATCCTCTCCAATGCATCCTCCATGTGTCTAAGCATGAATCCACACATCCCATTCCATGCTTCACATATGCACTCCTAAAAAAGAATCAATAATGACAACCCACTCACCTAACCAACCATAAATACTAAACATGTGCTTGATTTTATAGACTCAAGCTCACACAAATACAACCAAGTGGTAAAATAAAACCATTAACCACAAAATCATGTGAATACATAATCAATAATCCCTTATTTAATATTGGGTACCGAGTTTTCACTTTATTGAATATTTTCCCAATATCAAATTATTATCCCATATATCACACATTAAATACTAATACAATGTTACAATACAACATAAAGTGGTCCCCAAATAATTACCTAGTGTGATTAACCACACCTCCTTTGGTGCATCACAACTAAATAATTATTTAATTACAACATTATAATATAAAATTTTATGCAATGGTGTACAAAACCATATCCCAACATTCTCCCACTTGTTGTATACGTTGCATAAGGGATCAATCAAGGAAATACATCATCATAGACATACATGAAACCACATGAACCTCCAACATGCTATTGCTCTCCATCAAGATACCTACAATAAAACCAAAGTGACCACCATCTCAAGAAATAAATCCTCTCATCCTCCAATGTGCCACTTATGGAAGAAAAGGAACATGGAAAGGTGAAGATGTACCTATCCAAGAACACAAGAATCAAATCCAAGTGATAAAAATGGCCCCAAACAAGCTACTAACAAATATGAAAAACCCACATGATCGAAAATAGCATCCACGATGCATGCTAACAAATCCAACCATCTATACCGCCTAGGTATCAATAATATTAGTAAACTCATGCCAACAACATATGTAACCCATAAAATGCAATAAATCTCCCTATATCAAACCTATCAATGAAGAACATACACATCCAAGAATTCCCACTAAATCAATAATGTCAAAGCATATCAAGTATACCAATAAACACTATACCAAGATGTGATAAATGATCAAAAAATGAAGTACCAAGAACAATCACAATGATCTACACATGCAACACCAATAATTACATACTCTCTCAAATCATGTCACCACAATCCCTCCAAGTCCTATGAACATGAACATCTAGGAAGGAACCAAATAATGAAGAGAGAAGACCTATAAACCATAAAAATTTCCTTGTACCAACACCTCAAAGTGTAACACTACGTCAAGTGTGATCTCCTAACAATTCCAAATGAAAGGCCTCAACAACACCCAACCAATCAATCTCATAGATCAAGTAAAACATATGAATAATGTAAAATACCAACATGGATGTAAGCCTTTCTAATCAAGGAAACCAAAATAAAATTATCCATTCCCAAAATAAGGAAATCAACCCAATAAACATCTCCTAAAATCCTCATCAATGAATGATAAAATAAAATCAAATACACAAGGGGATAACCATGCTAATCATCTCTAAAAAAAAATCCTCCAAAAATAACTATCCATAGCTCAAGATCCATATCTATGAAAGATAAAGAATCATAAAATTATGCTAAATAGTCCTCAAATGAGTCTCCAAATATCAATCACCATGACTCAACTTATTCCCATAAGAAATCAAAGCATGAAACATAATCACATCAAAAATAGGATGGGAAATACCTATTAGATAATAAACCACTAATTATACCAAGAGTGGGGAATGAGAATGCTCCTCTAGGATAACCAAGTCATCATGAACACTCCAAGAATGATCTCTTCTATAGGTCCATCATGAACTCACATCCATATCCAAGTGAAGGCTCCTTAGACTCCATAATGAAACCTCCAAAGAGTAACCGTCTCAAGAAAATTTCTCTAAGCATGAGAGAAATCCAACCTCACACATGTATCCAAGTATCCATGTGTAGACATGTAAAAATGACCTAACACATATCACACATCTTGAATGACATTTTTTCATTATCGACATCATTATCATTAATCTAATTGAATTTCACATCATTTTCATCATTAAACTCTATTTTCCTTTATTAATTGAATAATCTTAAAATTATTTAATTAATTCACTATTTCATCATTAATCTTTTATTACTCCTGATTAATTAAATAAACATAAATTATTTAATTATTTCACTAATATACCCTATTCTCCTAAATCAATTAAATTATTATCATTTAATTATTTAATTAAACCACTTTCCCCTTTCTAAACCCGAATAATTAAATTAATTATTCGACATCATTCAACATAGTCAACAAACAAATACAACTTTATTTGTTAAAGTCAAACATGACTTGCATGTTCATCTCTAAATAATTAATTAATTATCCTCACCGCTTTTGTGATTGAGAAAATCATTACCATTGATTTCTCACTTTAATCGGTTGACTAACCCATCTATTTCCTAACTAACCCATCTATTCTTCAATCCCACTAACCACTCAACTTGATTTCTTCAATCCCACAAATTATGCGATCTAATTCGTCTAATTATGCAATTAAAATCCTAAATTGGATCAATCACAAAAGCTAATTGGGCAATCTATTTCCTCTCAAAGGTTCTCAACTGTCAATCATGATCTTTAACTACTGAATCTCAATCGTTCATCTTGAAACAAGAAATCTATAAAGAAATCCTCTACCTTCTCACAAATCATCTAGAAATTTCATTACAAAGTGCTGAGCATTTGATTCTTGAGCATATTAAGAATTGTTACCCTCTTCTTCTAGATCACCATTATCAACACACTTTGAAGCTTTTGCAACAACAAAAATGGAGGCTTTGTATTGAATTGAGCAATTTGAAATCCAAATGTCAATACAAAAAAAACTATGACATGGGATGGTATAGTTGTGTTTTGTGAATTCATCATTTCTTGCTTATGCTAATCTATTTGATTGAATTCATTACTTTACAGTTCATTTCATGAGTATGGGCTTGGAATTTAATATTCTTTTGAATTGATTTAGTTTAATTCATTTGTTATTTTCCTTATACTATTTCCCCCTTACATTAATTGGCATGCCCAGTGGGACCTAGGTCCTTAATGCTAATGTTTTTGTGAGTTTATTTGAGTAGTTATAGGTTCCAAAATGCCGATGTTCTTTTCTCAAACACTGTTGATAATTTTCACGTAGAAGCTCCAAAATTTTCATGTAGTTGTTTTCACGTTCTTACTGTGGTTGTACTTTTTTCAACCACTATTGTACTAAATATGCACACTATTGACTTTCTTAACCGCTATTGTCTCACAAGTTTCTAACACAATTGATTTTGATAGGGCTGCTATTGTCTCTAATAGGTCTGTGGTTGTACTTTTTTGGGAGAGGGTGATTGGGTCATCCTTTCATTCCTAGAGGCCCCTATATTTCCTTTCTCAAAAGAATTAAGTGTATACACTCGAAAGGGTGTCCTACCTTACTTCGAAGGAGATTCCAAGTTGTGCACCTGAAAGTGTCGCCATTGGCCAATTTGACCTTAGGGATAATATTGCTTGATATATTTTGATGTTGTTACTAGTTTAAACATGGGATGATTTTTTCTCCTTATCATCAAAAAATTATGATTAGTTTTGTGTACTTTTATTGATTCTCTTTATCACATTCCAAAGTCTAAGACAAATATTCTCAAAACAATCAGATCAACCAAATAATCTCAAAATTACAAAACTTGTGCAAAATGCTATTAAACGAAAATTGGAAAATCTAGAAATAGGGCTGCTATTGATGTTCCAACCACTTTTGTTCTGAACTTGGTTGCTTCTATCCTAAGTTTTGGCTGCTGTTGTCCTAAGTTTCAATCGCTACTGACTTAAAGATTGCCACTTTTGACAAAATTGTTGAGAAGTTGTTGAGATGATTTAGCGTTGTTGTCATTGATGTCAAAACCTTGTATTTGGAAGGTTGTGCTCCAGATGATGTATAGACTTGATCCATCATATCATATGCTATGATGTTGAATTTTATGGAAATTATCCTTGATCTGAATATGACAATATTTCTTTTTGGGACATCTATTAAATTCAGTTAATGCAGTATAATGAAGACTAATCCTTTGATGATGATTTTTGTACTCAAAGCTTACTTTGAGTAACCTTGCTATTTGAAACTTCATGTAGCATGTTACAAGTTTTGGTATGTCATATTGTGCTTCTCTGGTTGATACTGAAATTGATGATAATCAATATTTGGTCTTGGTTGTGGCATTCCCATCAAATCTGGAATATATCTCATATAATTCAATGTTAGATATCTTTTGGTATTAATGCTATATTTTATGTATGACCCATGTATGGGTCCCGGTGTAACATGGTAAGAAGATCCTTATTTATGAACTATCTTTTGGGTCTGGTGTTAGCGTGCAAAGTCTTATTGAATATTTTAAGCCTTTTCTTCATGCCGACATGCTTTGTGGTGATAGAAATTCAAATGGTGTTTGGTCGACTTAGAAGACTATGAAGATATTATGTGGCCGAATTATTTTGTTCTATGGGTATACATGCACATATATAGAGAACATCTTTTTGATTGAAGAGAGAGATGCATGGAAGTAGTATGATGTGTGCGAATAGTTAGAAGAGTGCGAGGGAAGGAGTAATCTATTTAGCAAAAGGTTGTGGAAGGAAGGTGTGCAAAAGATTCTTAATCAGATCTGCTGTGGACAAAAATTGTGCTCTTAATGGGAACTAAATTCATGCATATGTAGATGCAATTTTATCAGTTCATTTTTTTTCAGTGAGACTATTTATAATCTGTTGTTTTGTATTTGGGTAGTGAGCCCACCAACAGTGAGCCACCCTACAATGAGCAACTTGGCAGTGGGCCTTTGTGAAAATCACTTTAGTTGGTGTCACCTTAATAAGTGCTTTATAATTGAGAATTAGCATTCTTTGTGGTTTTTCCCTTCTTGGGTTTCCACGTAAATTTTGGTGTTCATTGTGCTTGGTGTTGTTATGTGCATTCATGTTCTTATCCGTTTGATTAATTTTTGATTGGTATAAGTCTTCTCCAGATTAAATAAAGAAAAAAATAATGTTTTAAGATAACTAATTCACCCCCGTCTTAATTATTCAGACTGTTCAATAAAAATGATTGCTATTATCTTCACTATTTCACCAGTCAAAAAAATTGATACAGAGACCACTTTTGAGAAACCTACCATAGTTGTCCTAAAAATTCAACTGCTACTATCATAAATAGGGCCACTTCTATCAAAATTTCTACTATTTTTTTCTCTGTTACCAGTCACAACTTGAAGCAAAGACCGCTATTGCTCAAATTTTGACCATTGTCCTAAATTCCAACTGCTACTATTCTAAAGATTATCACTATTGTCTTATTTTCTGTTGCAAATTAGAAAATTATCCAAAACTAGTTAATCATCCATCTTTTGAAAAAAAAATTCAAACCTATAAACAATTCATATCTACATCTTTCCATATCCATTTTCAAATCAAAACAATCAACCTAGTTTTAGGATTCAAATCAAACACAACTTGGATTATTCCCTTGCTCTCAATTTCTAATATATTAACATTTGTTTGCAACCTCACGGCTAGTTCAAGTAGATCATCAACATATCCTCTAGAAAAATAAAGTAAAATATTGGTCCAAGTTTCATACATTTTGAGTCCCAAAATTAGCACCATCTCAAAAACATCCACCAAAAATCACTTATACTTTAGGGTCTTGAGTATCAAAATCTATAGAAAACCATCAACACTTTTGTCCAAAAGGTTTATTTTACATCATCTCCATTCATCATTCTTTTAAAAAGAAAATCCCCCAAAAAAAATACACCATTTAATTTCATAAGTAGTGATCATAAAACTCCGAAAGGTCTTGATCTTGTTTATGACAACCACGAGACCCCAACACAAGAAAAATATGGAAGGCAACAAAGGTAGTTCAAGTTCACCTATGACAAACACCACCAATGAGGAAACCCAACCATGGGGTTATAACCCAAATGACCTTACAACTCCTCAAATAGAAACCATGTTTAATGCAAACCAAGATCAACCACCTAGTGAGGCAGACACACTTCTTAGACATCAAGAAGGAATTGCTAGACAAAACCAACCTCATGATTCTCAAACTTACATCATAGAAGAAGATGATAGTGATCAGGAAATTACTGAGGAAAGACTCTTAGAACACTCCCAAAATACTAAGATGTAGAAAATTATGGATAAAATGCTTGGGATAAATGCAAACCAGTATTTCCTCACACTCGCAAGAAGTGGTGCCAAACTACCCATAGAATTCAATGTGGACATGCTAAAATATCCTAATATTATTCCACTAGGAGATCAAATAGTAGTTAGACAAGTACCAAAACCAATGATAAATCCCAACATACCACCATTAATTTCACAAAATAATGATCAACCTAAAACACAACCTATGGATAACCCATTGTTTAGGCCACCATCCCAAATTGAACAAGAAGTTGTAGCACAAAAATATCAAGGAAATACAACCCAAAGCATTCCACAACACAACACTATGCAAAACATGGGAAACCTTCCAATGGACCCATAAGATAGAAACCCATCACAAGGGAAATAAATGCCACAATATACCTCATATATTGACCCTTTTAGCAACACACAATATCAACAAGGGAAATCACAAAAAAATCCACAACAATGTGTACCACAAACTGAACTATCAAGGCACCCTTCAACAAAATCCACAACAAGGTGTACCACAAATGAACTATCAAGGTACCCTTCTACAAAATCCACAACAACAAGGCATAACCCAAATTAACTATCAAGGTACCATTCAAAAAAATCCCCCACAACAAGGTGTACCCCCAAAAAACTATCAAGGTACCCTTCAACAAAATCCACAACAAGGTGTATCACAAATGAAATATCAAGGTACCCTTCAAAAAAATCCACAATAAAGTGTACCAAAAAAAAAACTATCAAGGTACCCTTCAACAAAATCCACAACAACAAGGCATACCCTAAATGAACTATCAAGGTACCCTTCAAAAAAATCCACAACAACAAGGCGTACCCCAAATGAACTATCAAGGTACCCTTCAACAAAATCCACCACAACAACAAGGTGTACCATCAAAGAACTTCTAAGGTACCCTTCAATAAAATTCACAACAACAAGGTGTACCATCAATGCAATACCAAGGTACCCTTCAAAAAAATCCACAATAGGCTGTACCATCAATGCAATACCGAGGTACCCTTCCATAAAATCCACAGCAAAAAATGTGTACCATCAACACAATACCAAGGTACCCTTCAACAACATTCACAACAAAAAGGTGTACTGCCAATGCAATACCACGGTACCTATCAACAAAATACACAACACCAGGGAATACCACAAATGAATCACCAAGGAATACCTCAAACTCCACAACATGGTATTCCACAAAACCAAAATCAAACTCAACAACAACAAAGTATCCTTGAAAATCAATACCAAGGAGGTCCACAAAATCAATACCAAGGAGGTCCACAAAATCAATACCAAGGAGGTCCACAAAATCAATACCAAGGGATACTTTAAAATCAATACTAAGGTACACAAAAAACTCAACATATCTACAATAAAAAACAAGGACCCAACCTACCTTATATACAATATGGTCCTCAAGGTCCCATAACTACACAACATCCCCTTTTTGACCAAACAAATTTCATGGGACAATAAAGCTACAATGCACAAATTTATCAAGCAAGAACACCAAACAATGACATAAATGTGCAACTACAAACACATAATCAAATAATATCAGACATACAAATTAGAAAACCAAAAAGGAGCTATGCTCTACAAGATATTTGTCTATATATTTTTGATCAAAACTTGTCCATGGTACCTTTCCCCAAAGGATTTGAAATACCAAAGTTTGATGAGTATAGGGGGAAAGGAGATCTAATAGAGAACATGTGTGAATTTTTAATATCTTGCATGGAACTACAATGAAATGATACCTACTTAATGAGGATTTTTCCATGAAGTCTCAGTGGGCTTGTTATAGACTGGTTCTCTCATTTACCACTAGGTATTAGAACATTTGATGAGTTTTCAGATAAATTTATAAACCAATTTTTGTACAACATAGAACAGGACATTATGATCATCGATCTCTATATAATCAAACAAAATCAAGGTGAATCATTTGCTTTGTACCTACAAAGATGGAGGCATGAAGCGAGCAAATGTAAATGACATGTTTCAGAGAAACTTGTAGATATATTTATCTCCAATGTACATGCAAATATCAGTTACCAATTCATTGTGTTATGCCCAAGCAATTTTGAAGAAAATATTGAAAAGGTTATACTCATTGAAAGAGCCCTCATTGCAAGGGGAGTAATCAAACTTTAAAACCCTAAAGATCAACCTTCTACTTCAAATGAAAAACCAAAGATATGGGATACAAAAATAAAATGTAACCAATAATGAAGTAGTTGATGCTAAGGTTTTACGTAATATACAAACTCCCAATGTGCCATAATATCATGTTCAAACAACACAACAAGGTTATGCTCCAAGCAACCCATAGAACAACCAACCCAATTATCAACAAAACAACCAACTCAGTTATCCTTAGAAAAAACCAAACAACCAACAACAAAATCAAGGATAGGATAATGAAAGGAGGCCACCACAACAATATGACCAACTACGAATAAAATTTACTCCATTGGGAGAATCCCTTGAGGTGATTATGCACAAACTAGTCCAAAAGAACCCTATCAAGATTAATGAAAAAAAAAATATGAAGAGCCTAACTTCCAACCCCCTTGGTATAATGAGAATGACCAATGTGAATTTCACAAAATTAAGGGGCATACCACCAAAAATTGTACGAGGCTCAAGAAAATTGTGCAAGATTTAATCAAAAAGGGAGAGGTTGACATAAAACATCGACTTGGAAATAAAGACCTAAAGATCTACAGGGATCCAATCCCTGTCTATTCTAGGGAAAAAAAAGGGAAAGAACAAGATTATCAGAAGGCCAACTTCACTTATGATGAACTCATAGGAAATATCTCTCATGATGATCATACCATCTAGGTTGTAACCATACTAGGTAAAGATCCTGTGTGTAGCATAATTACCCGAAGAGGGAGAGTTACAATCCAAGGAGCCCCACCCCCAATAAAAACCACAAGTAAGCCATCAATTGACTAGAACATTGTGGAACAGCTACAAAAAACTCCTACCCTAATCTCCATCCTTGAGTTGTTGAAGTTATTGCCAACCCATAAAGAAATATCGAAAAAATATCTTGTCGAAACTTTGATCCCTAATGACCTCAACAAAGATTAATTTTAAGCCATGGTTGGGAATATTACCTCCACCAATCATTTAGTCTTTTCTGAGAAAGACCTTCCACAAAAATATTTCCGCAATCAAGCTCTTTATCTATAATTTTGTGTCCACAAAAACAAAGTCAAGAGAGTGCTAATAGATAATAGTGCAAGCTTGAACATTTGTACCCTAAAATTAGTGAAACAACTAGGATATTTTGATGATGTCATAGAAAAAAACAAGAGCATCACCATTAGAGCTTTTGATGACATAGAGCGAAATTTAGAAGGGACAATCAAATTACCAGTTCAAATTGGGTGAACAATAGAAGAAACAACATGTGAAGTGTTGGATCTCGAGCTACCATACAACCTTCTCTTGGGAAGACCATGGATTTATGCCCTACAAGAAGTCTTGTCAACATTCCATCAATGATTGAAATTTCCTTATGATAATAAGGAAGTTACCATATATGCCGACCTCGAACCTTTTCATTGCTGCACCAAATTGGAGGATAAGTATAAAAAGATCCTACAGATACCCAAAAATGATATTCCTTCCACTCCTCATATTTTGACCCATCATCACTACCTTCATCCTCCACTACACCTTCATCAATTGAGAAACCTAAATTTAATGTTAAAATACAAGTAATTGACAAGGGCTACGGGGAATACCACTTCAACCAATAATTTTGTATTGGAATGCTTTTCCCAACACTAAAAACTTATGGAGGACTGAAAGAGATCATACATGTTCAATCTGTGACAATGGAAGTCAAACCCACCATTTTCACCAAGTGGGGAGACATGCAAGATGAATAAGTGTATGAAGAAGACATATCTTCATGAATCTATAAAGAAGAAGGATGAAAATAACCACTACCTCCCCTTCCTATTGATGAAAATAGTAAAGGATATCAGATAGCCAAAAACATGGGGTTCACTAGACAAGGTGGCCTTGGAATGTATGGACAAGGTAGAAGAGAACCAATTATTATGGAAAAGTGCCCAAAGAATCTTGGACTAGGATATGGTTCATCAGATAAGACTACCACAAGTACCGAAAAAACCTCTTATGAGGAAGGAGATACTTCTACCACTATTAAGACATTAAAAAATTGTGATGACTACCTATATATCAAAAACATGTTTGAAAACCTCAATGTAAATACCATCAATGTCAAACCTAATCTGACAATGATCATATTGAAACAAATTCCAATGAATATGAATGGGATACTTGTGACTCTAGTGAGTATAACCTAGATACCTTATGTAGCCTTGATAAAACTGATGTCCCTACCCAAGCTACAACCTCTATAAGATTTGTTGTTACCAATGAAAAAATACTTTCATTAACAACAGTTGATAGATTGGGACCAACAACATCATACACTAGTTTTGGACACATTCTAGAATGATGAGGCTATTGCGGAGTTCATGGGACTTCAAACCGATATACCACAAGGAGTCATAAAGAAGGTTTTGTGATGGAACTAGATCAAGGAGCATATTTTGGAGGGGAGATTGCATCTTCTAGTCACAAAAATAAAATAAAAAATTTGAAAATAAAAAAAAGGTCCCCTAAGAAAAACCAGAATGTGGCTTTATCGGATCAAGAAAAGAGAAAAAAAAGGACACATTTGAGGGTGAAAACATATTTGAGGCACCTAAAGATAGAGAAATCAATCTCCCCATCATACAATATTAAGAGAAATCAAAACTCTTAATTGAAGACTCCGAACCTATCAATGTCGGCACAACAAAAATACCAAAAACAACATATCATGCAACATCACTAGATCTTGAGGAAAAGGTAAAGTTCTCGACATTTATCAATGAGCGCAAAATAAAATTTGCATGGACATATGTAGACATGCTAGGGCTGGATCTCACCTTGGTAGTACATCACCTAATAGTTTTCCTTGGGGCTAAACCTATCATACAAAAGCTACACAAAATGCACCCACAAATAGTACTCTTGGTCAAAGTAGAACTTCAAAAAATTATAGATGTGGGCTTCATTTGACCCATTGAATATCTTGGGTGGGTATGAAACCTTGTACCAAAGTCAAAACCAACTGGGGGCATAATAATCGAAATCGCCTGCAGGGATCTCAACAAGGCTTTCCTAAAGGATGACTTCTCTCTACCCAACATCGACATGATTGTGGACCTAACAGTGGGGCATGAAATGCTATCATTAATGGATGGATTCTCTATATACAATCAAATAAAGATAACTCCCAAAGACCATCATTAAATACTTTCACCTGTGCATGGGGAATCTTTTGCTGGAATGTCATTCCATTTAGTCTAAAGAATGCAGGGGCAACCTACCAATGATCAATGACCACCATTTTCCATGATATGTTGCATATCACTATGGAGGATTATGTGGATGATATATTGGAAAAATCCATCAAGAGAGATCATTTTTCTAACCTAGAAAAGGTATTTCACAAGCTAGAGGAAGACAACTTGTGTCTCAACCCAAAGAAGTACATATTCCATGTAACGTCTGGAAAAATATTGGGTTACATAGTATCAAGAAGAGGCATTGAGGTAGATCCTACCAGGGTAAAATATATATTAAAAATTACTCCTCCAAAAACACTAAAATAGCTAAGAAGTCTACAAGGTAAACTACAATCCATCAGATGGTTCATCACATAATTGGTAGACAAGTGTCATCCATTCACCCATTTTCTACACAAGGACATAACATTCAAATGGGATGGCAGATGTGAACAGGATTTCCAATAGGCCAAGGATTACTTTCTCCACTAGTATTAATGCCTCTAATTCAAGACAAGGCAATGATCTTGTATGTATCTACAACACCACTAGTGTTAGGAGCTCTAGTAGTGCAACTGGATGACAATAACAAGGAAAAAGCAATATATTATATCAACTAAAGACTGGTGGGCAGAGCATGCCTATTTGTAATATTTGTAACACAAAAGATGAGATAATACATACTAAATAGACAAGTAAAGCTGATATTAGAGGTGGATCCCTTAAAATATCTATTAGCAAAGGTAGCTCTTATAGGGAGGATTGCTAAGTGGGTAATGATACTTAGTGAGTTTGACATAGAGTCCATTGACATAAAAGCCATAAAGGGAAAAATGATAGAAGATCAACTATAAAATGCACCAATGGAAGATCATCAACCTCTAGTATCACAATTACTAGATGAAAGCATACTTCTAACAAAATAGTCAAGTTGTTGGACCTTGTACTTTGGTGGGTCCCACACTCGACATGGCTTAGGAGCTGGTAACCTATTTATCACACCATAGGGAGATAGTATACCCAAGGCTTAAAGGATTACATTTCCATGTACCAACAACATTTATGAGCATGAAGCACTCATTATTGGATTGAAGATGGTCATAGAAGAGGATAAAGGAACTACACGTCTATGGAGACTCTCAAATAGTAATAAGGCAAGTAAATAATGAGTTCCAAAAAAAGGATGACAAGCTAATGCCATACAAAAGAATGGTAGACAGTTTTAGCAGTACTTTGTCATTATCACCTTTGAATAGGTTCTCAGAATCAATAATAGAGCAACTGATGCTATGGCAACAATAGGTTCACTCCTCGACATTCCTTAAAAAATTCCCAAATATGAATTCCTCGTGGAGCAACTACTTATACATTTGATCCCATAACCAAAAATTGTTTGTGATGTTGTTAGTCCCAACTTGCCATGGTACCAACATATGTTTTCCTATATCCAACATGGTATCATACCCTCTAACTTAATGAAAAACCAAAAGAAAACCTTTGTCCATAGAATTTCTTGATTCAACATCTTAGGAGATACCCTATATAGATGAAGTCTAGATGGTAAATTACTTTGATGTCTCAATGTGGAAAAAGCACAAACTTCTTTACAAGAAGTGCACAAAGGTATTTGTGGTTCTCACTCTAGAGTGGACCTAATCTAGTATAAAAATTGTTGAGAACATGGTATTATTGGCCCTCAATGGAATAATAATCCATCCATTTCTTAAGAAAATATCACCAATGTCAACAACACAGTGATCTTATTCATGCATATGCACAAGAGCTATGACCTATAACAACACCATGACCTTTATCATAGTGGGGACTTGACTTGGTAGGAAAGATATCTCCTACTTCATCCAATGGGAATAAATTCATTATAACCACAACAAAATACTTTACAAAGTGGATAGAAGCAATTCCATTAACCTACTCACAAGAAAACAAATATCCAAGTTCATCTTGAATTATTTGATCTCTCACTTTGGGATTCCTGAAACTATCATAACGGATAAAGAAAACCCATTCAAGAACAAATATTTCCATAAAATTTGTTCAAATTTTTCTAGCCAACACCGATTCTCAATGGAATACTATCTCCAAGGAAATAGTTAGGCTGAAGAATCTAATAAAACCATTATGAAAATACTGAAAAAGACTATTAATTATGCCAACCATTATTGTCATTTGTAGCTAAATCTAACCTTATGGGCTTACTGAACCAATATCTGCACACCAACAGGTGCTACACCTTTTTCCTTGGTCTACGGATCTAAAGCGATCCTACCTATTGAAGTAAAGATCCCCTCATTGTGAGTATCCTTGAAAGGCATGGTAAAAAAAGAGGAATATCAGGTGTCCAAAATTATCGAGCTAGAGCTTCTAGATGAAAGAAGTTTGAGCATGTTAAAATATCTCTAGGTTTATCAAAATTGGCTCAAGAAAAGATACAAAAAAAAAAGATCAAGAAAAAAAGCTTTCAAATTGGTGACCTATTATTGAAAGAGAATCAAAAGATCCAACTAAATCAGGATGGGAAAGGGAAGTTTGAATAAAACTGCTTAGGTCCTTTCATCATAACAACAAGCTATGGCTCTGGAGCTTATCAGTTGGCTACTCTTGAAGAAGAACCTTTAGCCGAAGCTTTGAATAGAAGCCATCTCAAAAGGTTCTATACTTGAGCACATCAGAGTATCATCAGTAAAAAAGAAAAAAAAATCAAAAATCAAGAAAAACAGTAAAGAGAATAAAATGTCCTTTAAATGAAAACCACCTTGTGGCATTTCTATAATAGGTACTATAGTGAAAACATAGTAAACAGGTGCTACGTTTGAATAAGACCTGCATCTTTATCTATCAAAACTATTTAAAGAATCCACCCCATCTGTCCCATAATAAACTTGGAACCAACCATGACTCGATGACTGGATTAAGTGTCAAACTTTGTTGCACCATCAAAATTTGTCCCCCCTAATAAATGAAATATTGTCCCAAACTAGGAGGAAACTTCTCAAAACTTGTAGCAGATTGGATCCTTGTACATCCCATCACTATGGAAAACCATCCAAAATAAAAAACATCCAAAAAAATAAATAAATCAAAATAAAGTCAAAAATTTGAACTACGTGGTCTCTATGTGTATAACACAGGCAAGGCTAATATTTGATCAACCTCTAAGGCCCTAGGCTAGTCCCCTTAGGTTTTCATCATGGTCTTTAAACTTAATCAAAAATCCAAAAACATTCAAAATATTAGAAAAGTAAAAAAAATACTCCTATAAAACAAGTGAACTACGAGCCTCTATGTGTATAAAATAGACAAGACCATCACTAATGAGCCCCCGAGGCCCTAGGTTAGTCCCCCACAACAAAATGAAAAAATTCAAATATCTTATCAAATATGAAAACATTCATAAATCTCTTGAAAACAACAAAAACAACATAAAATAACACAAAAGTTTACAAAAGGACCTATCTCAATTGTCACCTACCTGCAATAACTTTTCCATTCATAATAAACATTCATCACATTTAACCTTTGATAAAACAATTGACAAACAAAAAACATCCAAATCAAAACTTCCAAAGTGAAAAGATTGAAACAAATTGATTATCATCAAAATAAAACAATGCCTAAGTGTTCAAACTACCTACATATCAATTATTCATCATCAACATCCTAACATATGTATTAACAAATAAAATGTTCCTACAGTAGACATCACTAAGGGATACCATCCTAAAACATCAAACAACTGTGGCAAGTGATATGTTAGCATTGTTTATCTTTTTATGATCTTATCTTTTTGATTTATCTTAATGCCACATTCCTAGGAGCTCTTGAGGATGTTCATAAGGATTTAGAGAAGAAGGAATGGGGGCATTAACTACCAATTTTTTTGGTTCTATTTGTTAGATGTTTTTGTGATACTACCATGGTGAATAATTTCTTTTTTTGGTGTGTGGAAGTTGTTTTGAGGAAATTCGTGTAGTAGTTGCATGTTAGGTACTCCATACCTCTTTGTGTAACTAGTCCAATTTCTTTAAAATTTCTCACCCATACACTCTAACAGGGTTTTCGTATGTCTGGTATGAGCAAGAATATTCTTTGTTAGTAGAGTCAAAGTCCATGCAATATATGCAAAGCCACCTTGGCTATAATACCCCGGTGCATCGTGTTTATTTTCTACATCAATAAGGATTGCTAAAGATACGAAGTCTCTATGAAAGAAAAATAAAACTCATCAAAGACTAAGAAACATAAAATTTTCTATCCATCTCTAAATCATACTAACACTTCTTGTAACTAACAACTCCATCCCGCATCACAAAATCATTAGTACCACGTGCATCCTACATCCAAAAATTCATTAGTACATATCATGACCATAATAAAACAAATAAAATCATACATCATGTAGAAATCCATACATACATCATATATCATCATCCATCACATAGATATATAAACTAGACATCCATCTGTATCATATAAATACAATAGAAAAAGCACAAAAAAATGAGCATATAGAAATCATCAACACATATATATTAAACATCCATCCATATCATATAAATGCATCAAGGAAAAGTAAAAAACCTTGAGCATGTATAAATAATCATCCATAAAAAAACTTATAACACATAATAAAGTCGAATTGAAATAGGGTATATCTCATTTATCATCAAAAATGAGAATGTCATATACATCATCAGGTAACATTTGTGATATCCAAATATACAAAAAAATACATATATATGAGGCCTTAGCTGGGCTAATGAATGTACATACAAAATATCATGTCTATATAAAGTATCTGATACAATAAACATCATAAAAAAAGTAACAATCAACCTTGCTAGTTGTCTCGGGGTGGATATATCAACTGCTCCTGGCTCTAATGTGGAGAAGGTTGTGGAATAAATAGGGATTGATGGGGCTATCTCACTAATTGTCCCCCAAAATTTGCACCTATGTGTGTACTGGGATCTCCAAAATGAGGCTATCTTTGAGCCTCAAAACAAAGGCCTCATAAAGCATCTGATAGTATGTACATCATTGCAACAACTAGTCCCGCTCAACTTGGTATTGAGCAAGGGGAACAAAAGAGGCAATTGAAATCTTGGTAGCTAATATTTTCTAGTGCTCTATAGCCAAATCCTACTTGATGGAATCTCTCTCTTGTTGGAATCCATCTCGCTCCACGGTAAGAAAAACCACGTGACCCTCAATAGCCTACCTCCATGCAATCTCTATGTCCCTCTCGATAATGTGAGCATCCCTATCTGTAGTCAGTTGGGCTATTTGTGTTGTTGTTACTGCATCCACCTATGGGGAGGACCCTATTGATCCTGCTGTATTGGATCAGGTTGTTGTCCATCATGCTGACCCTACTACTCATCACACCCTACTCTATCATGATCTTGAGCTACTATCGCTCACCTCTCCGTCTGGTCACACCATCTCTCCTCTACACCTATCCCATAACTGGCCTGATGCTAGCAAGATATATAAAGCAAAGAGGAACATAGTGAGCCCACCATTGATCATAGTATCGAGTAGTCCCTGGATTAGCTAAATCCATTGACCAGCCCCATCCAAATGAGGCAAGTCATTTGAAATCAACCACAAAATTAATAGAAGAGGCCTATGGCCCCACACCCTAACCTCTAAAGATGTCCTCTTGAAACATGGATGATAATCATCTCCGAAATGTGTTTGAAACTCTCCAAACTACCAGAGAACCCAATAAGGAAAGTAACACTCAAGAAGAGAATCCACTTTCCCTATCAACCACCATGTCTGATGACAATGTGACAACTTCTCTATATCATCGTGCCAAGCCTCGTAATCTAGAAATGGCCTCGAAATGAACGTAGACATACAATCAAAAATGCCTTGCCAGTAGGGCAATTGGCCATGCTAGGTGTAATGCATGAAATCTGAATATTTTTAAGAGCATGGATCCTCTAGATCTCAATCCATAACACAATCTAGAATCATCATTGGGATATGCTCCCAGGTCCATACGTGCAATAGTGTCATGCCAACGGAGATAGAACTAGCTCCATAATAAGAAACCTCGCGCATGTTTCTATATAGGTGTGCCAAAAGACATGGGCCCCATGGATATCTCGTATCGTGCTCCATCATCTACTTAATGCAGATGCCCCAAATGACAAGAAAATTTCTATCTCTATGAGTAGGAACCACAAGCCCCATGATCAATATTGCTAAGACCATCAATATCAAATCTATGCTATCAACAAACGAAGATAAATCTATCTCCGAGTCCACCACATGAAGCCATCAAATACCAAGTACATGTAGCATGGCCAAAGTACCCTACCTAACATCATAGGTCAAAATATCACTATGAATAGGGATGTGAAGAATCCTCCACACATCCTCTAGTGTAATGGTCGCCTCATCGGTCAGCAGGTGGAAGGACGATGACTCTGAATGCCATCTCTCTACAAGGGTGGTAATCATGGACCTATGGAATCATATCACAGGCATGTAACATATATGACACAGACCTACTGCATCTAGAAAGTCTCTCGACCTCAAAGAAATAAGTGAGTAGGTTGAACAACTACCGTGACCATTGCTCTCTAGAATATAGCAGTTTGAGAACTGCCTGCAAACATTCAACTGATGACATTAAGATATTGCTAGAAAATCACATCATGAATCTAAGGCTACAAACAAATTGGCTAAATATTTCAAAATTGATAATAACGACCACTTTTTTGACAATAGCGATTAAAAAAAGAGATAATGGCCCTATTTTTGACAATAGCAATCATTTTGAGCGATAGAGATAAAAATGACAAAAGTAAGAAAAATAAATAATAGTGATCAAATTTTACATAAGTGGCTAGATTCCTAAGAAAAATACAATAGCACATAAATATTTCGATAGCGGTAAAAAAAAGCCAGCAAGAAAAGAAATAGTGAGCAAGAAAAGCAAAAGTGGCACAATTACAAATGTTAAAAGCGGTCAAATTGAGATGATAGTGGCAAAAACACAGAATTATCGCTATTGTCAAAATCAATTTTGAACATTAAATGCACAAACGTAAAATGACGAAAGTGAGAAAGGAAGTGGTACATACCACAATGCCTACACCAATGAGCCTGCTGAAGTCACAAACCGCCTCTGCATGGTGTGGGGCACCTGCAATCCTTGGCATCACGAATCAACAATCGTAAAAGTAGGATCTCTAGAGACAAGAATTCACTAAGGGCGAAGAGTGAAAATGAGGAAAAATGAACCCTAATTTCCTATTTTTACCCCTCAAACCATAATTTTTTACCTTGGAAACCATCCTAGGTTAAAATTAAGAGTACCTTGGAACATTTGAAACCATCAAGGAGGGCCCTATAGCCTAATTTTTTGTCCTCTATGCATTTGAACTATAAAAGAAACTTGTCACGAGCTCGACCCAAAAAATATTTTTTCCGACCAACCTCTTGAGGGGGCAACCCAATGTGGTATTATCTTTTTGCTGACCGTTGGGGCATACTAAATTTTTCAAATCTTGATCTTAACATCAAATTCTTTGAAACAAAGCAACCAATACTTTGTCTCAAAGAGGGGCAAAATGTAGACATGTAAAAATAACCTAACACATATCACACATCCTGAATGACATTTTTTCATTATCGACATCATTATCATTAATATAATTTCATTTCACATCATTTGTATCATTAAACCCTATTTTCCTCTATTAATTGAATAATCTAAAAATTATTTAATTAATTCATTATTTCATCATTAATCTAGCTTTATTACTCCTGATTAATTAAATAAATGTAAATTATTTAATTATGTCGCTAATATACACTATTCTCCTAAATCAATTAAATTATTATCATTTAGTAATTTAATTAAATCACTTTCCCCTTTCTAAAACTGAATAATTAAATTAATTATTCGACATCATTCTTGACATGGTCAACAAACAAATACAACTTTATTTGTTAAAGTCAAACATGACTTGCATGTTCATCTCTAAATATTAATTAATTATTTAATTAATTAATTGTCCTCACCCCTTTTGTGATTGATCCCATCATTACCACTATTTTGTCCTTCTAGTTAGTTGGCTAACCCATCTATTTCCTAACTAACCCATCTATTCTTCAATCCCACTAACCACTCAACTTGATTTCTTCAATCCCACAGATTATGCAATCCAATTCCTCTGCTTATGTAATTAAAATCCTTAATTGGATCAATCACAGAAGCTAATTGGGCAATCTATTTCCTCTCAACAATTCTCAACCATCGATCATGATCTTTCACTACTAAATCTTGATCGTTCATCTTGAGACATGAAATCTATAAAACAATCTTCTACCTTCTCACCAATTATTTAGAAATTTCATAGCGAAGCGCCGAGCATTTGATTCTTTAGCATATTAAGAATTGTTACCATCTTCTTCTAGATCACCATTATTAACGCACTTTGAAGATTTTGCAACAACAAAAAAGGAGGCATTGCATTGAATAGAGCAAACCGACATCCAAACGTCAATACAAACACAACTTTGACATGGGATGGTATAGCTATGTTTTGTGAACTCATTATTTCTTCCTTATGCTAATCTATTTGATTGAATTCATTACTTTACAGTTCATTTCATGATTATGGGTTTGGAATTTAATCTTCTTTTGAATTGATTTAGTTTAATTGATTTGTTTTTTTTTCCTTTTGTTGAATATTCAAGATACTGAGAGGGGGGGTGAACAAGTATCTTCTTTAACTTATTGAAAAAAAACCATCAACTACTTTTAATGCATTTAATAGAGAAGAGCAAGAACAAAGCATGAAATCACATTACACATAAACACCAGAGTTTTACGTGGAAAACCCAATGAGGGAAAAACCATGGTGAGGATTAACTCACTATATATATATAGTTGTTTCAATACTAGATACAAAAGAGGCTCATTGCGAAGTACAAAAAGATCACTCCTTACAAGGACTCATTGTCCAAACAAGGAGGCTCACTTCCTACAAAAGATGATTGAAACAAAATGGCTTACAACCATAGTATGAACTGATAGAGTTACACCACTAGTGCAGATTTAGTTCCTTTGATGCTTAGAGAATTCACTCACATCACAGTAGACTAATCTTCACTCTTCTTTTCCTTCATACACTTCACATTACTCTAACTTTCCTTTTCTCCAAACCATCCGGTATATATATCTGATATATCCACATGCATCAATTAGGTCAGCCTAATTGGATGCAATACTTATTTACAAAGAGATAACTGTCAGCTTCATACAAAACTTCTCCAAAGGTAATTCAACTATGTGGCATGCAATATTATGTCAACTAGGACCAAAGCTAGGTCACACATATATCCACAATATATGTTAAACTATTAACTGATCATTAGGTCGGCCATGACTAAACCTAATGATGAAGTACAATCACTAAACCGATGCCAACTCATCATCCAATCATATGAACATACTAGAATGCATACATACATGATTCTAGTAACCATAAACCTTTTGCCAAAACCTTAAACAACGATGACCACTAGAGGGGAAATGTGGACCAAAAAACCGGAGGATGTAAACCTCTTCTGCATACTGGTTCAGAGTACCAAACCAATCTGATACCTTAACCAACATGGTGACATCAATGGAAACATTCAAAAATTCTTCCAACAATCTCCCCCTTTGTCATTGATGACAACATGTTCCAAAAATGTATCGAAAATCTCTCCTCTACAATTTCTCTAAATCTCTCCCCCTTTGACATCAATGGAAAAGGAAATTTTTGCATGAAAACACTTGCCATATAAGGCTCTTATACCAATTGTTGAATATTCAAGATACTGAGAGGCGGGGGGGTGAATCAGTATCTTCTTTAACTTATTGAACAAACACCATAAACTACTTTTAATGCATTTAATAGAGAAGAGCAAGAACAAATCATGAAATCACATAACACATAAACACTAGAGTTTTACGTGGAAAATACAATGAGGGAAAAATAAGAGTGAGGATTAACTCACTATATATATAGTTGTTTCAATATCAGATACAAAAGAGGCTCATTGCTAAGTACAAAAAACTCACTGCTTACAAGGACTCACTGTCCAAACATGGAGGCTCACTGCCTACAAAAGATAGAAAAAAAATGGCTTACAACTAGAATATGAACTAATAGAGTTACACCACTAGTGCAGATTCAGTTCCTTTGATGCTCAAAGAATTTTCTTGCATCCTAGTAGACTAATCTTTTCTCTTCTTTTCCTTCATACACTTCACATTACTCTAACTTTCCTTTTCTCCAAACCATCCTGTATATATATTTGATATATCCACATGCATCAATTAGGTTGACCTAATTGGATGCAATTTTTATTTACAAAGAGATAAATTTGAGATTCATACAAAACTTCTCCAAAGGTAATTCAACCATGTGGCATGCAATATTATGTCGGCTAGGACCAAAGCTAGGTCGCACATATATCTACAATACATGTTAAACTATTAACTGATCATTAGGTCGGCCATGATTAAACCTAATGATGAAGTACAATCACTAAAATGATGCCAACTCACCATCCAATCATATGAACATACTCGAATGCATACATACACACTTCTAGTAACCATAAACCTTATCCCAAAACCTTAAACAAAGATGACCATCAGAGGGGAAATGGAGACCAAAACATCAGAGGATGTAAACCTATTCTACATACTGGTTCAGGGTACCAGACCAATCTGATACCTTAACCAACATGGTGACATCAATGAAAACATTCATACATTCTTCCAACAATCCCCCCCTTTGTCATTGATGACATGTGCCAAAAATGTATCCAAAATCTCTCCTCCTTTGACATCAATGACAAAGGAAAGTTTTGCATTAAAAACACTTGCCATATAAGGCTCTGATACCAATTATTGAATATTCAAGATATTGAGGGTGGTGAATCATTATCTTCTTTAACTTATCTAACAAACACCATCAAATACTTTTAATGCATTTAAAAAAAATAAAAAAGATGAGAAAGATAAAAGCATGAAATCACATAACACATAAACACAAAAATTTTATGTTGAAAACCAAATGAGGGAAAAACCATAGTGAGGATTAACTCACTATATATAGTTGTTTCAATACCAGATACAAAAGAGGCTCAATGCCAAGTACAAAAATCTCACTGCTTACAAGGAGTCACTGTCCAAACAGGGAGGCTCATTTCCTACAAAAGATGTTAGAAAAAGAATGGCTTACAACAAGAATATGAATTGATAGAGTTACACCACTAGTGCAGATTCAATTCCTTTGATGCATAGAGAATTCACTCACATCCCAATAGACTAATCTTTTCTCTTCTTTTCCTTCATACACTTCACATTACTCTAACTTTCATTTTCTCCAAACCATCCTATATATATCTGATATATCCACATGCATCAGTTAGGTCAGCCTAATTAGATGCAATACTTATTTACAAAGAGATAAATTTTGGCTTCATACAAAAATTCTCCAAAGGTAATTCAATCGTGTGCAATGCAATATTATGTTGATTGGGACCAAAGCTAGGTCACACATATATCTACAATACATGTTAAACTATTAACTGATTATTAGGTCAGCCATGACTAAACCTAATGATGAAGTACAATCACTAAACTGATGCCAAATCATCATCCAATCATATGAACATACTGGAATGCATATATACACGCTTCTAGTAACCATAAACCTTTTTCCAAAACCTTAAAAAATGATGACCACCCGAGGGGAAATGTGGACCAAAACATCGAAGGGTGTAAACTTGTTCTACATACCGGTTCAGGGTACCAAACCAATTTGATACCTTAACAAACATGGTGACATCAATTACAACATTCAAACATTCTTCCAACAATCTCCCGCTTTTTCACTGATGGCAACATGTGCTGAAAATGTATCCAAAATCTCTCTATAGTTTCTCCAAATCTCTCCCCCTTTGACATCAAAGGCAAAGAAATTTTTTGCATGAAAGACACTTGCCATATAAGGCTTTGATACCAATTGTTGAATATTCAAGATATTGAAAGGGGGGGGCAGGGGGGAGGGGGGTTGAATCGGTATCTTCTTTAACTTATTGAACAAACACCATCATCTAATTTTAATGCATTTAATAGAGAAGAGCAAGTACAAAGCATGAAATCACATAACACATAAACACCAGAGTTTTACGTGGAAAACCCAATGAGGGAAAAACCATGGTGAGGATTAACTCACTATATATAGCTATTTCAATATTGAATACAAAAAGGCTCACTTCCAAGCAAAAAAAGCTCACTTCTTACAAGGACTCACTCTTGGAATAGGGAGGCTCACTGCCTACAAAATATGATAGAAAAAAAATGGATTGCAACCATAATATGAAATGATAAAGTTACACCACTAGTGCATATCAGTTCCTTTGATGCTCATAGAATTCACTCGCATCCTAGTAGACTAATCTTCACTCTTATTTTCCTTCATACACTTCATATTACTCTAACTTTCATTTTCTCCAAACCATCCTATATAAATATCTTATATATCCACATGCATCAATTAGGTCAACCTAATTGGATGCAATACTTATTTACAAAGAGATAACTTTTGGATTCATACAAAACTTCTCCAAATGCAATTCAACAGTGTGGCATACAATATTATGTCGGCTGGGACCAAAGCTAGGTTGCACATATATCTACAATACATGTTAAACTATTAAGTGATCATTAGTTCGGCCATGACTAAACCTCATGAAAAAGTGAAATCACTAAACTGATTCTAACTCATCATCCAATCATATGAACATACTGGAATTCATACATACGTGCTTCTAATAACCATAAACCATTTCCCAAAACCTTAAATAGTGATGACCATCAGAGGGGAAATGTGGACCAAAACAGTGAAGGATGTAAACCTGTTTTGCATACCTGTTCAGGGTAATAGATCAATTTGATACCTTAACCAACATGGTGACATAAATGACAACATTTAGACGTTCTTCCAACACATTTTACTATTTCCCCCTTACACCATGAGCACCTCCAATCGATCAATCCATGCTAAGATCCAAATACAACACTACAATACCATGAAGCTCCCAAGAAAATGATCAATGTACCCAATAACAAGAGAACCAACAAGATCAATGTCAAAGGTCCAACTGCATAATGAAGAACCTATCATGACATCATGATCAAACCATCTCCTCCTAGGAGATCACATGCACCAATGCACACATCCTAATCTCAAGAGAACAAGTATCATGCCAAAACTCAAACAAGTAATTAGAGTAATCCAAGATGCAATACCAAACACACTCTAAACCAAGAATCCACATCTCTAATAACATGAAGATAACCATCACCAATGATGTATCCACACCATTGCCAAAAAATCCCATTGAATCATGATACCGAGCTACACATGGCATCATGACAACCATATCCTTAGTGAAGATCATCCAAGTCCACACATGTAAGTGAAATGAAAATCATAAAATATAGAACCAATATCTCCAAGCCAATGAGATACAATCACCATCAAACAATCAAGAACCAATCCTACACTTCTAAATCATCACTATCAAAATCTCCCACTGAAATATGTAACCAATGAAAATGAAACCAAGCTATCATGACATCATGATAAACCACATGCTACAAGTTGTAACAACTAACTTATCAAGTACTCTAACTATCCATCCTCTCATTCCACAAAAACATACCAATGCATAAATGACCAAAGACAAGGTCAACTAAAAAAGTATGCATCAACACTGAACCAATCTTGTGGATATAGATAGTCCACATACGAGCATCCCACTACAATCGAATAGGTGGCCAATCCACCAAACTGCATAACTCAAAGATCTAAGAAATGAAGCATGAAAAATCATTATCACATTAGTAACCTACAAACTAAGATATCAAAGAATATAATATTGTAGGAATCAAGAATCAAACACCAAATTAGCTACAGATCTAATTTTCCAAACATGTCTATAAATGAGTAACCATAGTCAAGGAACCATACAAGCATCAAGGAGATAGAAATAACCTCCTAACACCAAACTGAACCACCAACAACGACCACATGTACATGATCATGCCGTGTCAATGCTCAAATGTACCCGCATATCTATGAAACCATAATCATCACCAATGTTGTACCTACACTCAACTATCATCCATATGAGACTTTAAGTCTTCACTCGTGTCAACCCATGTCCTCAAAACTAAAGATAACATGTGTACCTATAACCATAAAAGTACAACTCTTTAAAAAACTTGTAAATATGTACCATGAAGCACCAAATTGATAATCATCTATATTATCATAAATATAATATAAAAACATGTTCCCCCTTAAGGTTTCACCTCTTGACTCGTTTGGATGCTCATAGAATCACACCCCGAATCTTAGGATCCTATAAGTGAACAAACAAGTATAATGCATTCTCTACACCACAAAAACTATGTGATCCACTATGTAGTACATTGTACATGCTTTCTAACACCTATTTGAAATAAAAAATCTAATTCTATATGCAAAATTTATGACCAAAATTGTGAAACAAAGAAAATATAGATTTTTGGCTCCAAAAACTGATCAAAATAGAAAAATAATGGAACTAAAACTATAACGATACATAGTACTCAAAACTACCTTTCCAACGAGTATAAGAAGTCAAAAATATGACATCCTGGGTAAAAGTTATGCCCATTTGAAAAAAAGTTCCACAACCTACCTTATAGAACAAAGCTGGTGGCTACTTGGTGGCAAGGTTGTGGTCTATCGGTGGCCAAACCGAGTGGCATCGCCACAAAGGGTGGTGGATTTTGAAATTTTATGAACTACATTTAAAATTCTCATGGTTTAAAATTTATCCAATGAATTTCAAATTGTATAAAATGCAATTAAAAGGCTAGCATATTTAATTTTGTTTATACGACATATTTTAATTTATTTTCGTTGCCCACGAGGGCTTGTGTGCTAGAAACCCATGGGATTGGGGGCCCTTTCCACAAGGTGATGGGACCCAACCCATGGGGATGATGGGTACTGAAAGTACCTATTAGTACTAGCAGATTGTGGGGGGTCTGTGTGTTGGAGTACGGGACCACTGAGAAGCGAGAGTGAATTAGTGGTCAGATAAAATCAATCTCAAAATCTTAACACTCTTAACCACAGAAAACTTTAGATATGTTTTTCATGAATGAAAACAAAGATTTGCAAAATAAAACAACACATGTGAATCTAAAATACTGAATCGTGCACAAAGCAACACATCATCAAGGATACATGAGACACCTAATTTATGAGTGAAAAAACCTAAAAAGGGTGAAAAACCACTCTAAAGAATTGTTGTATTATCTTCAAAGGGCATCAACCCTGATTAAATTTAGTGCAGACCAACCCACTGAGAGCACCAACTCTATTTACATTTAGTGAGCACCAACCTACCGAGAACACCAACTTTGAAAACACCAAAGCACCAACTCTGAAAACATCGAAGCACCAACTCCAGACTTTGAATACAAGAAAAACTATATTACAGATGGTTTCTTTGTTTCACTTCAAACCAATGTTTACCAAAGTCTCAACACAGATTGAAATGGTCTTTTTACATCAATCTTACATATAACCAATTGTGAATGCAATTCAATCTAATTCATTTACTTTTTCTATGACCATCATCTTATTGATCATAGAAGCTGCATCACATTTAATACCAAAAAAAATTACTGTTATAACTATCTGTTCATCATTTCTCAATCAAACCATTCATCTTCAATCTCAAATTAAATTATCATGAACATTTGTTTATCCATAAAATTTTTAGGCAAAGGCACAAAGTGTTCTTTCTTCAAAAAAATCCTTCTGCATAAGAGAATCTCCTTAACTCAATAAATACAAACTCAACTACACATTTGGCCTATCACTCCATTCACTTGCTACTTCATACATATCATACAAGAAAAAACAAAACACATTTCATGCATACCTTCCTTTACACAACCAAATAATTTTTATACAAAATCACCATGTTGTCTCTTCAAAGGATTGTAATGTAAATTTACCATACTATCCCTTCAGAAGATTGTCATGTAAATTCACCATATCGTCCCTTCAGAATATTGTCATATAAATTCACCATACTATTCTATGATCATCAATGAATACATACTAGCTTAAAAGAAATCACACATAGTTCTGATTTTCTCCTCTACATCTTACCTTGTCAAAATCATGATGTCATAGACTTGAAAAAATTCACACAATATCTAGACCTTTGTACAAAACTATTCAAAGCATTAGACAAGATATTCAATCACTTCACTATCCCAGTCAAGACAAAAACTTCATATATTTCTCTTATGTTCTGTTATTTCAGTTTCTCTCTCTTTGTGTCATCTAAACACAATTATGATGCTATTAAATCCTCTCATGTTATTAGCTTCACTTCATATATGAAATTATTTAATGCTTTGTTGTTCAATCCTTCCTTTTTCTGCCTAATCATGATAATAGCATGATGAAAATAATCTAAAAAAAACCTCTCATCAAGCTCGAACCATAGTTCTAACTCACACACTAGTACATTTTTTTAACTCTACTTACCATTTCTACAAAAAATTGACAACGTATACAATTTTGAATACCAACAATCCAAACAATTCACATTCCCTTCAAAGTTTTTCCTTGGAGACTAACTGTTCAAATATTTGAATATAGGCCTTTGCTTGCATTTACCTGCCAAGCTAAAGATTAAATAACAACCATTGATTTTGTGATGAGTGGTAGATTTTAAGCTTCTAACTTGTTTATCAGGTTAAAGCCTATAAGAAAGGGTCGATTGATAAAGTAATTGAAACCCTTAGATTGTCACTTAAATGACTAACCACCTAAGATACTTGGTCAACCATCAAACACAACAAAACATTATTTGAGACCTTGCATTATTTATAAGAAGCATAAACCCTAGAATTAGAAAATTAGGGTTTTAGAAATGCTAACATGCTTGGATTAAGATATATGAAAACTTCTTTAGATAAACTCTAATCTTATCATTTTACCTAATTCTTAACCTCTCTATACTTCTAATATAGATGAAAACAAGACCATCCTTTTAGAAAGGGAATGAATACTAATGACCTTTATTCACATAAGTAAATTCCTTTAAACCAATCTTTGCTCATATGTAGAACTCTGCCACAATTCAAAATATCTCTGAGAGCCAACCCAATAACCTCTAAATAACTTCTTTGTAAGATTCTTTGATACTTTTGCATCATCAACATAAACACTATGCATCAATACCATGAACCTTGCATTTGTAACAACCCTAGAAGATGAAACCTTGAAGAAACATTTACAATGAGATCATTCTCAATGTCAATGATTTTGACCAAGACTCTTTGCATATGACATCATGCCTCCTCAGGTACCTATGCACCAATAATTTATCCTAATCTTTGTAATCACTTTGCTAGAGGAATATATATCTTCCACTCCAATCTCTCAATGCTCATCACACCTCTTTTCATAAAACAACCCTACCATATAGTTGACATGAACCACCTTTTAAAATCATGAATATGAATACATCAAAGGGAACAATCAAGATCAACAAAATCCAAATTTTGACATCAATGACAAACATCATCAAAAAACTCCCCCTTTGTCATTGATGGAAAAACAACCTACTTGCAATTCAACTTACTGCCCCTTTGACATCAAATGAAAAAGGACCCTAGTGCACAAAACAATCACTCCCCTTGCAAATAAGTTCCTCATAAGAGTAGAAACAATCACCTTTTCCATACACTTTGCAATCACCCTTGTAGCTAGAGCACTTAAAACAACTAACGTAACCAAATAATACTACTAGCTTGTCTACAAACTGAAAAATTATCATATTAAAATAGCAGACACTATCATAACACAAACATACTGCCAATTCATCTTTGCAACAAGAATGCCTCAAGGAAACTCTATAGCTAAAACATTTGAAAAACAAAAATTCTAGGAAAATATCACTATATGATCCCATTGACATAGACCATTTATAGTATTAGAAAGATCATCTACTACCCATTTAATCACTACCACCAAGATACCATTCCATAGAAAAATAGAGAAATGGTTATTAGATCCCTCCACTTTGAATCAACATCTACAAAGACCTTTAGTTACCTTGCATTCACCCTCAAGACTCACATTGTTGTGAGAAAAAATAAAGATCAGTGAGAGAATGAGATACCACTGCTCCTTGGTCAAGTTTGAAAGGTTTGCATATTATAGACATCATATAGATCAATGCCACCAAATCACCAACACTCACTATCAACTAAAAATTATTGCCCTCTTATAAACTAGCTCACCATTGATCTTACAAACCTTGTGCTACTGTGAAGAGAGCACCGTACCATATCATAGAAAAATTAACAAGGAAAGATCAAACAATGATATGAATAACTACTATCAAGAAACTCCAAGGTTCATGCCACCCCCTTTGTGAAGAAAAAACAACTGTCCAAGAAAAAAATAGACCCACTTCACTATCATTGCCATTGTAGACTGCCCAAAGAACTCAAGTAAACACTCTCAGTCATAGCATCTCTATAAAGATCTTGTCTACACATTGCAACAATACTTTTTCAAGGCAACCCATCACTTTGCAACATTAATTTTTTTGGAAAAACTATCATTACAATGTTATTGACAATAAAAAAAATTCTTTCAAGACAAAAATCATTTGACTTGGGCACCATTATTTTCATTTGCATATCAATATGGTAATTTACTACTTTGTGCACACTATTATGATATGCACCAATCCAATATGTATATGCCAGATGATCAATATATGTAAGAAAACAAAGACGACCATTATGAACCTTTAAGAACATTGTCAAAGCATCAAGACTATCATGTTCTTGAAGAGAATTGCATGAAAGAAAATGGCTCACTTAAGTTAAGGCTTCTTGTCACTGTGAAAATGATACCACTAAGAACATACCATAGTTGTGTCAAAAAGTAATTGAAAGAAAAACCTTGTTATATTTGTTATGACATTGGTCAATTCACCACTGTATCCAAATCCCTTTGCTCATCAAGATACTGTTAAAGCAATTGCAAACCATTATCTCAAGCCAAGCAACTAACAACTACAACTTCATACAATTTTACCAACAAAGTTTCCTTGTTGATCAAAACTGCTCATTCATTGCACTAAGCTAGGCCATTGCAACAACCATACTACAAAATTAGGAACATATGTCATTATATACTATCAAATATAATTCTTCAAGTACTGCCCTTTGCATGTAATTACTACATATCTTTGAAAGATGAAGTACCACTGTCATCACAATCATTACAGTGAAATAAAATACTACACTTTCAACATATAAATACATCATCCACTGCCATTGCACAATAATACTATCCTACTTCCACTCTATTGAATATCACTTGGCAATGTCAAGGAGAGTACACATATTTATCACTGTCACCAACAAGAGTACACAACTCCAAGCATAGATACACAATCTCAAGAATATATGCATTATGATAGAGAACTTACATTGTAACCTTGTATTTTCATCTTGCATTGTCACAAGTAAATGGCACTATGTAAACTATCACAATATTCATAATATTCAAGAGAACAGTAACACTATCACTTTGCACTTTACCTTAGCACTATCATAGAAATTACTCACTATACCTTTGCACTATCATAGATATCACTATACCTTTGCACTGTCATAGAGATAGTATTCACTGTAACAAAACTGTACAATGTAAAAGAAAACTTCTAAGAAACTGTCTTGCATGAAAGACCACTAAACCACTTAAAAGATCAACTCACTATGAAGCATAAAAGATCAACTTATAAATCAAGCAATAAACTCACTATCAAGCTGATCATTGTTAGCATTAAAAATCCTGAATACCATGTGACAAGCTGAGACTATAACCCTGATAATGATACAAATGATGAAGAAAAACATGGTGTTTTAAGACAAGCATGCCTAAATAAGTGAAAATCATCTTTTGCAACCAAATACCAATCACCACCAATTCTTGAATCAAGGAAGCCAAACTTTGACAATTTAGATAACCTCTTTAAAAAAATATAATATGTTTACTCTTCATGACTATACCAGCTTAAACCTTTAGACCTCAACCTTGCTACCACTGAACAACATATGATATGATGAATAATTCTTGTAGAATGCCAACTCAACAATTTAATATACCTTGAAAGATCAATAATAATCTTATAATGAAGCACTCCTTTATTTTCTTCTTGATGAGACCTCTTTGCTACTGACTAAGGGATTTGCATAATATAACAAAAAGAAAAACTCCCCCTCAATTTATGCTATCCTTTATGCAGTTAAGGATATCTCTTGTGTAGTATGCACAAGATTGGGTTCTTCTTTCTGCTTTTGTTCATGTTTCCTCCTCCAAACTTTCTCAGGATTTTTCATTTTCCAAGATGTCTTAGACTCTTCCTTTTTCTTGTTTGACATGTTTTCCCTCTTATTATGATTAGGTGGGCTCACTAAACTTCCTCTACAAAATTGTGTCCAAGGTTGTTACATTTATAACAAACCACATTCATATTTCTAGGAAATTCAAATTGACTCCTTCTATAGTCAATTTCTTTATGTCCATAATCATTACAAGAGTAATAGTAACCATGGAAACATGAATAATTATACCTAATTTTCCTTTCTGATGACCTTCTTCTTAGACTTTTCTTGAAATCATGAACTCTTTTGTATCCATCTTCATAAGTATTCTATTCTACATACTTTTTGAAAGTAAAATTTAATTCCCCTTATTCATATGTTGCTCTTTTTTACAATCTTGTCAATTTCATTGGCTCCTTTGACATTGTAGAATCTTTATGACACATTACTCCTTCATATCCTATCCCAAATTTGTTTGACAAAGATCTTTGACTTAGCAACATTTTCTCAAAAAAATCGGTGCTCTACTCATTTTGTTGACTTCTTTTCAAATCCTAATTTACCTTCTCCTATTGCTTCTTTATGGACATAATTTCAAATTCTAAATTTTGGAAATCTTCTACTTTGGTTTGCAAGTTCATGCAAGTGGCTTCTTCCACTTTTATAGACTCTTCAAATTGCAACTTTAGTTTCTCCATAATCTGATTAGATTCTATACACTTCTTTAGTTCATCAACAAGTTGATTCGATTTTTTCATACTTTATCTTTAGTTATTCTTTTTCTCTTCTTTCTTTCTTCAATTCATCTAAGGTAACAATCAATTCATCTTCAAGATAAACTTGTGCTTAATCTTCATCATTTTCATCATATGACTCATCTACAACCTCCATGAACTATAACTCATCTCTTTTTGCAACAGAAAATCCTACATGACATTCTTTAGAGCCAAGAACATTAGAAACATCATCAAATTTTGTAATAGACTTCTCTTTATTTTGATCCAGATCTTTCTCCTTTAGATGTTTTTTATTTCTATACCTCTTGCCCACTGTACTCCACCTCCAGAATTAACCCAAGTTGATTAAAATTATTGAGGGAACCTACTTCTCTTATACCACTTGTCTTAACACTCTTAACCACACAAAACTTTAGATTGTTTTTCATGAATGAACACAAATATGTGCAAAACATAACACATGTGAATCTGAAATACTTTATCGTGCAAAAAGAAACACATCATCAAGGAAACATGAGACACCAAACTTATGAGTGGAAAAACCCAAAAAGGGTGAAAAAACCACTCTAAACAATTGATTTATTATCTTCAAAGGGCATAAACCCTAATTACATTTAGTGAGCACCAACCCACTAAGAACATCAAATCTCCTTCAAAGCACTAACTCTGAAAACACCAAAGCACCAACTCTCCTTCAAAGCACCAACTTTGAAAACATCAAAGCACTAGCCCCAATAGTTGAAGCACCAAATCCAAACTTTGAATACAAGAAAAATTATATTATAGAGGGTTTCTATGTTTCACTTCAATCCAATGCTTTACCAAAGTCTCAACACAGATTAACAAGGTATTTTTACATCAATCTTACATACAACCAACTGTGAATACAATTCAATCTAATTCATTTACTTTTTTTGTGACCATCATCTTACTGGTCATAGAAGTTGCATCACATTTAATACCAAAAATAATTACTGTTATATCTCCATGTTCATCATTTCTCAATCAAACCTTTTTATCTTCAATCTCAGATTTCAGTCTCATAAACATTTTTTATCCATAACACTCTTAGGCAAAGGCACAACCTTTTTTTTTCTTCAAAAAAATCCTTCTACATAAGAGAGTCTCCTTAACTCAATAAATAAAAACTTAGCTACACATTTGGCTTGTCACTCCATTCACCTGTTACTTCATACATATCATACAAGAAAAAGAAAAACACATTTCATGCATATCTTCCTTTACACAACCAAATAATTTTCATACAAAGCCACCACACCATCCCTTTAGAGGATTGTCATGTAAATTCACCATACTATCCCTTTAGAATATTGTCACGTAAATTCACCATATTGTCCATTCAGAAGATTGTCATGTAAGTTCACCATATTTTTCTATGATCATCAATGAATACATACTATTAAAAGAAATCACACACAGTTCTGATTTTCTCCTCTATATCTTATCTTTTCAAAATCATGATGTCATAGACTTCAATAAATTCACATAATATCTAGACCTTTGAACAAAACTATTCAAAGCATTAGACAAGATATTCAATCACTTCATTGTCCCAATCAAGACAAAAACTTTATATATTTCTCTTATGTTCTATTATTTTGGTTTCTCACTCTTTGTGTCATCTAAACACAATTATGATGCTGTTAAATCCTTTCATGTTATTAGCTTCACTTCATATATGAAATTATTTTATGCTCTGTTATTCAATCCTTCCTTTGTCTACCTAATCATGATAATAGCATGATGAAAAAAATCTAAAAAAAAAAAATCTCACCAAGCTTGAACCACAATTCTAACTCACACACCAGTACATTTTTTGAACTCTAATTGCCCCTGCTACAAAAAAATTGACAACGTATACATTTTTGAATACTAACAATCCAAACAAATCACATTCCCTTCAAAATTTTTCCGTAGAGGCTAACCTTTCAAATATTTTAATATAGGCCTTTGATTGTATTTACCTGCCAAGTTGAAGATTAAATAACAACCATTGATTTGGTGATGAGTGGTAGATTTTAAGCTTTTGACTTGTCTAGCAAGTTAACCTATAAGAAAGGGCCGGTTGATAATGTAATTGAAATGCTTAGATTGTAACTTAAATGACTAACCACCTAAGATACAAAATCAACCATCAAACATAACAAAAAAGTATTTGAGACCTTGCATTGGACTTTATAAGAAGCATAAACCCTAGAATTAGAAACTTAGGGTTTTAGAAATTCTAATATAGTTGGATTAATAGATATGAAAAATTCTTTAGATAAAATTTGAACTTAGAATTTTACCAATTTCTTAACCTCTCTATGCTTCTAACATAGATGAAAACAAGATCATAATTTTAGAAAGGGAATGAATACTAATGACCTTGATTCACATAAGAACATTCCTTAAAACCAATATTTGCTCATATGTATAACTCTTCCACAATTCAAAATATCTCTGAGTGCCAACCCAATAACCTCTAAATAACTTCTTTGTAAGATTATTTGATACTTTTGCATCATCAATATCAATACTATGCATCAATACCATGAACCTTGCATTTGCAACAACACTAGAAGATGAAACCTTGAAGAAAAATTCACAATGAGATCATGCTTAATGTCAATGATTCTGACCAAGACTCTTTGCATATAATATCTTGCCTCCTCAAGTACCTATGCACCAATAATTTATCCCAAGCTTTGTAATCACTTTTCTAGTGGAATATAGATCTTCCACTCCAATCTCTCAGTGATCATCACACCTCTTGTCATAAAACAACCCTGCCATATAGTTGACATGAACCACATTTTCAAATCATGAATATGAATACATCAAACGACACAATGAAGATCAACAAAATCCAAATTTTGACATTATTGACAAACATCAGTAACAAACTCCCCCTTTGTCATTGATGGAAAAACAACCTACTTGCAATTCAACTTACTCCCCCTTTGACATCAAATGACAAAGGACCCTAGTGCACAAAAAAATCACTCCCCTTGCAAATAAGGTACTCATAAGAGTAGCAACAATCACCTTTCCCATACACTCTGCAATCACCCTTGCAGCTAGAGCACTTAAAACAACTGAAGTAACCAAATAATATTGCCATCTTGTCTACAAACTAAAAAATTGTCATATTAAAATAGTAGACACTGTCATAAAACAAACATATTGCCAATGCATCTTTGCAGAAAGATTGCCTCAAGGAACCTCTATAGCTAAAACATTCAAAACAAAAAAAATTCTAGGAAAATATCACTATATGATCCCATTGACATAGACCATTTATAGTATTAACAAGATCATCTATAGTCCATTTAATCACTACCACCAAGATACCATTCCATAGAAAAATGGAGAAATGGTTATTAGATCCCTGCACTTTAAATCAATATCTACAAAGACCTTTAGTTACCTTGTATTCACCTTCAAGACTCACATTGTTGTGAGAAAACATAAAGATTAGTCAGAGAACAATATTCCATTGCTCCTTGGTCAAGTTTGAAAGGCTTGTATATCACAAACAATATCATATAGATCAATGTCACCAAATCACCAACACTCATTGTCAACTAAAAAGTACCACCCTCTTGTAAACTAGCTCACCATTTCTCTTACAAACCTTGTGCTACTATGAAGAGATCACTGTAACATATGACAGAAAAATTAACAAGCAAAGATCAAACAATGATATGAATAACTACTATCAAGCAATGAACTCCAAGGCTGATGCCACCCCCTTTGTGAAGACAAAACAACTGTCCAAGCAAAACAACAGATCAAATTCACTGTGATTACCACTATAGACTGTCCAAAGAACTCAAGTAAACACTGTTAGTCATAGAATCTCTATAGAGATCTTGTCTACACATTGCAACAATACTCTTTCAAGGCAACCCATCACTTTGCAACATTATTTTTTTTGGAAAAATTGTCATTACAGTGTTATTGACAATAACAAAATGCTTTCAAGACAAAAATCATTAGACTTGGGCACCATTAATTTCATTTGCATATCAATATGTTAATTTACTACTTTGTGTACACTATTATGATATGAACCAGTCCAATATGTATATGCTAGATGACCAAGATATGTAAGAAAAAAAAGACTACCATTATGAACCTTTAAGAACACTGTGAAAGCATCAAGACTGTCATTGTCAAGAGCGTTGCATGAGAAAAAAATGACTCACTCAAGTTAAGGATTCTTGTCACTGTGAACATGATACCACTAAGAACATACCATAACATTGTCAAAAAGTAATTGAAAGAAAAACCTTGTTATATTTGTTATGACATCAATCAATTCACCACTGTATCCAAATCCTTTTGCTCATCAAGATACTATTAAAGCAACTACAAAAAATTGTCTCAAGCCAAGCAACTAACAACTACAAATTCATACAATTTTACCAACAAAGTTTCTTTGCTAATCAAAACTGTTCATTCATTGCACTAAGCTAGGCCATTACAACAACCAAACTACAACATTAGGAACATCTACCATTATATACTATCAAATAGAATTCACAGAGTACTACCATTTGCATGCAATTACTACATATCTTTGAAAGCTGAAGTACCACTGTCATCACTGTCATCACAGTCATTATAATGAAAAAAATACTACACTTTCAACATATAAATACATCATCCACTACTATTGCACAATAATACTATCCTGCTTCCAATCTATTGAAGATCACTTGTCATTGTCAAGGAGTGTATACATATTTATCACTGTCACCAACAAGAGTACACAACTCCAAGCATAGAGACACAGTCTCAAGCATATATGCATTATGATAGAGAACTTACATTGTCACCTTGTATTGTCATCTTGCATTATCGCAAGTAAATGACACTATGTAAACTGTCATAGTATTCATAATATTCAAGAGAACAATAACAATGTCACTTTGCACTGTACCTTAGCACTATCATACAAATTGCTCACTATACCTTTGCACTATCATAGAATTCAATGTACCTTTGCACCGTCATAGAGATAGTATTCACTATAATAAAATTGTACAATGTAAAAAAAAATTCTAAGCATTTGTCTTGCATGAAAGATCACTAAACCACTTGAAAGATCAAATCACTATCAAGCATAAAAGATCAGCTTATAAATCAAGCAATAAACTCATTGTCAAGATGATCAATATCAACATTAGAAATCTTGAATACCATGTGACAAGCTGAGACTGTAACCCTGATAATGATACAAATGATGAAGAAAAACATGGTTTTTTAAGACAAGCATGCCTAAACAAGTGAAAATCATCTTTTGCAACCAAATATCGATCACCACCAATTCTTGAATCAAGAAAGCCAAACTTTGACAATTTACATAAGCTCTTAAAAAGAAAAATATAATATGTTTACTCTTCATGACTGTACCAACTTAGACCTTTAGACCTCAACCCTGCTACCACTGAACACCATATGATATGATGAAGAATGCTTGTAGAATGCCAACTCAATATACCTTGAAAGATCAATAATAATCTTATAATGAAGCACTCCTTTATTTTATTCTTGATGAGACCTCTTTGCTACTGACTAAGGGGTTTGCATAATCTAACAAAAAGAACAACCCCCCCTCAATTTATGCTATCCTTTATGTAGTTAAGGATATTTCTTGTGTAGTATGCACAAGATTGGGTTCTTCTTTTTGTTTCTGTTCATGTTTCCTCCTCCAAACTTTCTCAAGATTTTTCCTTTTCCAAGCTCTCTTAGACTCTTCCTTTTTCTTGTTTGACATGTTTTCCCTCTTATTATGATTAGGTGGGATCACTAAAATTCTTCTATAAAATTGTGCTATATGTCCAAGGTTGGTACATTTATAACAAACCAAATTCATATTTCTATGAAATGAAATTTGACTCCTTTTACAATCAATTGCTTTATGTCCATAATCATTACAAGAGTAATAGTACCATGGAAACATGAATAATTATACCTGATTTGCCTTGCTGATGACCTTCTTCTCATACTTTTGCTTGAAATCATGAACTCTTCTACATCCATCTTCACAAGTATTATGTTCTACAAATTTTTTGAAAGTAAAACTTGATTCTCCTTGTTCATATGTTGTTCCTTTTGACAAGCTTGTCAATTTCATTGGCTCCTTTGACACTGTAGCATCTTTTTTATGCATTACTCCTTCATATCATATCCCAGATTTGTTTGATAAAAATCTTTGACTTAGCAAATTTTTCTCAAACAAATCGGTGCTCTGCTCATTTTGTAGACTTCTTTTCAAATCCCAATTTACCTTCTCCAATTGCTTCTTTATGGACATCATTTCAACTTCTAAATTTTGGCAATATTCTACTTTGGTTTGCAAGTTCATGCAAGTGGCTTCTTCCACTTTTATAGAATCTTCCAATTGCAACTTTAGTTTCTCAATAATCTGATTAGATTCTACACACTTTTTTAGTTCATCAACAAGTTGATTATATTTTTCATACGTCATCTTTAGTTCTTCTTTTTCTCTTCTTTCTTCAATTCATCTAAGACAACAATCAATTCATCTTCAAGATAAACTTGTGCTTTCTCTTCATCATTTTCATCATATGACTCATCTACAACCTCCATGAACTATAAATCATCTCTTTTTGCAATAGATATTCCTACATGACATTCTTTAAAGCCAAGAACATTAGAAACATCATCAAATTTTGATTTAGACTTCTCTTTCTTTTGATGCAGATATTTCTCCTTTTTAGAAACTTTATTTCTATACCTCTTGCACATTGTACTCCACCACCAAGATCAACCCAAGTTGATTAAACTTATTTAGGGAACCTGCTGCTTTGATACCACTTGTTGGAGTATAGGACCACTGAGAGGGGGGTGGGGGGGCGGGGGAGGGGGTGAATCAGTGGTTAGATAAAATCAATCTCAAAGTCTTAACACTCTTAACCATAAAAAAATTAAGATATGATTTTTATGAATAAACACAAAGATGTGAAAAATACAACAACAACATGTGAATCTAAAATACTGAATTGTTTACAAAGCAACACATCATCAAGGAAACATGAGACACCAAATTTATGAGTGGAAAAACCCAAAAACGGTGAAAAAACCACTCTAAACAATTGCTTTATTATCTTCAAAGGGCACAAACCCTCATTACGTTTAGTGAGCACCAACCCATTAAGAGCACCAACCCACTAAGAACACCAACTCTCCTTTGAAGCACCAAATCCAAAAAAACCAAAACACCAACTCCAGTGGCTGAAGCACCAACTCTCCTTCAAAGCACCTACTCTAAAAACATCGAAGCACCAACCCCAATGGTTGAAGCACCAACTCTAGACTTTGAATACAATAAAAAATATATTATAGAGGGTTTCTCTATTTCACTTCAATCCAATGCTTTACCAAAGTCTCAACACATATTGACAAGGTCTTTTTACATCAATCTTACATACAGCCAACTGTGAAAGCAATTCAATCTAATTCATTTAATTTTTTTGTGACCATCATCTTACTGATCATAGAAGCTGTATCACATTTAATGCCAAAAAGAATTACTATTATATCTTCCTATTCATCATTTCTCAATTAGATATTTTTATCTTCAATCTCAGATTTCAGTCTCATGAACATTTGTTTATCCAGAACACTGTTAGGAAAAGGCACAAAATGTTATTTCTTCAAGAAAATCCTCTTGCATAAAAAACATCCTTAACTCAATAAGTACAAACTTAGCTACACATTTGGCCTATCACTCCATTCACCTATTACTTAATACATATCATACAAGAAAAAGAAAAACACATTTCATCCATACCTTCCTTTACACAACCAGATAATTTTCATACAAAACCACCATACCATCCCTTCAAAGGATTGTCATGTAAATTCACCATACTATCCCTTCAGGAGATTGTCATGTAAATTCACCATTTTGTCCCTTCAAAATATTGTCATATAAATTCACCATACTATTCTATGATCATCAATGAATACATATTGTTAAAATAAATCGTACACAATTATGATTTTCTCCTCTGTATCTCATCTTGTCAAAATCATGATTTCATAGACTTCAACAAATTCACACAATATCCAGAGCTCTGTACAAAACTCTTCAAATAATTAGATAAGATATTCACTCACTTCATTGTCCCAGTGAAGACACAAACTTCATATATTTCTCTTATGTTATGTTATTTTAGTTTCTCTCTCTTTGTGTCATCTAAACACAACTATGACGCTATTAAATCATTTCATGTTGGTATGAGTTTTCCACAGTCCATGTTGTTGCAAATTTAGCTTTTGGATTCAACTATGTTAGTTTTTTTGTTGACATTTCATATCACACTCAGTGATCCATCATCAGGAAGAGGAAGAAAATGAAATGAGATTGCAGAACAGGACTTAATAAAGGGTGAGGTGGAGGAGTTAGAGAAAATGTAACGCCCTGCCACATAACCCCATAAGACAAAACTACTAACAATAATAGAACAATTTTTTTTTAAACATCAATTACATTTAAAACATAATTTAATAATTAAACAACATAAACATATCATTTAACATTAACCTAGTCCCATGGGGTAACATGGTGTGCTACTTGAAACAAACCCAAGCCAACTACAACGTTAACTGAAACCAAACTAGATAAATGATATAAGCATGAATAAGATATAATGTAAATATAACAATGAACCAAACATGAATAAGATAGATAAATAAAAGTATGAATAACATATTATTACATTTCAACTTCTGAGTTCAAAGTTACATTCGTGGAACATATTTCCACAGATACGACACAATGTGAAACCAATATTACATTACAAGTTGTTCCCTTATAATATTGGGAAGAGTACATAGAAATCCAAATAATACAATAATGAAGAGTTGAATACATAAAAAGGTACAATCTTCCTTTGAGCGAAGCTCCAAGATCACTACATCTGCTTTCGCACCACGATCATCACCCGGGGACCCAATGGGTGCTTTGCACATTTCCACCCAACCTTGTGAACTCGAAGGAACAAACCCCGTGCAAGGAGTCGATAAGAAAGAACCCTTGTCCACAAAGTCAAATACATAAAGGACTAACACCACACAACTCAAGACCACACACAAACATAAATAAAAACAATAATAAAACTCGAGAGGCAACAAGAACTAGGGAAAACAACAGGCACAGTGGGAGAGTGTTATCACATGGCCTTACATGGATTCAACAGGCTACCTAATATTAGGAACCGCCTCCATCTATGTGGATTTACTAGGCTACATAAAACTAGGACCGCTTCCATCTATGGTTAACTAGGCATCCTATCTCAAGGGGCCACCCCATAGGGTGACTCATGTGGAGCCATTTATCTTTCACAGAGACAAGGTAGTGACCTTACCAACTAGGTCTTCCCACCCATCCTTACCCTTTGAGAGCACTAAGGCTAGGGGTGAGGTGCATGTTTTAGTCTTGTTATGTGTTAACTAACCCAACCCACTAGATACATTAATTAGGTTATCACTTATTTAAGGTAACTCTTCCATGGGTGGCCACTTGTACACCACCCCCCATGAAGAGCCACTCTCCCCTATGATTATCCCAAAACCAAAGGCAAGTAAAGGGTGTACCTCAAACCTCAAAACATAAAGGCATTCTTTCCAAAATGGTATACACGAGGCATGACCATCTCATGACTACATAAAGTATCAAAAATCATAACACAAGAAGGTACTACCCAAAAAAAAATTCTCAAGGTAAAGAGATAGATAAAACAGCGCAACAACAAATGCACAACCACACAATTTCTCTTAGCCTCTGGAAGTAAATAAACATCTACCCAAGAACCAAAATAACATATGTTTCCTGAAAAAATGAAACAAATTAAATCAAGTTCCTAGATGCACAATAAATAGCTCTTCACAAATAAATAAATCAACAATTCATTTTTACAATCAAAAGCAAACTATTTTAATGATACCTTAATCCAATTAAAACCATGTTTCAAAGCAATATGAACTAGACATAAACAAACATATCATGCACGAATAACAAATCCATCATCTAAAAATCACTTAGTATAGATAAACAACTATAAATCAAATCCATTCCAACTTATAATACTCATGGTGAAAATAAAGTAATTTAACTTAAGCTATTAAAGTAATTATAAATAATTTGTGACTATTTTAGAAACTACTTTAACACAGATATTTATTTTCCCAGATTAGAAAATCTGAATTTCTTTAATTGTTTCTAAATCAAATTTAATAAAGATAAACTATATTTTCTACAATTATTTAATCACACAAATATACTTCGGAAATAAAATATTTGATCTTAAACTATTAAAACAATTATAACTAAAATGTGTATATTTTAATCCTACACAATATTTATTTCCTGTTTTATTTCTTAAAATTTCCAAACAAAATATTCTCTAAATCTGCTTTTTTCATGATTGTTAAATCTAATTTGCAAATTCATTTCTAAATACAAGTCTAATAAAATAATATTTAAATCTATGTTTAAACAATATAATTTTGTTCTTTAATTCCATAATTAAAATTACTTTTGCACTACCACAATAAATTTATTTCCAAATACACACACACACACACACACATATACATATGTATATATGTTGACATAAAAAAATTATTAAATTAAAATTAATGCTGATGAAAAAGTAGAATACCCAAAAGATAGATTTAAAAGAGTATCTAACTTATGCTAAACTGACATATATATAAATTGAATTTAATATTCCAATGCATATATCACTGTAATACTCACAAAGCTCATAACATACAAAGCCTTAAAAGAATATAGACCCCAAAATAAATGCAACTCCCCTCTTATATATATATATATATAAAGAAGACATAGGCAAATGAAAGTGTGCGGCTAGGCTTGAAGGGCTGCACACAACAACATGAAGGCTATTGCACAGTCCTTTAAGTTGGCAAGGATGGACGCCTAAGGCGTCGAACCCAAATCAGTGCAACAAACAAATTAAATGGCCCGCCAACATAGATACACACAGGAAAACAATTTCACAGAACAATTATATAAATATAAATAAAAGATGCATAAGCACAAGGAACAATTGGGCCAAACTCAACACACGAAACCACTCAGATAGCAAGAATCAAATTGGTGAATTACAGAAGCTGAAATATGAAATACAATCAAATTAAAAGAAGAACATCTCTGGAAATTAAAAATTACAGAGAAAATGAATGAGAAATAACAATGGAAATGGTTGGAAATAAATCCATAAACGAACGGATTGAAAACAGAGTCACATATACCAGAATTAAAATATGCTTCTAGACGATTGCCAATCAAGCTTACACATCTAAAATAATAATAACAATAATGACAAGAAACGAAGGGGGAAACAGAATCCAAAGGCTGAAGATGACAACTACACAACAATGATTTCACAAAAAAAATAATTTCAAGCCTCACAGAAAACATATTGAAATTTCAGAATTTTCAATCTTTTCTTTTCAACAGAAAATTACAAAGATATTTAAGGATTATAGTGCTACCTGGAGTCCTTCGCTTGAAGTTGATTTGGAGACGAATTGTTGCGTCATGCGTATCCAACCAACTATGTTCTTCACCAAATTCAGAGGTCCACAACCTCTAGAAGAAATTTCGAAGAACAATAATCCAGGGCAATTTATAGTTCTAAATTCTTCTAACAATTTTTGAAAGAACAATACAAAGATTTCAATTTCCAGAAAAACTTCAAAATTATGAATTGTAGACAAACATTTTCCTTCTCTCCCTTTTTTCAAAAAAACCCATATTGAATATAAAATCACAAGAAGACAAAAATCATAATATTACTAAAAACTTCTCAATTTCATTACAAATGGAAAAATAGCCATTTGCGTTCAATTTCCTTTTTTCTAATTTTTGAATAGGCATTTTCTTCTAAATTTACTAAACTAACTATTTCTTCCAAAAATTTAAACATTATAATTCTTTTTTAAAATATAATTAACTTTAAAAAAAAATAAAATTATTAAAATAAATAAGCATTTTAATTCAAGCAACTTTTAAATTTAATATCAAATTACTACTTGATGGTAAAATTAATCATCATAATAGTAATTTCAATGACTTAATTTAAATAATCAATCAAACAATTTATTAACTTATATTAATTCAAATTAAGTGATATTCTTAAGATAATTTCAACTTTCCAATATTAATAAAACCGTTAATATATAAAATAATTAATGCTAACTAGTGCATTTATTTTCTAAGAGAGACAATGCCATTTACTAACAATGTAATTTAAATTACTTAATTAACCACATCAAATAATAACATTTAATTTAAAGCAATTATTCATTAACATAGCCATAATCGAAACCTTTAATAAACATTACTAAACCAAGAAAGTAAATAACTCAAATTAAAAATCATACCCAGACGAATAAAGTACGGATATAAGACATGAACCACAATGACAAAACCACAGACACAGACGGGGGGGTACTTTCTTATCAACTCCCTAACCACATCAACCATTGGGTATGTAGGGCGCGCTCCAACCCGACAATGCGGGTGGGGTCGAAACTCGATACCTGCAGTCCTGCATAATACCAAACATCGAACAACATATACATATACATACAAACTTATAATCAAACTCATTGTGAAAGAGAACTGCGGTGAGGCAGGGTGCTCATGGATGAGTGGTGCAACACCATCTCCCTCACCCGAATCATATACAGTAATCAAAATCTAAACACAACATCATCATAAAGCAATCAGTAACAACATCGTAAGCATAAATATCCAACACATGTGTCCAAATTTCATAAGCAAAGAAACATAACTGTCTGCCAATCCAAACAACATGGCAAAAGATGCCTGTCAAAATATCAAATATGCATCAGAACATAACCAGAAACCAAACAGAATTAAAACACACACAAATAAGTATCATAAAGTATCAGTAACATGAGAGGCACTACATCCTCCCCCCAGAACTAGATTTATTCCTGGAAACGAAAAAAAATAAGGAAAAGATTCTCGGATACGGGATGCATCCTTCCATATGACTCATCAAAATCAAATAAAATATCATCCCAAACCCATAAAATCAAGTAATCGCAACTAAAGGAGCTTATGCCTTTGTGTACATTTACTTCAACTGTGCCTCATTTAAATCATAGTTTTAAGATCTCTAAAAAAATAAAATAAAATTTCAGTAATAGTATTGTAATTGTAGCACGCTGTTGTATAAAGTTATCCTTTAAAAAAATGAAATCTACACAGTCTGAAAACAAACATTACTAAATAAACAATGTAGTGGCCCTAGCATACCTGCCACATTTGGTGTAGGACGCAATGTATGAAACTTGTAGAGAGGTCCAACAGAGATAAAATCTAGGATCAAACCCACATAAAAAAAGAGAAGGTAGTCGTCTTGGTTGGAGCTATAGCTGTCACTAATATAGCTAGCATATAAACCATAGCTCCTATTTCTCATACCAATTCTAGGGTTGCCTATACTAAATGGTTAAAGGTAAAGAGTCTAAACCAGTCAAATACGGAACGCCAGTCTTATGTCCAGCATCGACTGTAGCATGTCGTATTAGCTGGGGTAGCGTGAGGAGAAGTTTAAAGCAGTCTTTGGAGGGTGGTAATAGCATGTATTGTCAAATCCACAAATCTTCCCCAATGCAAAGACAATAGTTTTAAAACCATTTATTTATTGGTTGATCGAAATCATTGCGTCCTCAATGGAGTATTGTAGTTACCGCCTTTCATTTTTGTATATCTCTGCCAAGATCTCATGCTCCAAGAAACCTATGTATCGAGTGGTTATTTGGTGCGCCTTGCAGCTTCATGCACAACGAAATCCTGTATTGAATAGAACAAGGGAGATTGGCTCCGAAGTCAAATATTAGATAAATGACTTTCACTGCAAGTCTACCTATTTTGGTTAAGTCTACGTCGCTTGGGTTTCGAGACTACCTATTTCCCATTCCAAAAAAATTATATCCTCCAGTCTTAGTGAGAGTCAATCTTTGCTTAATTGCTGCCTCTATCTGTTGCTTAAGTTGCACGTTTTTTCTCCCCATTAATATTATTCCTCTTCTGCTAATTCTCTACTCCCGAAAACCTGTGTAGTCTTAGCGTCAGTTATCCTATAATTTAAGCTAATATTAACTGTTCACAGAATGCGTTGGAAATATCTTAGTTGTGTTTATTTTATGTTAATGTTGTGTGGAATAGACATCGATCATTAATGGAACAAAATAATCTATTAATTCTCCAACTCCCTGGTGGATCTGTATAAACGTAAAATATTCTAATATGTTGTAAGGAAGCTCATCAATATTAATGCACTTACATAATATCAACAGTAGTATTGTTGAAAAAGATGGTTCACGTATTTGCATGATAACGTTACTAATAATATGGCAGTAATAAAGCACTTTTGATATCACATGCAAGCTTAGTAGAGATTGCCAAAAAGAAATCCAAGGAGAACAAGAATAATTTAATGTTTTTCGCTCAGTCTCTTCTTATGTTTATTACCTTCACTCTCAAGACATTATACTTGGATAAGATTCAAATAAAAAAAATCCTTATAAGTTAGGCACACGAAATATCCAAGTAAACCTTAAAAAGAAAGATAATAAAAGTTAAAAAAAGAAGCTACGTGACTTGTAAGTTTTTTTTTTTCAAAAGAAGAAAGAAGATCATATTAATATGAAAGTATGTATAAAGATAAAAGTTTAGTTCTTACTACAATTTCCTTAGGAAGAAAGAATATCCTTTAATTTAATGTAGGTTTCTTTTAAAATTAAAATAATATAGATAAAATATATATATATATATATATATATATAGGATATAATATATTTAGTGGAATAGGATAATTATTATTATTGCTATTTTAAAATGCTTCTTAAAGTAAATATAATATATTTGTGCATAAAGGATATATATATATATATATTCTAATCAAAGAGTAAAAAAAAAATTAAATAAAACAACAATAATTTATCATATCTTTAAAGGAAAAAGGGGAAACACTAGTACCTATAATCATCTTATTAGCAAAATTAAGGATATAGATAATAAAATTAATAATGACGAAAGCAATAATATAAAGGAGTAGTACTAATACAATGTCAAGCGGTGATATAGTAAATGAGCAACGAGGTAGGAATTGGCAAATAGAATTATAATTCACACCATAGTTATGTATATTTTACAATATTAACATTGGGAAAGAGGCTAGTGTTAATGTTACCTTAACCCAAAATGCTAATATTGATAATGGGGTCATAAGTAACATTGATAACTATGAGTGACCTTAAAACTTGCATGGAGGAATAATATGAACATTTGTAATACATGGTATTATTACTCTTATCATGGGGTTGAGATAGTAAACTATAAGTTGGGGTAATCAAGTTTCATTAGTGTTAGTATCGTTATCAATAATCCCAAGTAAGATAATGCCACGATTTTGAATGGTAATATTAATAACTAGGCCTTTTCAAATCTCTCACTTGAGGGTACACGCAATGGACTCCCCATGCCTATTTGTGATTAACCTCATTCCCCACTCTTGAGCGACGTTTGACAATTTAACGCTGCACTAGAAAAGTTGTTAGACATGTGTAATGTCCTTCTTGTCGAGCCTCGAAAGTAGTATGATGTTCTTCAACACAAACGTTTAAAAAAAAAATTAGTTGTGTTTTTTTTTTCCCTTCAGAAAGAAATTTGGGCATTACAAACTAGGCTTACTCTTGGAAGCCAGAAAAAAAATAAGGAAAAGATTCTTGGATGTGGGATACATCCTTTCATTTCACTTAAGACTCATCAAAATCAAATAAAATGCCATCCCAAACCCATAACATCAAGTAATCGCAACTATTTCACAACAAAGTCATAAGGCAATAGCTAATCATAACAGGCATAGTACAAAATCCATATGATGACTTCTAAACAAAGTATTCCAAACACAAATAACTCCATATCTCAACATAGAATAAACAACAGTAAACAATTTCATAATCATTCGAGTCATCTGAACCGTAAACCAAACCAAACCAACATGGTGAAACAACCACCATAGAGTATCAAGGTACATAACCATAACATAAAAGTAGCAATCCAGCTAAGCAACAAAGAAGGTTCTACATCCCTCCTACAACTATCGAGCTACTCACTGCTCGAAAGAGGACACTCCTTTGGGTCCACTACCGCTTTCCTGGAAGCGAAAGGCTAAGCATGAAGGCTCTCCTTCTCTTCCTTGGATAATAGGGGAGTGTTGGGTCCACACCCAACTGGCCAATCCCGGATTGTGAATGGCTTCTTCCCTTTAGTTGTGTGCTTTGGCTCTTCTACCTTAAGCCGAGCGAGGGCCTATGCCAAGGTCTCGCCATCAGGGGTGCAAGGTGGGGCTACTGGTGTAGGATTCTCTTTGATGACCACCCCTTTTTTGGAAACCTTTCTTGCCTTTCCTCTCTTCTTTTTAGACTTTGACCTACCCATCCCTGCAAACAACAAGGGTAAACATTAGACTCAAAACAAAATTTAAATCTCAAAAAACTCTAACTTAACATACATCTACACACTACACCAATGTCCATAATGCATTCCCCAGTAGGAAGGATATCGATGCATTGTGCACTACACCAAGGGTCCTATCCTTTCTTCTAGTTTCTGCACCATTGAACCAACAATGCCTAAAGACAATTCCCGAGAGACAAGCGAGACCACCAAAGAGGAAAAAAACATAACTCAAGAGTACAATACCTAGGTCAACGTAATGGGCTCACACGTATCTAGAGTGCCCAGTGTATGAACCTAGGCTTTGATACCATGTTGTAATGCCTCGCCATGCAACCCCATAAGACACAACTACTAACAATAACAAAACAATTTTTTTTAAAACAATAATTACATTTAACATAATTAAATAATTAAAAAACATAAACATATCATATAACATTAACCCAATCCCATGGGGTAACATGGTGCTCTACTCAAAATGAACCCAAGCCAAATACAACATTAAACCAAATCAAACTAGATAAATGATATAAGCATGAATAATAACTAACATAAATATAACAATCAACCAAAAATGAATAAGATAAATAAATAAAAGTATGGATAACATATCATTACATTTCAACTTCTGAGTTCAAAGTTACAATCATGAAACATATTTCCACAGATACGACACAATGTGAAACCAATATTACATTACAAGCTGCTTCCCTTATAATATTGGGAAGAGTACATCAAAATCCAAAGAATACAATAATGAAGAGTTGAATACATAAAAAGGTACAATCTTCCTCTGAGCGAAGCTTTGAGATCACTAAATCTACTTTCGCACCATGATCATCACCTGGGGACCCAATGGGTGCTTTGCACGTTTCCACCTGACCTTGTGAACCCGAAGGAACACCCCCCGTGCAAGGAGTCGATAAGAAAAAACCCTCATCAACAAAATCAAATACATAAAGGACTAACACCACACAACTCAAGACCAAATACAAACATAAATAACAACAATAATAAAACTCTAGAGGCAACAAGAACTAGGGGAAACAATGGGCACAGTGTGAGAGTGTCATCACATGGCCTTACATGGATTCACCAAGCTACCTAATATTAGGAAACGCCTCCATCTATGTGGATTAACAAGGCTACCTAACACTAGGAACTGCCTCCATCTATGGTTAACCAGACATCCTATCTCAAGGTGCCACCCCATAGGGTGACTCATGCAGAGCCACTTACCTTTCGCGGAGACAAAGTAGTGACCTTACCAACCAGATATTTCCACCCATCCTTAGCCTTTGAGAGCACTAATGATAGGGGTGAGGTGCATGTTTTGGTCTTGTTATGTGTTAACTAACCCAACCCACTAGATACATTAATTAGGTTTTCACTTATTTAAAGTAACTTTTCCATGGGTGGCCATTTGTACATCAACCCCCATGAAGAGCCACTCTCCCCTATGGTTGCCCCAACACCAAAGGAAAGTAAAGGGTGTACCTCAAATGTCAAAATATAGCAATTCTTTCCAAAATGGTATGCACGAGGCATGACCATCTCGTGACTAGATAAAGTATCAAAATTCATAACACAAGGAGGTACTACCCAAACACAAATTCTCAAGGTAAAGAGATAGATAAAATGTTGCAACAACAAATGCACAACAACACAATTTCCCCTAGCCTTTGGAGGTAAGTAAACATCTACCCAGGAACCGAAATAACACATGTTTCTCGAAAACATTAAACAAATTAAATCAAGTTCCTAGATGCACAATAAATAAATCTTCACAAATAAATAAATCAACAATTCATTTTTACAATCAAAAGAAAACTCTTTTAATGATACCTTAATCCAATTAAAACCATGTTTCAAAGCAATATGAACTAGACATAAAAAAACATATCACACACGAATAACAAATCCATCATCTAAAAATCACAGTATAGATAAAAAACTATAAATAAAATCCATTCCAACTTATAATATTCATGGTGGAAATAAAGTAATTTAACTTAAACTATTAAAGTAATTATAAATAATTTGTGACTATTTTAGAAACTACTTTAACACGGATATTTATTTTCCTAGATTAGAAAGTCTGAATTTCTTTAATTTTTTCTAAATCAAATTTAATAAAAAACTACATTTTCTACAATTATTTAATCACACAAATATACTTCAGAAATAAAATATTTAATCTTAAACTATTAAAACAATTATAAATAAAATGTGTATTTTAATCCTACACAATATTTATTCCCTGGTTTTATTTCTCTTTCCCAAACAAAATATTCTTTAAATCTATTTTTTCCATGATTGTTAAATCTAATTTGCAAATTCATTTCTAAATACAAGTCTAATAAAATAATATTTAAATCTGTGTTTAAACAATATAATTTTGTTCTTTAATTCCAGAATTAAAATTACTTTTGCACTACCACAATAAATTTATTCCAAAATATATATACACATACACACACACACACACACACACACATATATATATATACATATGTATATATGTATATATGCTGACATAAAAGAATTATTAAATTAAAATTAGTGCTAATGCCAAAGTAGAATACAAAGCTCATAGCATACAAAGCCTTAAAAGAATATAGACTCCAAAATAAACACAACTCCCCTCTCATATATATATAAAGAAGACAAAGAAAAATGAAAGCGCATGACTAGGCTTGAAGGGTTGCGCACAATAATATGAAGACTGCTGCACAGTCCTTTAAGTTGGCAAGGATGGATGCCTAAGGCGTCGAACCCAGACCAGTGCAATAAACAAGTTAAATGGCCCGCCAACACAGATACACACAGGAAAACAATTTCACATAACAATTATATATATATATATATAAGATGCATAAGCGCAAGGAACAATTGGGCAAATATCAACACATGAAACCACTTAGATAAAAAGAATCAAATTGGAAAATTACAAAAGTGAGAATATGAAATACAATCGAATTACAAGAAGAAGATCTTTGGAAATTAAAAATTATAGAGAAAATGACTGAGAAATAACAATGGAAATGGCTAGAAATAAATCATAAACGAATGGATTAAAAACAGAGTCACATATACTAGAATTAAAATATGCTTCCAGATGATTGCCAATCAAGCTTACACATCTAAAATAATAATAACAATACTGATAGGAAATGAAGGGGGAAACGAAATCCAAAGGCTGAAGATGACAATTACACGACAATGATTTCACAAAACAATAATTTCAAGCCTCACAAAAAACATATAGAAATTTCAGAATTTTCAATCTTTTCTTTTCAATAGGAAATTACAAAGATATTTAAGGATTATAGTGCTACCTGAAGTCCTTTTCTTGAAGTTGATTTGGAGACAAATTGTTGCGTCATGAGTATCCAACCAACTACGTTCTTCACCAAATTTAGAGATCCGCAACCTCCAGAAGAAATTTTGAAGAACAATAATCCAGGGAAATTTACAATTTACAATTCTTCTAAATTTTTTCGAAAGAATAATACATAGATTTCAATTTCCAGAAAAAATTCAAAATTATGAATTATAGACAAACATTTCTTTCCTTCTCTCCCTTTTTTCGAAAAAACTCAGATTGGATATAAAATCCCAAGAAGGCAAAAATTAGAACATTACTAAAAACTTCTCAATTTCACTGCACATGGAAAAATAGCCACTTTCCTTCAATTTCCATTTTTCAAATTTTCGAATAAGCATTTTCTTCTAAATTTACTAAACTAACTATTTCTTCCAAAAATTTAAACATTATAATTCCCTTTTAAAATATAATTAACTTTTAAAACAAATAAATATTATTAAAATAAATAAGCATTTTAACTCAAGAAACTTTTAAATTTTAAATTTAATATTAAATTACTACTTGATGATAAAATTATCATCATAATAGTAATTTCAATGAATTAATTTAAATAATCAATCAAACAATTTATTAAATTATATTTATTTAAATTAAGTGATAGTCTTAATATAATTTCAACTTTTGAATATTAATAAAATCATTAATATATAAAAGAATTAATGCTAACTAGCGTATTTATTTTCTAAGAGAGACAATGCCATTTACTAAGAATGTAATTTAAATTAGTTAACTAATCACATCAAAGAATAACATTTAATTTAAAGCAATTATTCATTAACATATCCATAATCGAAACCTTTAATAAACATTACTCACCGAAGAAAGTAAATAACTCAAATTAAAAATCATACCCACATGAACAAAGTATAGATATAAGACATGAACCACAATGACTAAACCACAGACACATATGGGGGTACTTTCTTATCAACTGTCTAACCACATCAACCATTGGGTATGTAGGGCACGCTCAGACCTAACAATGCGGGTGGAGTTGACACCTGGTACCTGTAGTCCTGCATAACACCAAACATCGAACAACATATACATATACATACAAACTCATAATCAAAATCATTGTGAAAGAGAGCTGTGGTGAGGCAGGGCACTCATGGATGAGTGGTGCAACATCGTCTCCCTCACCCGAATCATATATACAGTTATCAAAATCTAAACACAACATCATCATAAAGCAATCAGTAACAACATCGTAAGCATAAGTATCCAACATGTGTCCAAATATCATAAGAAAAGAAACATAACTGTCCGCCAATCCAAACAACATGATGAAATAGATGCCTATCAAAATATCAAGTATGGATCAAAACATAACCAAAAATCAAACATAATCAAAACACACACAAAGCAGTATCATAAAATATCAGTAAGATGAGAGGCACTACATAAAAGATTAGACAAACATAAAATTCAATAAAAAATACCAAGAATAAATAAACAAGCAAGCCTAACAAGAAAAAATAAAGTAAAAAGAGAAAACACAAAATATGAGAAATAAGGTAGAAAGAGGAAAAATAGGTTGAGTAATAATAGATTAAACAAAAAATAGAAAGTAAGTTCAAATAAGGAATAATTAAAAATGAAGGAAAGGAGAAGAAGCAAAATTTAAAAATTAAGAAAAAATAGGAAGGAAAAAATTAAAAAGGATAAGAGGGGGTTTGATCAAAATGCAAAATGCAAAATGAAAAAGAACCTTAAAGTGCCATACTAAAATTAAAATGGATCAAAAATCTCAAAAAATAATGAAGAAACAAGCCAAAAAAAACATTGAAAATTTATCAAATAAAGAAGACAAAAATAAACAAAAGGAAAGAAGTTTTAATCTTAAAAAGCTATTTTTTTTATTTAAATAATATAATAATACTATTAAGGAAACAAGTGTAAATAAGGTTAAAAAGACAAAAAATAATACCTCAAATCAAACCATAAGGTAAAAAATGAAAGAAAGAGAAAGAAACACATGATAAAATTAAAAAAAATTAAAAAGGAAAACAACGAAGATAAAAGACATAAAAATATAAGGTAAAAAATTGAAGTAAAACATAATAAACTAAAGCAAAAAAAATTAAGAAATAAAAATAGCAAATAGATGAGGACAAAAATATTAAAAGAAAAAATAAAAATAAAATTTATCTTAAAAAGCTAGATATATTTATTTAGTTAAAGTTATAATACTATTAAGGAAACAAAAAGTGTAAAAAAGGTTAATAAGACAAAAAACTAAGACCCCAATTCAAAACATACGGTAAAAAAGAGGAAAGAGAAAGAGAAACATGAAGAATTAAAAAAATTAATAAGGAAGCAACAAAGAGAAAAATAAACACAAAAAAAAGGAAAAACAAGAGAGAAAACAACATCATAAACTAAACCCTAAGAAAAATAGTTAACAAAAGATAAAAAATAAAAGAAACAAGAAAAAATAAAAAAGAATGAGAAAGAAGAAAAATAAAATTAGAAGGTATAAGGAAGAAGAAAAAAAAAAAACTTAACAAAGGTAAGGGAGGAGACAAACAAAGAGAAAAGAGGAAGAAAATAGGTTAGACCACGCAAATGAAAAGGAGCAAAAGAAGATGTAGGGGGAAAGGGAAAGCGAGCGAAGGTGAAGGCAAGAGGGAACGGCCTAGGAGGGAGGGTTGGAATGGAGGAAGTTAAGTAAGGAGTGCCAAGGAAGACTTAATTGCCAACCTTCGTCCCGATTGAGATTGATGGAGTGGTTTTCGATGGCGATGGCTTCTTGCTGTTTATGCTTGAAAAAGTTATCTTCCTTAACCACCACTTGGGTGTTCTCAAGGCAAATGTGGTGCTTGGTTTGGTGGGAATGCTCTGCAAGGGCCGATTTAGAGATTCTATCATGCCTGATATCAACACAATGTTCTTTGATTCTAGTGTTGATGGATCACCCCATTTCTCCAATATATGGGGTCCCACACGAGCAATCAATCTTGTACACTCCCAAGTGGAGAAAAGATGTTAAGGGGTCCTTGGTCGAGGGGATGAGATTTCTTATGGTGGATATGGGTTTGAAAGCACAAGAAATGACATTCTTGTGAAGAATCGATATTCTTGTGAAGAATCTTAGAAATCTTATTGGATATGCCTTCAACATAGGGAAGGGTGGAAAACTGGAAAGGGGGGGTTCCATTAGACTTGGGGGCAAGAAAAGATCGGTTTTTGGAAAACTCAAAAGCTTTGAGGATTTGTTTGTCATGGTAGCCATTGAGCTTGAAAACACAGTAGAGATGAGAAAACTCAAGATCGATGTGGTCTTTATCACAAATGCAATAAGCTCACGTTGCTAGAGTGTTGAGGACACTAGCCTTTTGAGCCGGATGGTGATGGGAAGAAGCATGAAGATAAAGGTCAGTGTGAGTGGATTTTATAAAGACATGATGAGCTAGGGAACCATCCTCTTTTTTGATGATGAGGACATCAAGAAAAGGAAGTTGGTTGTTTGACTCAACTTCCTTGGTAAATTGAATGCACTTGACCAGGTTATTTAAGTGGGAGTGGAAAATGTCCATTTGGTCATGACCATGTGGCCAACAAACATTGGTGTCGTCTACGTAATGTTTCCACCAACGGGGCTTTAGAGGAAAATAATTGAGAGCAGCTTCCTCAAAATATTTCATGTAGAGGTAGCTATGACAGGTGATAAGGGGGAGCCCATGGCAACTCCATCAATTTGTGCATAAATCACATTTTGGAAAGAAAAGAAGGTGGAACGAAGGCAAAGGTCAACAAGAGAGGCAATTTCAAGATTGGTTTTGCATTGGACTAACTCCACCGAGTCACTAATGGGTACCTTGGTAAATAGGAAGACAACATTGAAACTGACGAGGATTTCATTATCTTCGACCTTCTTGTCATGAATAAAATTGATGAAATGGTTCGATTCTTTAATGAAAGAATCATAATGGCCTATAAGAGGAGAGATTAGCTTAGCAAGGAAAGAGGCTAGATTATATGTGGGGAATGGGAGGTGTCCACAATAGGTCTAAGGGGTATGTCGGGTTTATCATTTTTTGGGGCACCATAGATGCGGGGTGTGAATTCCTTGTGAGGGATGAGACGTTTCTTGGTGGAGTCATCAAAGGAAGAAAGGGAGATAACAAGTTTGACTTTTTTGACAATTTTAGAAATCGGGTTATTTGAGAGGGCACGTTAGCTACTGCTATTGGTGAGGTGGTCAATCATTTTGGAGACATAAACATGCTTGTCTAGGATGACCACCACATTACCTTTGTCAGCCTTGGTAATGATGATGTCCTCATTTTTAGCAAGTTTTTTGAAGGCCAAAAATTCAGCTTTGGGGGCGTTGTGATGGGGGGGTTTAGCATGCCTTAATGCAACGACACAATCTTGCCTGATTTTATCAGCAATTGGAATGGGAAGAGATTGGATAGCTTTCTCAATTTCGATAAGGAAGTCTACTTTAGGGATGGACGGTGGAGTGAAGGAAAAATTTAGACCACGTTTTAGAAATTTAAGGGACAAAGGCATCAATCAAGAGCTTGGAAAGGTTGACGACCAGCTTGGATTCCCAATCTTTGATGTATTTGTGGGGGTAGAGATTGGCATCGCTGGTAAATGAGTTAGAAAGGAAACTAAATGATTGGCGGGAGTTTAACGAGGCAGAGGAGTGGGTAGGAGGGTCAAGACGAAAGTAGCAGAGGAAGATTGAGATGACAGATTAAGGCAGGGAGGGGGAGAGGAGGTCATGTGGTGAGAGGGGAGAGGACGAGAAGGAGAGGAAGAGTGGCGATGAAGAGAGTCAGAATAGGAGTCGACATGGGGTTGATCGAGTTGGTAGGCCGTAAGGATACTGGATCAAAGCACTCATTCGTTGGCTCAGGGCTCGAGGAGGGGGTGTGTGCAGTTGGCGTGGGGGAACAAGCACCAAAAGAAGAAAGAGAGAAGAAATCTGTATTAACGCCATTAATGAAATTAACGTTCGAGACAACGGTAATAAGAGACTCACCTGTAGCATCCATCGAACAGGAGGTTGCAGGCACCAAATTCCTTCGCTTGGGCGACATAAGATCCTTCTTGATAGACAGGCAATCCTCCAAAATCTTAGTTCAAAAATTTGGGTAGGCTGGCGTGTCCTTACTGCAATGCATAGCGACAGAGATGGGTGCCATACGCTCTTCATTGGAGTCAAACGACACAGATGACTTGAGGCCAGGCGCTATCAACAGAGGATGGTGAGACTCACTTTTCTGCAAATCAATGCGTGATGCGTCTTGCTTAATAAGCGATTCATTAGAGAGGTGGGACATGGCAAAAGAGGAGGAATCCAGTTGATGAGAGGCCAGGTTCTATTCATCAGAGAGGATGCGAGAGGGAGAAGAGTGCGATGAAAGGGGTTGACGGGAAGGAGAAGCACAAGAAAAGGTGGGGAGAGCGTGGGAAGAAAGCTGGGCTGTGCAGGGGAAAAGGTGTCTCGTGGAGCGGAGGAGAAGGGATTCAGGAAGGTTAAGGCGAGAAAGCTCAAGCAACAGAGTTGGGTTATGCTTATCCGAAAGTCTGGAGAACTTCCTCTTCTGGTTTGATTCCCAAGTTGCCTTTAGACCTGCTGCTCTGGCATGAGATTGAGTGTCCAACATGATCCATAAGTCGTATCTGATAGAGCGAGAAATCTCAAGATGCAGGTAGTACAATCTAGTGGATAGATGGTTAATCATCGCTCTAGTTCTTTGAATCACCGATCTTAATAAAGCTAGACCTGCATGTTAAAAAATGTAGGCGTTGTGATGATTCTACAGATGGTGTTGAATTTGTGCAAAGGAAGGAAGAATACGACTATCCCTGCACCTTTTTAAAAAGGCAAGGTCTACGATCCGCTTTGATAGCTTGATCCTCAACTTCTCGAGAAGCTTAGCTTTGAAAACCATTTCCCTCCCATGAAGGGTAGCAATAGTTGGTATGAGTTTTCCACAGTCCATGTTGTGGAAAATTTAGCTTTTGGATTCAACTGTGTTAGTTTTTTTGTCGACGTTTCGGATCACACTCAGTGATCCATCATCAGGAAGAGGAAGAAAATGAAATGATATTACAGAACAAGACTTAATAAAGGGTGAGGTGGAGGAGTTAGAGAAAAGATTAGACAAACATAAAACTCAATAAAAAATACCAAGAATAAATAAACAAGCAAGCCTAACAAGGAAAAATAAAGTAAAAAGATAAAACAAAAAAATGATAAATAAGCTAGAAAGAGGAAAAATAGGTTGAGTAATAATAGATTAAACAAAAAATAGAAAGTAAGTTCAAATAAGGAATAATTAAAAAAGGAGGAAAGGAGAATGTTATTAGCTTCACTTGATATATGAAATTATTTCATGTTCTTCTGTTCAATCCTTCCTTTATCTATCCAATCATGATAATAGAATGATGAAAATAATCTTAAAAAAAACCTCTAACCAAGCTCGAACCATAGTTCTAACTCACACACTAGTACATTTTTTGAACTTTGCTTACCCCTATTGCGAAACAATTGACAATGTCTACACTATTGAATACCAATAGTCCAAACACTTCACATTCCCGCCAAATTTTTTCCTCAGAGACTAACCATTCCAATATTTGAATATAGGCCTTTGATTACATTTACCTGCCAAGCTGAAGATTAAATAACAACCATTGATTTTGTGATGAGTGGTAGGTTTTAAGCTTTTAACCTATCTAGCAGGTTGACCAATAAGAAAGGGGCAGTTGATAATGTAATTGAAACCCATAGATTGTCACCTAAATGACTAACCACCTAAGATGGCCAGTCAACCATCAAACATAAAAAGGTATTTGAGACCTTGCATTCTTATAAGAAGCATAAACCCTAGAATTAGAAACTTAGTGTTTTAGAAATGCTAAGATGTTTGGATTAAGAGATATGAAAAATTCTTTAGATAAACTCTAAACTTAGCATTTTACCAATTTCTTAATCTCTCTATGCTTCTAACATAGATGAAAACAAGACCATCCATTTAGAAAGGGAATGAATACTAATGACCTTGATTCACATAAGAACATGCCTTAAAACCAATCTTTTCTCATATGTAGAAATCTGCCACAATTTAAAATATCTTTGAGTGCCAACCCAATAACCTTTGAATAACTTCTTTGTAAGATTCTTTGATACTTTTGCATCATCAATATCAACACTATGCATCAATACAATGAACCTTGCATTTGCAACAACACTAGAAGATGAAACCTTGAAGAAACATTTACAATGAGATCATGCTCAATGTCAATGATTTTGACCAATACTCTTTGCATATGACACCATGTCTCCTTAGGTACCTCTGCACCAATACTTTATCTAAAGCTTTGTAATCACTTTGCTAGAGGAATATAGATCTTCTACTCCAATCTCTCAATTCTCATAAAAAATTTTGTCATAAAACAACCCCGCCATATAGTTGACATGAACCACCTTTTCAAATCATGAATATGAATACATCAAAGGGCACATTCAACATAAAAAAAACTCCATTTTTGACATCAATGACAAACATCATCAACACTGTGAACCCACCATGTATGGGTTTTCTTTCTAATTTTTAACAAAATATTTCTTTACTATAATTTTTAACCTTTTAAAATATATTTGCAAGGTTTTGATTTTTTTTTTATACTTTATTTTTTGCACTCTGCTAAATTGGGTGGATGTACAACCACACAACCATTTGGCTAATTTTTTTTTCATTTTTTCAAGTGGCCAAAATAGGGAAAATTTTGCTAGTAGTGGCTGATGTGATGGTTAAGTTGTTGTGTTGTTACTCTTTCCATGAAGTTTCAAACCCCATTGGGGTGTAATGGTTAAGAATTTATATTGGAGATGAGGTCCCCCATTTGTGACCTCATCAATTCATAGCTCCAAGTAAAAAACGTTTACCCCTCTTAAAAAATAGGGTAAATTTTATCTTTTTTTGTTTCTTAGCCATCCTGGATGCCATGATGAGGTCCGTTTTGTCTCAAGAGGTCATCCATGAAAATTTCTCTATAAAACCCTCATATGAAAGCTCAATCCTAGAAAAACCTTTAGACCTAAATTTCTCAAGCCTCAAATTTGTAATAAACCCCAAAAATATTGACAACCCAGAAGATCAAATCTACATAATAACACCTACAACATGTGTTCCATACTTTGTAATGTCTCAAATATACCTTGCATAGCCCTAGGTTCAACTTTGCACCAAATCTACTCAAACAAGGGTTATAAAAAAACTTGGAAGCTCACACCTCCCATCAACCATGAAAGATTTGACACCACTTGTTAGGAAATAATGCAACATACCCACAATATTAATTCATTTCCTATATAACCCCATGAGGGAAAACTAGGCATGCAAGTAACTATAATGCATAAATCAAAATAGACAAGCCACAAGATAACACAAGATATACCCTGGGAAAACCCTCAAGAGGGAAATACACAACCTCCAAAAGCATCCATACTCCATCTATTATTCAACAAATAAACAATACATGGATTTACAAGAGTTAACACGAATACTTCTAAAGCATCAATCCTCTCCAATGCACCATTGATGTATCCAAGTAGGAATCCACACATCCCATGCCATGATTCACAGATTCACTCCTTAAAAAGACTCAATAGTGACAACCCACTCATCCAACCAAGCTTAACCATTAAACATGTGCTTTCTTTTATGAAATCAAGCTCACACAAATATAACCAAGTGGCAAGATAAAACCATGTACCAAAAAACCATGTGAATACAAAACCACTAACCCCTTATTTAATATTGGGTACTAAGTTTTCACTTTACTAAATATTTCTCCAATATTAAATTATTATCCCATGTCTCTCACACATTAAATAATAATACAATGTTATAATACAACATAAAGTAGTCCCCAAACAATTACCTAGTGTGATTAACCGCACCTCCTAGGTGCATCACAACTAAATAATTATTTAATTACAATATTATAATATAACATTTTATGTAATGGTATAAAACACCATATCCCAACAATCCAAATATCCATTCCAAGAGCCATGAAGTAGGACTCAATCCCAACTTTCCAAAATAAAAAAATTGGATCCATCAAATAGTGGTGCTTTATTTCCAAAGAATCCTTCTTAAGCAATTGAGTGTTCCATCTAGCAACTACCTTAAACTATTAGGCTTCTTCAAAGAAATTTGGCTCTAATACCAATTGAAGGGAACACAATCTACTGAGGGAGGTGTGAATTAGTGGATCTAATAAATTCAAAATTCTTAACTTAATCCATAGTTATCAGAATATATGATTCTTCACAACAAACCACACATACAAAAAATGAATCTTCAATACTACTAAGCAACACCCAAAGCACACATACACACAAGAGAACACCAAATATACATGGAAACCCAAGATGGAAAAAACCATGATGAGAATAGTTGCTTGGATCTACTATCCAAATATAGCCTCACAAAGTAGAAATACATAAGTGGATTTTAAAATGTGAAGTAGGCATCAACCTACCAGAGACACCAATACCCTATTGAATATGTAGGCACCAACCTATTAGAGACACCAATCCCTAAATAAATAAGTACAATGAGTAGAATACCAATCCTATTGGAATACAAAGATAATGCTTATAGATCTTCTATGAATCTCATATACATGCTAGAGTTATATCTGACACTCTTCCTCACTACATATGATCTTCTAATACTAGGTTACACACTAAATGTAACTCTTCACCACCTTCTCTTCAGTTTACACCTGTGGAAAATTTTCTTCACAGGTCAGTGTAATTATACTTGACATAATTCATACAATGCATATGAACATTTGAAAGATATAAACATGAAATTACATTAACAATCTTCTATGTCAGCTAGGGATCCGCAAATAGCCAAGACAATATAAGGTGGACCTAAATTCAAATTACATGAAACATGTAACACATTGGTCCAAAATCAAATTTTTTTTCTGCCAAACTTACGTGATGCCATGCACTACCATAGGGATCTAAATTAGGTCCTATCTTGAAACCACATGCAAGAATTAAATTTTGAACACTACTAGTCATTACATCACACATCTCAAACAATAACTGGATGACAAATAGATACAACAAACCTTTTGTCACTTCAAAATTTCTACATGCTGAACATATACTTTGGAAACTCTAGAATATGATAGAATGAGTATAGGAATAATTTACTTTCAAACTACATAGCATACAACATCTCCACAAGGGAGACTTGAGAAACACTGAACTTGATAAATACTAAAGTAAAACATTCTAGAACAATCTTCTAGACCACCACTATAATAGTGAATAGATACACACATGATATTGCAAGCACACAACAATCACACCAACTTTCAGAAGGCAATCAATCCTCAAAAAAACTAATAATGTATGATTCTTGATTTAGTGATATGATAGATGAGATAAATTCTTCATTAATGACAACTTCTAACACACAACATACTACCAAAAATATAACAGATATTTCTGTAAATCTCTACAACTCAGAAAATGTCGAGGGGAATATAATGATAGTGCAAGTAATCCTACAATATTTTTCATCTTTGACATCAATGGCAACCTCTATTCAAAAAATAGTGGGGAGGAATGAGGTGGAGAGAACACCTTTAGTTTCTCTTCTTTACAAAATCCTTAAAATTGACCATTTTTTTGATAAGTATCTCTTCATACTTATAATTTCTTCCTTGGAACTTGATTTTCTACCTCCCATTACCTCTATAGATCAACCTTATTTTGAGGCTTTTCATCATCACCATCTCTAATTATAATTGTCTTAGATATTGTAGAATATGTAATTATGATTGGTGGTATAGATGAGGAAGTATCCTACTTTTGTCTCCTTGATGCATTAATTTTAGGAGGCTTCATAATAATATTTTTAGAGGTTTTGGACTTTATCCATCTCTTGGTCATAATATTAACATGTTTTGTTCTTTATATAGTTTCTACAACCTTATTTTTAGCCCAATTGATAGGTGGGAGAGGTTGAATTTATATGGTAGATATGAAAATAAGGTCCACAAGGTTAGAACAATATTCTTCTAAACCTATATTCCATTGCATATCATAGATGGTCCTTCATCTCCTCACATCACAAAGTTGAATAATGAGGAACTAATATAGGAGAATCCTTGGTTGTAAAGCAATCCTGTATCAACCAAAAACATTTATTTTCTTGCATTTCATTAAGTAGCAGTTTCAACATTTCATTCCAAATTCACTGCATTATCTTTTCTTAGCTCACAAAGTAGGATATAGAATCTACACGAGGTCATCTACATCATATCCAAATTTCAAATCATTTGCATTTGTCTATCGAAGGTTATCTCTCCCATAATTTCATTGTAATTCACAGTCAAAGAATTTGAGGGTGACCTACTCTAGAATCCATAGTGAAAACCTATTCTAGAGTGTGTAGAGCTTAATGGGACATCATATAAGAATTTTGGGTCCAAGCAGATCTTTCTTGGAGATCTGTAATACACTTCATTTTGTGAAGGATTATCTTTCATCTTTTATGGCCAACCTTCACATTTGATCATCTATCATGTTTTATGAACCCTTGAGACTGACACAGAGCTTTATTGGAGTTGGAGAATCATATTTAAGATCATTTGTAAACATTTGAAAGTCTATCATTCAATTAGTGATAGTTAGATAATTTTTTTGAATAACCCTCTCGAGTGTCTGTAATAAGGCCTTTGGCCAATTGTAATGTTGAATGACCTTGTGGTAGGCTAGTGAGCCCTAGTTATTCACCATGAGGCATATGATGCATGCAAGATTACCAATTCAATAAAGATTCTATGTTTGCAAAATATTTTCATGTGTTATTTCCATTGTGTTGACTCTAAGCTGCATAGTTGGAAAATTCTTTTTGGACCCTCCATCTGTGACTGCACCAAGTGGTATCAGAGAAATTTTGCGAGTCCTAAAGACATTCCTTGTGATGATTTTTTTTCCAACTTGAGGCACACTGCATGTGTTTTCAACTGATCACCGACTATGAGGTAGTTGAAACCGTTGTAGCCAGATCATTGAATTAAGGATACAACTAGATCCAAGGGAAGAGATGCCACCAAGGAGAGTGCTTGCTATGGATAATTTCATTGAAAGAATGGATGAATCTTAGAGATGATGCAAGAAATGCAATTCTGATTAGATGTTTTTGAATAAGATTGAAGGAAATGTTTAAAACATAGACATGAGGATGAAAGTGATGATGAACTAGATCATGCTACAAATCAAATTGAATAAGCCTTAGGAAAAGAAGAATAAATATATCAAGTGAAGATGTTGAAGGCTATTTTCAAAATTGGTAAGCGACTTAGGATTGAAATTCAAAATTACATGAGAATTTTAAATCCTAAGGAGTTGATTGATTGGATCAACGACATGAAGGAATACTCTGAATATGAAGAAATTGAAGATTTGGAAAGAGTTATATTTTTAGAAACAATGTTGAAAGGTCATGCGGATTTATGGTGGAAAGAAGTTTAATTGGATAGGAATAGAAGAGGAAAGGAGAAAACTATAAAATAGGATAGGATGGTGAAACAATTGAAGAATCAATTTATACTTGTTGATTATTAGCTTGAATTGTTGAAAATATTGCGTAACCTAAGGAAAAAGGAGAAATTTTTGAAGGAATATACTGAAGAATTCTACAAGATCATTTGGATTGGACATAGTGAAGCAAGCAAAGAAAAGGTGGCAAGGTATATCAATGGACTAAGAACAGACATCCAAAAATAATTAATCTTGGTGAAGATGCCATCAGTTGAAGAAACATACAATTTGCATTGAAAGTGGAGGAGAAGCTAAATAAGAAGTTTGAACAAAGATAGAGAAGTGTGAGAGGAAGATTCTAGAGGAGTAGATCAAAAGCAAGAGAAAGAAGACCTTATGTAGAGAAAAAAATATGGGAAACCCTACAAGAGTGAAGAGAAGGAATGTAATTCATATCACAAAGGAAGAGAATATAGAAATTTCTACTGTAGTGACAAAGTAGGTAATTCATACCACAACAATGGATATAGGAGAGATGAAGGAAGATTTGAGAAGAGAAAATTCAACATAACCTATTTTAAGTGTGTAGGTGAAGGACATAGAGCATTTGAATTCCATGAAGGAATTACCAGAAAGAAAATTGAGCATACCAGAAGAGTAAGTTATGTGGATGAGGAACCTATTGAATCCCCTAATTCAGTTGGAAAAATAGAGAAAGGTGAATCATTGGTAATGAGGAGATATTTAATGCATGGCAAAGTGACTGAGGAATGACCACAAAGAAAGAGTTTGTTCAAAACAAGATGTAAGTCTGAAGGAAAGGTATGTAAAGTTATCATTGATAGTGGTAGCACTGATAATCTAGTTTTAGAAGAGATGGTAAACAAGTTGAATTTGAAGATATTGACACATCCAAACCACTATAGGGTAGCATGGATACAAGATAAGCATAAGATATTGGCATGAATGAGCAATGTTTGATGAAATCTCATATAAGATCACATTAGGATGAAGTATTGTGTGATATTATGCCTATGTATGCATGCCATTTACTATTGGGAAGGCCATGAAAATATTATAGGAAGACAATTCACGAGGAAAGAAGGAACACCAATACTGTAACTTCAAATGGAAAGAGAATCAAGTTGATACCTTTGGAAGAAGAAGATAAAAGTGAAGTTTGTAGCACTACCAGAATATGTTTGGTAGATGGAAGGAAATTTTTGGATGGATTGAGGCATGAAAATGTGTTTTGCATTGATTCCAAAGAAGGGTGGTAGTTCAGAGGCAACAAAAGATGAAGATCCACCGCAAAAAAATGTAACAAAATTATTTATAGAGTATGAATAAATCATATAAGAGAATGCACCAGATGGTTTACCGAAAATCTGAAGTATCAGTAATCATATAAAACTAATACCAAGAGAAAGTTTCCCAAATAAGGTGGCACATAGAATGACACTGATAGAGAATGAAAAATTGAACTGATAGATATAAGAGATGTTGAAGAAAGGATTGATTAGGGAGAGTTTAAGCCCATGTGTGATACCTATTTTACTTGCACCAAAGAAAGATGGAGAGTGGGGAATATGTATAGAATCAAGAGAAATCAATAGGATCATTGTCAAGTATAGATTTCCATTTCCAAGGATGGATGAAATTATGGACTATTTGAGTGGAGAAAAGTATTTCACAAAGATTGATCTCAAGAGTGGATATAATCAAATTAGAATAAGAGAAATAGATGAATGGAAGACTGCATTTAAGACTAATGAAAAATTGTATTAGTGGTTAGTGATGCCTTTTGAATTGACCAATGCACCAAGCACATTCATGAGATTGATGAATGAGGTACTAAAGAAATTCTTGGGTAAGTTTGTCATTGTTTACTTGGATGATATTCCAATTTTTAGTCACACTAGAGAAGAACATTTGTGGTACATTAGACAAGTATTACAAAGATTGAGAGAAGAAAATTTTCTAATTAATGTCAATAAGAATAGCTTTATGAAGAAAAAGCTAGTGTACTTGGGTTTTATTATTTCCACTAAAGGATTGAAGATGAACCTTGAGAATTTTAGAGCAATTGTTGAGTGGCCTACACTAGTAAACATTGGAGACTTGAAGGTCATTCCATGGATTGGCTAGTTTCTACCAGAAGGTTATTAGAATTTTTAATAGAATTTGTACACCTATGTCATAGAAATTGAGAGGAGATAGGAAAGAATTTAAGTGGATATATGAAGCACACAGAAGTTTTGAATTGTTGAAGAAAAAGGTGATAGAGTAGCCAGTGTTAGCATTACCTAATTTTGAAAAATTATTTCAAGTTGATTGTGATGCAAGTGAAAATGCAAGAGGAGTAGTGTTGAGTCAAGAAGGGATACTAATAGCTTATTTTAGTGAGAAGTTGAATGATGCCAGAATAAGATATTCAAATTATGATAAGAAGTTCTATGCGATAATTCAAGCCTTGAAGAGGTGGAGACATTATTTGTTTCCTAAGGAGTTTGTGTTGTACACTGACCATCAAGCTTTGTATTATTTGAATAGTCAAGGGAAGTTGAACTAGAGACATATGATATCGGTTGATTTCTTGCAGAGTTATAAATTTGTGTTGAAGCATAGGAGTGGTAAGTCAAACAAAGCTACAGATGCATTGAGCAAGAGAAGGAATTTTCTGATAGAGATGAGAGTAGAAGTCCTAGGTTTTAAAGAACTAAAACATATGTATGAGGATGATCCAATTTTTTTTGAATCTTGGAGAGCATGTGAGGAAATAGTAGTGAAAGACCAAAGCTAATAGTTGGATTATTTTATTCAAGAAGATATGCCATTCAAAGAAATTAGTTGTGCATTCTGAATATTTTTGATGCGGGAGAATTTGGTCAAGGAAAAGCATAGTGGAGAACTAGCCAGAAATTTTGGAGTAGATAAGACAGTAGATTTGTTGGGTGAACACTATGTTTGGCTATAGATATACAAGGATGTCATGAAGTATGTTCAGAATTATACATTTTTTCAAGTAGAAAAAGGGAATAGTCAAAATACTAGATTGTAAAAACCTTTGATAGTACTAGAGAGACCTTGGGAAGATATAAGCATGGATTTCATATTGGGATTACCAAAAACACAAAGAAGGTATGATTCTATAATGGTAGTAGTAGAATTTTTTTCTAAGATGACATATTTTATTCCTTGTAAGAAGACTAATGATGTTGCATATGTTGCTGGCCTATTTTTCAAGGAAATTGTGAGATTGCATGGATTAACTAAGAGTATAGTTTCAGATAGGGACATTAAGTTCATTGGACACTTTTGGAGGACATTATGGAAGAATATGAAGATAACTCTAAAGTTCGGTTTAGCGTATCACCTACAAACATATGGACAAACAAAGGTAGTAAATAGAAGTTTGAGTAACCTATTAAGATGTTTGGCCAGATATAAAGTAGGAAATTGGGACATAGTTCTACCACAAGAAAAAATTACATACAATAATTCAGTAAACTAGAGTATAGGGGAAAAACCATTTGAGATTGTGACAGGAACACATCCCAAAGGAGTTGGAGAGCTAAGAGACATCAGTATGGAGATCAAGAGAAGTGCAAAAGTAGATGAATTTGCAAAATTCATGGAGATATTGCATAATAGTGTCTGGAAGCACTTGAAGGTAATGAATAGTAAGTACAAGGAGAAGGAAGATGAGAAGAGGAGACATAAGGATTTTGTTGTTGGAGATGAAGTAATGGTATATCTCAAGAAATAAATATTTCCATTAGGTACATATAATAAGCTGAAGATAAGGAAGTTTGGACCATGTAATATTCTTAGGAAGTTTGATTCTGAAAATACATATGAAGTAGAGTTATCGAAGACATTGGGTATATAACCTATTTTTAATATTGTAGACATATATGAGTATCATCAAGGATAGTCAAGTGGTAGTAGCAATGAATTTTATTTTAAGGATAATTTACCACATCAACCATCAGAGGAGATTGTGTAGATTTTGGATGCCAGAATCAAAAGGAGAACTAGGAACAAGCAATACAAGGAATATCTGGTGAAGTGGAAAGGAAAACCAGTGGAGGATTCATCATGGATTTCTTAGGCTAAGGTGGACAAATTTTATTTTCCTGTAGCCCATGGGAAGTGAGGGTTTCACTTTTCTTCCAAGCTCCGTGTCTGATGTAGGAGCATCCCTAGTTGTAAAGCAATTCTATATCAACCAAAAACATTTTTTTTCTTGCATTTCATTTAATAGCAGTTTCAACATTTCATTCCACATTTTATCACATTATCTTTTCTTAGCTCATGGAGTAGGATATAGCATCTACATGAGATCATATACATCATATCCATATTTTAGATCATTTGCATTTGTATACCAAAATTTATCACTCTCAGAATTTCACTGTAATTCATAGTCAGAGCATTTGGGGCTAACCTGGTCTAGAATCCATAGTGAAGAAACTATCTATAGGAAACCTAAGGAACCTGAATCAAATCAGGTCAACCCAAAAAAAATGACCAAAACATCCATTCCTTGAGAGATTAAAATTACAAAAAAATCATTCACAAGCTGAAATTGATCTATTGGGATAGCTCAAATATGTTTGCATTAAGAAACCCCTTATTTAGAAAATTAAGGAAGTTCCAATTTATACCAAAATAGTGAGAGAGTTATGCCTCAAAAGTTTAGGTAGGAAACATAAGGACCCTCAGAATGTGCATGTGTTAGGACAAATTTTAGATATTATGACGGAAAGCATAACTGTCCCCAAGTATATAGATCCTAGGAGCCTTGTTTTGGATGTCAAAATCAATGGAAATCTTATCAAGATTACCTTAATTGACTTTGGGGAAACCATTAATGTAATGACCAAGGAAAATATGGAGTTATTACAACTAATTGAGTTTATACCTAAACCTACTATATTATGTTTATTAGATAGGTCCATAGTGAAACCTGAGGGAATCATAGAAGACTTGGTAATAAAATTAGGCTCATGGGAATATCTTGTAGACTTTATGGTGTTGTAGCCTAAATCTAATCTTGTAGGATATCCCCTCATCTTAGGGAGACCTTGGTTGGCTATTGTAGATGCCTTCATAGGTTATAGGTCTGGTAACATGATCATTTCCAATGGAAATGTAACCAAGAAACTAGTCCTTTATCCACCTACCCAACCACATGCAAACTTGGAAAACATTGTGTAGCCTACCCTAGATGCGGATGATCAATACTCACTATAGAAATTAATTACTATTGAAAGAAGTCTTATGTTAGAAAACCAAGATGAAGACAAGCTTCTTGCAAACATCATGCAAAATAATTATGGTAGGGACTTGCAACAACATGACTATCTAACATGCTTGCAGGACCCTCTATAGAACATAATCCCTGCCAATACATCTAAATCCATTTCTCAAAGTTTCAATACTTTATTTCCACATAATTGTAGTCCGACTATAGTAGGACTTTCCATATCATTTGTTAAAGCATCATCCTTGACTTTTGAAATTACATCGAGGAAGAAATTAAATGTAAACAATCAATTGAATGTTACACAACAGTCCTCACTATTGAATGTGCCACAAGAACACATAGTTAAGAGGGCTAGATTGGACATTGCCTTTTCATATCCATAATAATACTTCTAATTTTTCAATTGGAGTTGTGTTAGGATAGAAAGAAGGGAATATATAGTATGCCATTTATTATATCTATAAGAACCTTCAAGGGGCATAACTCAAATACGTAGTTACTAAAAAATAGATGTTAGCAGTAGTCCATGCAATAAAAAAATTTAGACACTACATCACAAGGTATTATGTATTCATCAACAAAAACTATACAATAATCGAGTATTTGATGAAAAAACCAGTAGTTGGGGGAAAACTTGTGAGATGGTTGTTGCTACTTCACGATTTTGATATAACCATAGTAGACAAACTAGGAAAAAATGTGGTAGCAAAATTTCTCTCTAGATTGCCAAAAAAGAAAACAAAAGATATTGTAGATGATTCATTTCTAGATGAGCACTTATTCGCCCTGTCTCTGCATACATCTTGGTATGCAAACATATCCAATTGTCTAGCTGTAGGGAAAACACCACCACATCCCTCACCAAGGGAGAAAAGGCATTTAGTTCAATTTTTTTCCTTATTCATGGGTAGTTGGATATTTGTTTTATACAGGGCTTGATAACATAATGAGAATGCACATCAGAGAATATGAAGTCCATGATATTCTAAAGGCATGTCATGATGAAACTCATGGAGACATTTTGCAGCAAAGAGGACAACTCTTAAGATTTTGACTATTTGTTATTATTGGCCAAAACTTCATAAAGATGTAGTAAAATATAAAAGGAACTATGATAGATTTAGAGGATGGGACAACCTACAAAAATAGATGAAATGTCATTAATTCCACAACTAGTCATAGCACCATTTTGTAAATGGTAGATAGATTTTATTGGTCTGATATGTCCAAAATCCAACAACAAGGAATATATATTGGTTTGTACTAACTATCTTAAAAGATGCGTGGAGGTAAAATCCTTGAAATTTGCATGGGATGGAAATGTTGCAAAAAATTTATATGAAGATATCTTTACAAGATATGTTGTTCCTAGAGAGATAGTGACAAACCAAGGGCCACAATTTACCTTAGACATGATTACCAAGTTAGTGTAAGAATATGAGATAAGGCATAAAAATTATACACCTTATCACCCTCAAGAAAATGGATGAGTGGAAGTAACTATTACGGAAATAGAAAACATTATAACAAAAATAGTGTAGTTACACATGAAGGATTGGGCAGCTAGGTTACCTAAAGTTTGGGTTTACAAGACAACTTGAAAAATAACAACATGCTTTACACCATATGAATTGGTGTATGAGAAAAATGTAGTCCTTCCAATAGAATTTGAATATAAAACTCTAAGGAAAATAGTAAAATTGGACATGGATATAACTGAAGCACAAAAAGAGAGGTTGCATAACCTTAATGCACTAGATGAGATCTGTATTGAAGCAATAAACTACATTGAAATTGTGAAAAAAAAAGATACAATGAAATGATTAGTTTATCAAAACAAAATAATTTAATGCAAGTGATTGAGCACCTAATTTATGATTCAAGTTATATGGATTACAAAGGAAAAATACAAACTAGATGGCTTGGGCCATATGAAAGCAAGACAATTTTTCCAAATGGAGTAGTTCAGTTATAGACTATTGATGATGTCAGGTTTTTATTATTAGTTAATGACCATTGGTTGAAACTTTATAAGAGGCCATTGAAGAAGGATGATTTCCTACTATCCTTACAACATCAATTTGAGCCAACAATACAAAATTCTAAAATAGAAACAAGAAATTCATCAAAAATATCAGCAAATGAGCCACACAACTTGTCTCTTGCTATTTCATAGGTATAATCTTCAAAAAACAATATCAATGCACACATTGCATAGGTGACATTGGAAAATATTCAGTTTTTGATAGATATCAATGCTTAAGGGACCTACAAAAACATGCCCCAAGGCACGTTGTTTAGAAGGGACTTGTTTCATTCATCAACTTGTAGCACTTGCACATCCATCCTTTTAGCCATGCCTGTACAAACCATCACATATATTCATTATATTGAACTTCACTTTTCTATCACATGTAGCAATCAAATCACCTTTTTCACATAATTTATATCATGCATTAACTTCCACCTTTCACATCACATACTTTGTATAGCCTTTCATTCATAAATTCAAATTCATTTACCACATGTTAACCTCATGCTCAATTACACTCCATGCCATGCTTACTTTCATTTCATAACCATCACTTTATATCATTTCAAATCATACTACATGGCAACACTCAACAACTCCACACACGTTGAACCTCATCTCACATCATATCAATAGGTACTCTTCATATTAATTATTATAATTAAGAATAGAGCTTAATAATTTTGTATATGTTTATTGTTGGCATATGGCTTGTAAGAGTTTTCATTGATGGAAACCTAAGGAATGCATCCAATCTACAATACAGTTTTAGTTTACACTGACAAAAGAGGATGAAGAATAGGGAATTTGGTAAAAGGCACAAATGATGATCTGAATATCTCACTGGACTATTATTTTGGGTTGTGGATCTCTAAAGAAGGTTTGTTGATGTTTTATGATGCTTATTTTGTTGGATGTTGTGGTTGAATTGCTGATATGTGGTTGTCATTTATGTCAACACTATTAGCATTGATGATGCTTAAGGCTGTATATGCCGAGGATATTGAGAAAATTGTAAAAATAATATTGTTGGCAGCGAGTGAAGCTGAGAAGGTCAGAATGTTGGAAAGTTCCATACATTGAATATATGAAGGTGCGCTTAAAAGGGTTTTTTGATGAAGCTTTCTAGTATGTTTTTCGAAAGTTTCAGAGGTTCACATCAAGATTTGTGGAAGTTATGAAGATCTGTGTTCCTACAATTATTCAGTTTCTGTAGATGGCATTATTGAATGAAGCAGATGAAATTCTGATAATTTCATGTGTTGCACATGTACCTGTGACGTTCATGGATGAGTCTAGATCATACTCTATCTTTGATGTATGTCTGCATTGATCAGAGTGTTCGTGATTGAAGATTTTTTTGATGTATGTTCGAGTTTTCATGTTCTTGGCCGATACGGTGGTGTTAGCATGTTGCAAATCCATGAAGATTAATATTTTATTGTCTGGAATGTTTGAAGGTGTTTGTTTGGGTCCTCACTATGTTTTGACCAACTAGTGTTGGTGTGCATTGAAATTTATTCATGTATTGAGGCCGACAGTTGTAATTTATTCTTTATTTGAGGTCGACTGAATAGTGGATGTAAATTCGTATAGCATATATATATAAGTGTTTGTTTTCCGCATTTAGAGAGAATGCTCAATGTGTGCAAGAGATGTACATGTGCAAATAAAGGTCAAATATTTCAAGAGTAGAGCATAGTGTGAAGAAGTTTGAGCAGAGTGTGGAAGAGTGTGTAGAAGTTTTTGTGCACCTAACTGGAACTATAATCAGGATTTTGTAGAAGCTATTTTCTCTGTTCAACTTCATCATATGGATTTAATCTGATTATTGTATGTAAGGTAGTGAGTCTTCCTCTGAGCAATGTGATCTTGGAAGTGTGCCTAAATGCAAGTGCATTCCTCTTTTATTCTTCATTATACTTCTAATAGGGTATAATCTTGTGGACTAACGTCCATCGTGTTTTTCCCCTAATAGGGTTTCCAAGTATAAAATCTTGGTGTTCATGTATCTCTAATGCGTTATTAATTTATGATTGCATTGTTATTTATCAGATCTGAGATTTAAGGTTGATTAATGTTGTATAAGTTTGATTTTGGTAACAATTGATTCATGCCTCCCTTAGTTGTCTATCCTTTTTTTTTCCAACAATTGGTATCATAGCTAGTTTGTCTAAAGAAGCCTAACAACTTGAGGTGATCCGAGATGGCATCGTACAAGAAGGATAGTCATAGATTCGATGGTACAAACTACTCCTTATGGAAAGTCATAATGGAGTGTCATTTGAAGTGCATTGTAGAACCTTTCTGGGAGATGACACAAAGTGAATATACTATTCTTTAGAATGGTTTGTCCTCTGAAGATGAGATCAAGCAAGCAAAAGCTAATACTAGGGCTATTGAAGCATTATTGAGTGCTTTGACATATTCAGAGATGAAAAATGTGTTAGGATTGAAGACTACATACCAAATCTGGAAAAATTTAGAAACATTGTATGAAGGAGATGCACTAGTGAAAATTTCTAAGCTACAAAGTCTAAAAGGAAAGTGGGAAGACTTGAAGATGAGTGAAGATGAAAATATCCTCTTTTTCTCAAAAGATAAATGAACTGGTGATGAACATTAGGTGTGTCGATGGAACCTTGGATGATGAATAAGTTGTGGCTAAGATACTTAGATCTATGCCTCCCTCATACAAAACAAGAGCTCATGCTATTGATGAACTCAGGACAATGACAAATATTACAAGAGACATGTTGATTGGAAAACTTGTTGTATTTGAGTTGAGTGAGTTTGGTGAATCTTCTCCTAAGACTGAATATGCATTCAAAGCTACAGTATCCAAAAAAATCCAACAGAGATACAATCTGGGTGAGAGTTCCAAAAGGACATTCAAATATGAAGATGAAATAAAAAAATATTGAAGATGAAGAAAGAGAATTAGAAGAACTGGAAGCATTGATTGTGAAAAGAGAAGGAAGAGGTCACGGTAAGTACAAAGGAAAGTTGCCTATCAATTTTTTTTCTTGCAATAAAATAGGTCATTTTTCATCTAGATGTCTTGAAAGAGTTTCTAAGTACAAACTAGAGAAGACTAGATTTCAAAGGAAATGTTATTATATTGAAGAAGGTGTAACTAATGAAGAATTTGATAAAGAAACCAGAAATGAAGATGAATGGGTATTTATTACTATCAAAGAAAATGGTCAGGTGTCCATTGAATCTACTAGTAATGTGAATGTTGAGAAAGCACTTGCAGAAAAAAATGAAGAAAAGGACTAGTGGGTAATTTCCAGTGGATGCTCACATCATATGACTGGTGACAAAATATATTTTTTAATCTTGGAAGACTATAATGGTGGTGTTGTAAGATTTGGAGACAACACTTCTGGTGTGATTTGTGGCAAAGGCACTATTTATTTTGGTGGTAAGCATAATACTGATGATGTTATTTATGTAGAAGGCTTAAAGCATAACTTGTTAAGTGTTGGGAAGATGGTAGACAAGGGTTACAATCTGCAATTCAAGGATGGTAAGTGCAGAATAAGGGGAAGTTCTAGAAATATGATTGCTTCAGGTACAAAGACAAAAGGTAATATCTTTCATTTGAGTGTTGCTAGTGAAAGTTGTTTAATTTCTTAGATTGATGTAAGCTAGTTATGGCATAGGAGGTTGTGTCATGTGAAATTTGATAAAATTGTCAAGATAAGAACTACTCAAGAAGTCAAAGATCTTCCTAAGTTAGTGAATCCTACTGACACTATCTGCAAGGAATGTCAGATGGGAAAGAAACAAGAAATTATTTCCAAAGCAAACAATATAGCTCTAATGGAGTACTGGATTTGATACATACTGATCTATGTGGTCCATCCAGAATCAGAAGTCTACAAGGTGAAAGGTATTTTATGTTTCTCATTGATGATTATTCTAGAATGATATGGGTTGCTTTCTTAAGAGAAAAACATGAAGCATTAGGAAACTTCAAAAGTTTCAAAGCTATGGCAGAGAATGAGATAGGTCAGAAGATGAAATGTCTAAAATCAGACATAGTTGGTGAATTCACATCTCGAGAATTCAATTATTTCTATGAAGAGCATGGAGTCCAAAGATAGTTATTTGCTCCTTAGACCCCTCAACAAAATGGAGTTGTTGAAAGAAAGAACAAAACTGTTCTAGACACTTCTAGAACCATGATGCTAGAATCAAATGTTCCTCATTTCTACTGGAGAGAAGCTGTAAGTACTGCTGTGTATACCATTAATAGGGTGTATGTCAACAATAATTCTGGTAAGACACCTTTTGAGCTATGGTTTGGTTATAAGCCTACTATCAAGTATTTCAAAAAATTTGGAAGCAAATGTTACATCAAGGGAGATGATGATATAGGCGAGTTTGATGCTAGAAGTGATGAAGGAATCTTTTTCGGTTACTCTAGTTAAAGTAAAGCTTATCGGTGCTTTAATAAGAGGCTAAATAAAATGGTTGAAAGTGCAAATGTCAAAGTTGATGAAGATATTGTTAGACCATCCAAATATAGTGGATATGATTCAGATGATCAAAATGATAATAATAACAATGATGTTTAGACATAGAATCAACTTCAGATTGTTTTGGTGAACCAAGGGAATCAAGAAGCAGAGACTAGCAGAAGTGCAGAAGAAAGAACACAAGAACAAGAAGTTAGAGAAAATCCTAAGACTCCCAAATATGTAAGGAAAAATCACTCTGACAGTCAGATCATAGGAGACAAGAGAAAAGGTGTGCAAATTAGAAGAAGAATTTTGGAAGAGTACTGTCTAATTTCCAAAGCTGAGCCTAGCAATATCAATGAAGAATGCAAAGATGAAAATTTGATGAAAGCCATGAAAGAAGAACTAATGTAGATAGAAAAGAATGATACATGGGATCTTGTTCCTAGACCTTAGAACAAAAATGTGATTGGAACCAAGTGGGTGTTCCAGAATAAGCTGAATGATCAAGGTGAAGTGGTCAGAAACAAAGCAAGACTGGTTTGCAAAGGGTACTCACAGATGGAAGGTATTTATTTTGAAGAAACTTTTTCCCTTGTTGCTGGAATTAAAGCTGTAAGATTACTTCTTGCTTATGCTACTTTCAAGAATTATAAAGTCTATCAGATGGATGCAAAGTCAGTGTTTTTGAATGGTGAGCTAGAAGAATAAGTCTATGTTGAACAATCAAATGAATTTCAATTGACTGATAAAAAAGACATGGTATGTCGATTGAAGAAATATCTACATGGACTTAAGAAAGCTCCTAGAGCTTGGTATGCTAGATTGGATAAATACTTATTAAAGCTTGGATTCAATAAAGGTACTGCTGACAACAATCTATATTTCAAGTTGGATGAAAATAAAGAATTTATCATTGAAGTGTTTGTTGATGACATTATTTTTGAAGGTGATGATGATTTGTGTATGAAATTTTCTGATGAGATGAAAAGTGAGTTTGAAATGTCAATGATAGGAGAGTTGAAATTATTTTTAGGATTGCAAATAACTCAGTTAAATGGTGGAATTTTCATATCTTAGTCTAAGTATGTGAAAGAGCTACTAAAAAAGTTTGGCATGAAAGATTCAAAGCTAGTTGGTACGCCTATGATATTTGGATGCAAAATTACACAAAATGATGATTCTCCTAAAGAAAATTAGATAAGATATAGGTCAATGATTGGTGGATTAATTTATTTGACTCAAACCAGGCAAGATATAATGAATTTTGTATGCATGGTTTCTAGATTTCAAGTTGATCCAAAAGAGTCTCCTGTAATTGCTGTGAAAAGAATTTTTAGATACCTGAAAGGGATAGTTGATCTTGGTCTTTGGTAACCTAGGGATGATAATATTATCCTGAATGCTTTCACTGATGCTGATTGGGCAAGAAATGTGGATGAAAAGAAGAGTACTAGTGGCGGTGCATTCTTCTTAGGGAAGAAATTGGTATCTTGGCTAAGCAAAAGGAAGAATTCTGTTTCATTATCTCCTATTGAGGTAGAATATATTGTTGCTGCAAATAGTTGTACCCAAGTATTGTGGATGAAGAAAATGTTGAGAGATGTCAGAATTGAGTACGAAGAACCAATTTCCGTATTCTGTGATAATTCCAGTGCCATTAATATTTCCAAGAATCCAATGCTTCATTCAAAGACAAAACATATATCCATTAAATATCACTTTTTGAAAGATAAAGTGAGTGACAAAGAGGTTAGACTGGAGTATATGCCTACCAAGGAGAAAATTGAAGAAATATTTACTAAGATGTTGTCTAAGGATACTTTTGAGTACCTTAGAGGCAAGTTAGGGGTGATTTCGCCTCCTAATAAGAACTAAGATGAAGGTCTTGGCATCAGTGCGTGAATTCATAGCCATACCTTATTCCAGATTGATGTTATGGTGGGTGCTACTCAAGGGGAGTAGTCAGATGATTCAAACTTGTGATCAAAGCATGTGTACCTTTTCCATTGATGTCAAAGGGGGAGAGAAGAGCAATGTGAAAAAAATGGAAGAAGAAGGAAATAGGAAAAGAGTGCACAATCTCAGGGGGAGATTGTTGGAGAAGAGCTAGTTGGGTTGGTGGCATTATTTTTCACATCATGTGTTGCCATCAATTCCAAAGGGGGATATTGTTGGATGTTGTGGTTGCATTTCTAATATGTGGTTGTCATTGATGCCAACACTATTAGCATTGATGATGCTTAAGGTTTTATATGTCGAAGATATTGAGAAAATTGTAAAAATAATATTGCTGGCAGCCAATGAAGCTGAGAAGGTCAGAATGTTGGAAAGTTATGTACATTGAAGATCTAAAGGTGTGCTTTAAAGATTTTTTTGATGAATCTTTCTAGTACATTCTCTGAAAGTTTTTGAGGTTTGCATCAAGATTTGTGGAAGTTATGAAGATATGTGTTCCTACAGTTATTCCGTTTATGTAGATGGTGTTCTTGAATGAAGTGGATGAAATTATGGTAATTTCATGTGTTATGCATGTACCTGTGACATTCATGGATGAGTCTAGATCATACTCTATCCTTGTTGTACGTCTACATTGATCAGAGTGTTCATGATAAGAGATTTATCCGATGTTTGTTCGAATTTTCATGTTCTTGGCCGACATGATGGTGTTAGCGTGTTGCGGATCCATGAAGATTAATATTTTATTGTTTGGCATGTTGGAAGGTATTTTTTTTGGTCCTCACTATGTTGTGACCAACTTGTGTTGGTGCACATTGAAATTTATTCATGTATTGAGGCCGATAGTTGTAATTTATACTTTATTTGAGGCCGACTGAATAGTGGATGTAAATCCGTATAGCAAATATATATGTGTTTTTTTTCCTCATTTAGAGGAAATGCTTAGTGTGTGCAAGAGATGTACATGTGTGAATAAAGGTAAAATATTTCAAGAGCTGAGTAGAGTGTGAAGAAGTTTGAGCAGAGTGTGGAAAAGTGTGTAGATGTTTCTGTGCGCCTAACTGGAATTGTAATCAGGCTTTTGTAGAAGCTATTTTCTCTGTCAACTTCATCAGATGGATTTAATCTAATTATTGTATGTAAGGTAGTGAGCCTTCCTCTGAGCAGTGTACTCTAGGTAGTGTTCCTGAATGCAAGTGCATTCCTCTTTTATTATTCATTATACTTTTAATAGGGTATAATCTTGTGGACTAACATCCACCATGGTTTTTCCCCTAATAGGGTTTCCATGTATAAAATCTTGGTGTTAATGTGTCTCTTATGTGTTATTAATTTATGCTTGCACTGGTATTTATTAGATCTAAGATTTAAGGTTGATTAATGTTGTAGAAGTTTGATTTTTGTAATAGCTGATTCAGCGCCCCTCTTAGTTGTCTATCCTTGTTTTGCCAACATATTTTTGAATTATACTGATACGCATTCACTGGTACATGATCTAGGAGATCTGGTGCACTTATCTATTGATTATCTATGCTTGAAGGCCAACCAGATGAATATAGTAATCGCGAGTGTATAAGGAGTAATTAATCAAATGTTTTCATGTTCTATTATGTTTGTTTAGGTCCTCTCTTTGTCTTAACTAGCTTTGGAGGATGCACATAAATAATTAGTGGTGGATTTGGCCGACTATTGAGAAGAAATTAATGTTTTATGAAGATGACATATGAATGATCAAATCTTTGATAGTGGATATAAATATGAGATCGGTTTTATCATTTTTATGTGTATCATATGTGGAGAAGTGTGTAAAGGCAGCAAATATATGAAACATGAATATGGTGCAAAATTCAACAGAGTATAGTGTGAATTTGTCTATGTATGATGTGAAGAGAAGAAAAGAGCAGAGTAGAGCAGAGCGAAGTGCATAATTAGAAAGAAGATCCAAAATCAAATCTATGAGCTTCACCGAAACTATAACTTGGCATGAATAGATGTTACTATCTCATTTCATCCTTTAGATGGTTTTAATCTGAATTTTGTAAGGTAGTGAGCCTTCCCTTTAAGCAGTGAGCTCTAGGCAGTGTTCCTGAATGCAAGTGCATTCCCTTTTGTAAAACTTTATTTGAGTACTCAAATTGTGGATTAACCTCCACCATGTTTTTTCCCCTAACAAGGTTTCCACAAAAAAATATTTGTGTTATGGTGTTATGAATGTTTCCTCTAAATGCTTGCATCTTTATTTTAATGTAATGCTAGAATGGATTAAGTTTCAGAGTAATAAAAGTTAAGATTTGTTGAACATTGATTCACCCCCCTCTCAATGTTCCCTTGAGTCCAACAATTGGTATCAGAGCTTCTGGTTCTGCGAAAGAAGTTTAGCAGCTTGAGGTGGATCTTGGAATGTAATGGACTTTGGTAGTCTTCAGCAACAACTTTTGGTGGCACTTGATAACCTTGATCAGTCTAAAGAAGAAGTACATGAATTGAAAGAAAATCTTAGGGATGTTAAGAAATTCATTCAGTCATTGAAAGATCAAATTGTTAAATCCAGGGAGAAAAGGAAGGATCTCTATGACCAAATACAATAATAAGAGAGTGAAAAAATGGATGATGCTCACCTGAATCAAACCTTGAAGGAAATAACTGAAGAATGTGAAAAGCTTTCCAGAATTAATGCTACTCTAAAACATGAGATGGAATCCATGGTGATGAAGCTAGCTAAAGAGATTGAAGAAAGGAATAAGAATGAAGAAAATATTGTTCAGTCCTTAAAGGAGAAATCTGATGAATGCAGAAGAATAAATGGAGAATTCATTTAGATGGAAAGTGAACTGCTACAATTCAAAAATAATGAAGAATAACTTGGTAAGAAAATTATTATTCTCAGGAATGAACTTAGTGCTGCAAATGAGTACAAAGAAAAGTTTAAGATCAGTTCAGTGAAGCTTGATGAGATGAATCAAGGAAAAAAGAGTGGAAATGATAAGAGAGGTCTTGGATACAAAAAAGGAGAAAGTTCCAGACCTGAACAAAAGAATTTCAGACAAGGAAACCTAATAAACAAAGGTGGAAGGTATCTAGTAAGACAACCTAATGCTAAAAAAAAATGGATATTGTTTTGCTTGCAATAAATTTGGCCACAGGGCTACTCAGTGTAGAAGTAATATGAAATCAATAGATTCATCATTTTCTAGTCAGTGTTTCAAATGCAAAAATCTTGGTCATAAATCAAATGAATGTAGAAATGTGTCAACTACTTTGTCAATAGAAAGAATGTTGAATGTTATACATGTGGAAGACTTGGACATATTGCTAATTAATGTAGATCAAGAGGAAATCAATGGAATGACTATTTTAGACAAGGAAATACTTTGTGTTACAATTGCAACAGATATGGTCACATTGCAAGGTTCTACAGAAACAAAACTATGGATAGAACAGGTCCGATATACAAAGGAAAAAATATATAGGGAAATGACAAAGGAAAAGGAAAAGTAACTCCAGATGAGATGAAAAATACATGGGTATGGAAGAATGATTCTGATGTTGGAAATGGTTCTACACCGAAACCTGCTTCCGGTAATTCCTCCGGTAACTGATTTCAGGCCACTGGCCTAGGGGAGTTTTTTCAAGAAAATATTTCCTCCCCTACTGGTGGATGGCATCGGAATGAGAAGAATGGTAAAAAAAGGTGTATTTATGATGTGTAGAGGTTTTGGAGAACTTTCACAAGAAATTTATGAGAATTCAAAGGTTTGCAAATTTTTTTTCTCTTGCTATTTGAGAAAACAAAGCACTTGAAAACCTAGGGCAAATGCATTTATTGCATGTGTGTGAACTATAAAATTAAATTTGTAATTTTCATTTGTCACTTTGCATCGAAGAATAAAATAAGGAGAGCACTCGCTAGAATAATTTTGAATCAGAGAAGTTGATTCACCATCGAAAATTGAAATCTATCAGGTATTTCAATTGTCTTCAAAATTTTCATATAATTTGGTGTGCGATTGTTAAAACCTAAGAGCAGAAATAAAAATTGAACAAATCAAGAATTCAATCATTCTAGACAAATATAACAGTGGAAAGATTAGGTCCATGAGTAATTTTTTATTACCCAACGAATTGAAGCAATTGAGTGAAGCCAAACATGGAAATTTGGATATTTGGAATGAGTTTCCATACTTTGAGGAAGCAGAATTTGTCAAATTCATCTTGAGAAAATTACATAATGATATTTCAACTTTGGAAAAACCCTACATTATTTCAAAGGAGGTAATTGAGAATTTGACTGGATTATGCAAAATGGAAGATATACCAAGGACAAAATCCATTTGAAACAAGGAAGTTGAAACCCTAATTGGAATAATCAAAGGGCACTAATTATTGTGAACATTGCACATGGAATTTGATATAAAATATTTTTTAGAAATTGAGAAGGAGAAACCTCAGCTAGTGTAGTCTATATTTCTCACAAAATTATCATTGAAGGTCAAGAATTTGACCTGTGTGGGTTGATAAAGGATCAACTAATGGATAATGTGCAACTGAAAAAAGAAATGGGCTACCCTTTCAGATTTGGTACTTTGATCATATGCTTAGTAATGTATTTCTTGATTTTTTTGCCAAAGATCGACAATGTGGTATGGAAAGAAAACAAATCGGTATGGAAACAAATATACTCATACTCTAGGAGTTTGACCGATAGGGATCTAGAATTTGAAATTTTCTTCAAGAATGTGCTTGGAAAGTGTGGTTTAGTCAATATTTCCTTTCTAGTAAGAACAATTGAAGTTGGTTCCTCTTCCAGTGGCTTGGATAAAAGGAAGAAAAGAGAAAAAAATTTGTTGAATACAACCCTCCAAAATGCAAAGTTCCCATAATTGAGGGAAAAAGGAAAAAAAGGAGATTATGGATACTCCAGACGAAGAGTCTGATGAAGAAACTGAGAAAAATGAACCAGAACCCGAGAAATCCAGTGAGGAAGAATATGATATGTCAAAGGAAATGTTACAATAGCTTATTCAAGAAGAAGGTGGAATGCAGAAGATCGCTAGTTTATGGTCTGTTAGACCATCATATGATTAAGACATGATCCTGAGTGTATTAAATTCTCATGTTGAGAATTGCAAGATCAAATTGGAAATTTTATAGAACATTCTACCTAAGGAGATGATTAAATGCAATAAAGAAACAATGAGCTCTGGGGATAAAGAAAAAGAAGGTGAAGTCATTTCTCATTTGAAGGAGCAGTTCAGAATATCACTTACCAAACTGAAGAAGAAAATGAATGAGTTGAGGCAGTGCATAAATTCAGCTAAGAACATCTACAACTACTGCATCCATTGGCCCCATGTAGTCAGTAATTACAAAGAGAAATTGGAATAGATTGAAATAGAGTTGAATGGAATTGGAAAAAGCTTTGACATGTTGCAAGATTAGGATGGCACCATCAGAAAAAGAATTTGGGAGTTACAGTCTAAACACACAAAAATCCAACTCACCAAGAACACACTTGTTGATACTTTTTGGAAGGTGAAGGATCAAACTGAATGAAGATTGGAGCAGATGGTGTAAATTCTAAGGAAAGGTGAGAAACTAGAAGAAGCAATTACAATTCTGAAATCTTTAACTGAAATTGTCAATAAAACATCCAAGAATAATAGTTTGATTATTACCATTGGGATATAATTAGATGCTTGGAAGAAATTCCTTCCGAAAATGAAGAGAAATCATAAGATAATTTTATAAAATAACACTCAATAGTTTTCAAAGTTTTGAAGTTTTGGTCTAAGGGGGAGAAATTTTGGTACATATAATCAGGAGTTTTGAAGATTTTGAACACAATTTTTGTCTTTATATGGTTTCTATGCTTTGTCATTGATGTCAAAGGGGGAGAGAATGCAGTGAAAAATTATTTATAAATCTTAGGAGGAGAAAGTGCAGCAAAGCTTGGCATCATACTTATAATAATTCCAACACTTAGTCATTTTTCACTAATTGTTGCCATCAATTCCAAAGGGGGAGATTATTTGCATATGTCTTTTAAGTGTTGTCATTGATGACAACCTAATTCATGCATCCGATCTACAATACAGTTTTGGTTTACACCGGAAAAACATGATGAAGAACATGGCATCGAGTAAAAGGCACAAATGATGATCTGAATATCTCACCAGACTATTATTTTGGGTTGTGGATCTATGAAGAAGGTTTTTTGATGTTTTCTGATGCTTATTTGTGAAGTATACTGATACATATTCACTAGTACACAATCTAGGAGATCCGATGCACTTATCTATTGATTATCTGTGCTTGAAGGCTGACCTGACGAATATAGTAAACACATATGTATAAAAAGTAATTAATCAAATGTTTTCATGTTCTATTATGTTTGTTTAGGTCCTCTCTTTGTCTTAACCGACTTTGGAGGATGCACATAAAGAAATAGTGATGGATCTGGTTGACTATTGAGAAGAACTTAATGTTTTATGAGGCTGACATATGAATGATCAAATCCTTGATATCAGATATATATATGCGATCGGTTTTATCATTTTTGTGTGTATCATATGTGGAGAATTGTGTAAAGGTAGAGAATATATGAAACATGAATATGGTGCAAAATTAAACAAAGTAGTAGTGCAAATTTGTCTATGTGTGATGCAAAGAGCAGAAATGAACAGAGAGAAGTACAGAATTAGAAAGAAGATCCATAATCAAATACATGAGATTCACTGAAACCATAACTTGGCATGAATAGATGCTACTATCTCATTTCATCCTTCAGATGGTTTTAATCTGAATTTTGTAAGGCAGTGAACCTTCCCTTTGAGCAGTGAGCTCTAGGTAGTGTGCCTGAATGCAAGTGCATTCCCTTTTGTAAAACTTTATTTGAGTACTCAAATTGTGGATTAACCTCCACCGTGGTTTTTCCCCTAACAGGGTTTCCATGCAAAAATCCTTGTGTTATGGTTTTATGAATGTTTCCTTTGAATTCTTGCATCTTTATTTTAATGTAATGACAAAATGGTTTCAGTTTCAGAGTAATAAAAGTTAAGATAATTTTTTGAACACTGATTCACCCCCCCCTCTCAGTGTTCCCTTGAGTCCAAAATTTATCATTTGTGCATACATATCAACTTAGCATTTAAAATTTCAAATGCTTATTAATTATCCCTCCATTATTTCATACTTACTAATTAAGGAAAATTAGAACCTTTAGTTAGGGGGAAGGGTATTCAAAGGCCATAATTTTTAATCTTTAGCTATTTCTAATTTTTTTTCCATTTTTATTTTCTACCATTCTCAAAGAGGAAACAAAGAGTTCAAAAGTTTAGAAGTAAGAAGAGGTATCTAGTACAAAATTGTGTAAATTGGGTGATATAGTAGAATAGAGCCAAAAAGAAGTGACTTAAGTTGAGATACTACAATGGGAGGAGACATAGTGAGGAGAGAACTAGAAACCCATAATTTTTTGTTGAAGGATAGCCAGTGTATGCCAATATTTCAACATGCTGGCTAGTTGGATTACTTCCTCAGACACATAATTTAATGAATTGATAATCTGATATTTTTCTAGAACTCTACAAAATGATGAGGCAATTTTTAGGGGCTTGAGAGTGGATGCATTAGAAGCTACCATTATGGAAGTATTAGGCCTTCCAAGAAATGGAGAAAAAATTCTAGTAAGGGTAGATGCCATCACAATTAGAAATGAGTTCTCCTTGTAGGGTGAGAACTTGGATTATTATTCTCAATATACAAAATACTTATCTTTATCCTAGTTTTGGGCCTTTGTAGCCTCACATATTAATAGGTATTTGGCTTGTGATGGTAGAAAACCACTGCTATATATAATACATTTCAAATTTCTTAGTCACTTATGCCATGGGAGCCAGGTTAATGTTCTAAATGTTCCCCCTTGATGTTAAAATTTTATACACCCTCTCAGGTTATTCATCCCATGTGATGTTAAAATTTTGTACACCTCCTAAGGTGATTCATCCCTTGTGATGTTAAATAGTCCTTGTTATGTTAAAATTTTATGTGCTCCTTGATGCATGATTTACAAAATAGTCCATGGATTTGGCATAACACAACTTGCTAATTAATGAATTTGAGAATTTTGACATGGCCACCTAGCATAACACAACTTGTTTTTTAGTTGAGCCATGTGTTTCAAAGAAAAATAACAAAATGTAACTTGCTATCTAGTGGATCTATGTAGCTCATGAGTGATTTGGCATAATGCAAATTGTTTTTGATTAACGATAAATAGGTTTTAAAGGGTACGTGAAACCCTATACAAAAAAGAGTAGGGGCAGCAAATATAAAGCAGTAGGTTGCCCACCCAAAACACCAAAACAAGCTAATTACAAAGAAATCAACAACCCATCAACAAGAAACAAAAAGCACCAAGCAACAAGAACAAACGGAAAGAAAAAAACAAGCGGCAATTAGAGAAGTTCCTTAAGCATTCTAACCTCTTATAGGTCCTTGGAAATAATCCTGTCATGCATTTCCATGACCTCCTCCACTTCTTGCCTAGGCACCACTTTGCACTTTTTGGTTTTTCTCCAAGTGCAAACACTCGGCCCTGTGCCCAAGTGCGCGGTCTGCATCTCCTTGTTAAAATTCACCAATATCTACTTGTTCATTGGCTCACTGAAAATAGATCTACCCATCCATTCCTTCACCATCTCGTTGAGGAAAAAAATCCCTTTAGTTGAGGATTACAATTTCGTATTGTTGAGATTGATGATCATGTCTAGGTTCTTACATATCTACCTATAGTTCTATTCCCACAAATACATCCTTGAGCCATAATCTCTCTTCACATTGTCCATCTCATCCACCAAATGACCGACACTAGAATTCATAGAATTAGCCACTCTAAAAATGGAATCCTTCTCCTTAAGACTACAGAGCATGGAGATATTGCATCAAGAAATTGTGTCATATTTTTTATGGAGGTCCTGAATCTCCTAAACTAGCCACATAAGAAAATTGAAAGAAATATTAGCCCCTTCCTTAACTAGACCCAAGGGTTGCATGTAGTCCATGGCACCCTAGAATAAACCTCTCTCCTAATGGGAGCTTATATGGGGATCATCATCCTGAAAACCATCAAGAATGTTAACTTTGGAACTACCTTATCTTTAGAAGTTGACGCATGAATAGAATCCTCCACATCCACCACACTATTCACCTCTCTAGTAGTAGGGGTGTTGGCAAAAAAAATATAGACAACTGAGAGGGGGGGTGAATCAGTTGTTACCAAAATCAAACTTATACAACATTAATCAACCTTATATCATAGATCTGACAATTAATAGTACAAGAATTAAATCAACAACACATCAGAGACACATGAACACCAAGATTTTATACGTGGAAACCCTGTTAGGGGAAAAACCATGGTGGATGTTAGTCCACAAGATTATACCCTGTTATAAGTATAATGAAGAATAAAAAAGAAATGCACTTGCATTCAAGCCCATTGCCTAGAGCACACTGCTCAAAGGGAAGGCTCATTGCCTTACATATAGTAATCAGATTAAATCCATCTGATGAAGCTGAACTGAGAAATTAGCTTCTACAAAAGCTTGATTACAGTTCCAGTTAGGCACACAAAAGCTTATTCAAACTCTTCCACCCTCTACTTAAACTCTTCCACACTCTGCTATGAATGATTTGACCTTTATTCACACTTGTACATCACTTTTACATTGACCACTTCTCTCTAAATGAGGAAAACAATCTCATATATATATCTGCTACACGGATTTACAATCACTATTCAATCGACCACAAATAAAGAATGAATTACAATTTTTGACCTTGATACATGAATAAATTACAATGTGCATGAACACAAGTTAGTCACAACATAGTGAGGACCCAAAAAAAAACCTCCAAACATGCCAAACAATAAAATATTAATCCTCATGGATTTGTAACATGCTAACATCATCATGTTGGCCAAGAACATGAAAAATCGGGAACACATCAGAAGAATCTCGATTACAAACACTTCAATCAATGCAGATGTACAACAAGGATAGAGCATGATGTAGACTCGTCCATGAATGTCACAGGTACATGCACAACACATGAAATTACTAGAATTTCATCTACTTCAACCAAGAACACCATCTATAGAAACTGAGTAACTGTAGGCACACATATCTTAATAACTTCCACAAATCTATATGCGAACCTCTGAAACATTCATAAAACATACTAGAAAGCTTCAATAGCAAACCCTTTGAAGCATACCTTCAGATCTTCAACACATAGAGCTTTACAACATTCTGACCTTCTCAGCTCCACTAGTTGCCTGTACTATATTTTTTACAATTTTCTCAATATCCTCGACATATACAACCTTAAGCAGATTCAATTTTCTCAATATCCATTTTCTTTAGGAGAATCATCTTTCTGTGTAAGTTTGCATCCAATCACCATAGGTGTACCAACTAGTTTTGAATCTTCTATGTCGAACTTGTTCAGTAACTCTTTCACATACTTTGACTGAGATACAAAGATTCCATCATCTAACTGAGTGATTTTCAGTCCTAAAAAGAATTTCAGCTCTCTTATCATTGACATTTGAAATTCACTTTTCATTCATCGGAAAACTTCATACACAAATCATCATCACCTTCAAAAATAATATCATCAACAAATAATTCAATGATCAGTTCTTTGTTCTGATCCATCTTGAAATAAAAATTGTTGTCAGCAGTACCTTGATTGAATCCAAGTTTCAACAAGTATTTATCCAATCTAGCATAACAAGCTCTAGAAGCTTGCTTTAGTCCATAAAGAGCTTTCTTCAATCGACATACCATGTCCTTTTCATTAGTCAACTAAAATCCATCTAGTTGTTCAACATAAACTTCTTCTTCTAGTTCACCATTTAGAAATGCTGACTTTACATCCATCTGATAAACTTTGTAATTCTTCAAAGTAGCATAAGCAAGAAGTAATATAACAACTTCAATTCTAGCAATAGGAGAAAAAGTTTCTTCAAAATCAATACCTTCCATTTGTGAGTATCCTTTCCAAAACAATCTTCCTTTGTTTCTAACCACATCACCTTGTTCATTCAGCTTATTCTAGAACACCCACTTGGTTCCAATCACATTTTTGTTCTGAGGTCTAGGAACAAGATCCCATGTATCATTTTTTCTGTATCTACAACAGTTCTTCTTTCATGGCTTCCATCCAATTTTCATCCTTACATGATTTACTGATATTTCTAGGCTCAACTTTAGAGATTAGAAAATATTCTTCCAGAATTATTCTTCTAGTTTTCACACCTTTTCTCGTGTCTCCTATGATCTGACTATTAGAATGATTTCATCTTACATACTTAGGAGTTTTGAGATTTTTTCTTACCTCTTGTTCTTGTGTGCTTTCTTCTTTCTTCTACTATTTTCTGCTTCTTGATTCCCTTGGTTCACCAGAACAATTGGAAGTTGATTATGTTCTTGAACATTAATTTCATTTCTAGCACCATCATGCTAATCATTTGAATTATAACCACTAGATCTGGATGATTTACCAATATCTTCATTAACCTTGACATTTTCACTTTCAACCATTTTCTTCAACCTTTTATTAAAGCACTGGTAAGATTTTCTTTTAGTAGAGTATCCTAAAAATATTCCTTCATCACTTCTAGCATCAAACTTACCTATATCATCATCTCTCTTGATGTAGCATTTTCTTCCAAAGATTTTGAAATACTTGATAGTAGGCTTATAACCAAACCATAGCTCAAAAGTTGTCTTACTAGAAAGACTGTTGACATTCACCCTTTTAATGGTGTACACAATAGTACTTACACCTTAACTCCAGTAGAAATGAGGAACATTTTCTTCCAACATCATGGTTCTAGTAGTGTCTAGAAGGGTTTCGTTCTTTCTTTCAATAACTCCATTCTGTTGAGGGGTCTGGGGAGCAGATAACTATCTTTGGATTCCATTTTCTTCATATAAAGAATTGAATTCCCATGAAGTAAATTCACCACCTCTGTCTAACCTTAGAAATTTGATCCTTTGACCTGTCTCATTCTTTGCCATAAATTTAAAACTTTTGAAATTTTCTAATGCTTCATGTTTTTCTCTCAAGAAAGCGACCCATATCATTCTAGAATAATCATCAATGAGCAACATAAAATACCTTTCACCTTGTAGGCTTCTAATTTTGGAAGTACCACATAGATCAGTATGTATCAAATCCAGTACTCCATTAGAGCTATATTATTTGCTTCGGAAAGAATTTCTTGTTTGCTTTCCCATATGACATTCCTTGCACATAGTGTTAGTAGGCTTCACTAACTTAGCTAGATTTCTAATTGCTTGAGTAGAGCTTATCTTGACAATTTTATCAAAGTTCACATGACATAACCTCCTATGCCATAACCAACTTACATCAATTTGAGCAATCAAACAATTTTCACTAGAAGCACTCAATTGAAATATATTACCTTTTGTCTTTGTTCCTGAAGCAATCGTATTTCCTGAACTTCCCAATATTTTGCACTTACCATTCTTGAACTGTAGATTGTAACCTTTGTCCACCATCTATCCAACACTCAAAAAGTTATGCTTTAAGACTTCTACATAAATAACATCATAATTATTTTGCTTACCACCAAAAGAAATAGTGCCTCTACCACGAATCACACTAGAAGTGTTGTCTCCAAACCTCACAACACCACCATCATAGTTTTCCAAGCTTACAAATTTTCTTTTGTCACTAGTCATATGATGTGAGCATATGATGTCAATCATTCACTGATCTTTCTCTTCAACTTTGGCTACAAGAGCTTTCTCAACATTCACATTATTAGCAGATTCAGTGGACACCTGACCATTTTCTTTGATAGCAATAAATACCCATTCATCTTCATTTCTAGTTTCTTTATCAGATTATTCATCAGTTACACCTTCTTCAGCATAATAGCACTTTATTTAAAATCTAGTGTTCTTGGGTTTATACTTTTAAACTCTTTTAGGACATCTAGATGCAAAATGACCTATCTTATTGCAAGAAAAACATTTAATAGGTAACTTTCCTTTGTACTTACCATGACCTCTTGATTCTCTCTTCACAATCAATGCTTCTAGTTCTTCCAATTCCTTTTCTTCATCTTCAATTCATTTCATCTCATCTTCATACCTGAATGTTCCCTTGGAACTTTCTCCTGAATCATATCTCTGGTTGCTTTTCCCGAATACAGTAACCTTGAAAGCAGATCTAGTCTTAGGAACAAACTCATTGAATTCACTCAATTCAAATGCAACAAGTTTTCTAATCAACATGTCTTTTGTAATATTTATCACTGTCTTGAGTTCTTCAATAGCATGAGATTTTGTCTTGTAAGAAGGGGGCACATATCTAAGTATCTTAGCCACAATTTCATTATCATCCAAAGTTCCACTGACACATCTAATTTCCATCACCAATTCATTTATCTTATGTGAGAAGGAAAAGATGTTCTCATCTTCACTCATCTTCAAGATGTCCCATTTTCCTTTTAGACTTTGTAGCTTAGCACTTTTCACTAGTGCATCTCCTTCATACAATGTTTCTAGCTTTTTCCAAATCTGGTATGCAGTCTTTAATCCCATCACATTTCTCATCTATGAATCTATCAAAGCACTCACCAGTGTTTCTACTACCCTAGTATTAATTTCTGCTTGCTTGATCTCATCTTTAGAGGAAGGACCATTCTAAGGAATAGTATATGCAATTTGTGTCATCTACCAGAAAGGTTCACCAATGCACCTTAAATGACATTCCATCCTAACTTTCCATAGAGGGTAGTTTGTACCATAGAATCTAGGACTATCCTTTTTGAATGATGCCATCTTGGATCACCTCAAGCTGTTAAGCTTCTTTTAGAGGAACTAGCTTTGATGCCAATTGTTGGAAAAACAAGGATTGACAACTAAGAGGGGGGGTGAATCAGTTGTTACCAAAATCAAACTTATACAACATTAATCAACCTTATATCATAGATTTGAAAATTAACAGTGCAAGCATTAAATCAACAACACATCAAAGACACATGAACACCACGATTTTATACGTAGAAACCTTGTCAAGGGAAAAACCATGGTGGATGTTAGTCCACAAGATTATACCCTATTAGAAGAATAATGAAGAATAAAAAGGGAATGCACTTGCATTCAGGTGCACTACCTTGAACACACTTCTCAAAGGGAAGGCTCACTACCTTACATATAGTAATCAGATTAAAACCATTTGATGAAGTTGAATTGAGAAATTAGCTTCTACAAAAGCCTAATTACAGTTCCAGTTAGGTGCACAAAAATTTCTTCAAACTCTTCCACCCTCTACTCAAAATCTTCCACACTCTGCTCTGAATGATTTGACCTTTATTCACAATTGTACATCACTTGAGAACTTCTCTCTAAATGAGGAAAAAAATCTCATATATATATCCGCTACATGGATTTACAATCACTATTCAGTCGACCACAAGTAAAGAATGAATTATAGCTGTTGGCCTTGATACATGAATAAATTACAATGCTCACCAAAACAAGTCGGTCAAAAAATAGTGAGGACCCAAACAAACACATCCAAACATGCCAAAAAATAAAATATTAATCCTCATGGATCCACAACTCGCTAACTTCATCATGTCGGCCAAGAACATGAAAACTCGGGCACACATCAAAAGAATCTATGATTACAAACATTTCAATCAATGTGGACATACAACAAGAATAGAGCATGATCTAGAATCATCCATGAATGTCACAGGTACATGCACAACACATGAAATTACTAGAATTTCATCTACTTCAACCAAGAACACCATCTATAGAAATTGAGTAACTGTAGGCACACAGATCTTCAAACGTCCACAAATATTTATGTGAACCTCTAAAACTTTCAGACAACATACTAGAAAGATTCAGTAGGAAATCCTTTGAAGCGCACCTTTAGATCTTCAACACATGGAGCTTTACAACATTCTGACCTTCTCAGCTCCACTGGCTGCTTGTACTATATTTTTTACAATTTTGTCAACATCCTCGACATATACAACCTTGAGCAGATTCAATGCTAATAGTGTTGGCATCAATGAAAACAACATATCATCAACACAACCACAACATCCAATAAGGGTTCCCTCCACCACCACCCAAACCTAAATCCACATTTCCAAAATTCACCACCTCACCAGTCTGATTACCCTCAAAGACCTTCAAAAGATCTTCTGATACAATTTGAGAGAAAACCAACCCTTGACTCTTCACCTTCTTCCCACTGCAAGTACCATCCTCAATATCTTCACCACAGACCTCCTCAAAATTGCACTGTGCATGCAAGATGAAGGGTTTAGCTTTACTAGTAGAGGGTTTCTTCCCTCCAAATGAAGGAGCATAGTCCAAGTCAGTGTGGAAACCATTCGACCATGTCTCAGACTCCTCAATTTTTGTCCCCTCACTCTCCACCACCTCCTCAACTAGGAATTTCTTACTCCCCTTCTTCCTAATTGAATCAAGGGGACTAGGAGATTCACCAATAAAATTAGCCTTAATGTAATCAACAATATGCAACAGTAAACCCTTATGTAAGAAAGGGTTTCTTGGGTTCTTTCTGAAATTCACAATGCCCTCTTCCAAAGAAAGAAATAGATAGAAGGGGAACAAAATGATCTTACAATGCTGAAAATGATTAAGCATCACAAAGTGATGACCATACAAGGCCGTAACCTACCATCCAGGGTGAAATACTGCATCAATGCCATGGAAACATCCTACCAGATAGTTTTAATCTTGGACCTATCATAACCACCACAATCTAGCCTCACCATTTTGGCTCTCTCTTTGTCCCGAAGAAAATTCAACCTAGTAGACCTCGATAGATTTTTGTTTCTATAGAACTTTCATGCTTCATTCCACATCCTAGTAACCTCCATAATGAAATCCTCACTAATAGTGGTATCCTAACCAAATATGCTCAGAACCCGGCCATGCCAGGCATCAAAAAACTCTTTGGAAACACTAGTTTTAAAGCCATGCAACCTCTCCATAAAAGGGGTAACCCCACCCTTCTGTAGAATTCCCCACACATCAACATTAACCTTGAGATCATCACATGAAAATGGCTTTGTTCTGCACCTCTCCCCACCCGTCATTCAAAAATTCACAACCGTAGAGAAAAATATAAACAATTACAAATAAACACCAAGGCGAGAGGAAGAAAAAAACCTAGAAAGCATGTTTTCCTGCCAAGTGCAGTACTAAAGGAAATAATGGCAAGGAACCTCCAAAAATTATGATTTAGAGGCCCAAAAATGCCAAATAACTTCACAATTATGAAGTTTCTAATCAACCAGAGATGGCCATGATAACCTCACAAGCCTTTAAATGAGGAGATGACTTCCACCAACAAGCTAAGATTTGTCATTATTGAGAAAATTAATTAAATCAATGGGCAGGATATCATTAGCCTCCCAATGTCCAACTGACATCACCCCATGGTTTTCCATCTAGTTAGCCACCCCATTCACCTCACGAAAGGCATGAGATACATAGATTTCATTAAAATCTTGCAAAATAGAATGGGAATCCAAAATAATTTTTTCAATGGTCCATGAAGGAGGGGAACTCTTCCTTAGGTAGTTAATTATGTCCCCTTTGACCCATAAATTTTAGACCCCTTTCTCCATAGCAAGCTTTATGCCATGGTAGGCTGCAATAGCTTCAACAAAGTGGTTTGTCTAGAATAATGCAAATTACTAGTTCTTATGCGAGCACCATTTTTTCTAAAGCCATATTTGATGGATGATGTTTGGTATTTGAGATAGAATTAATATTGAGGTCTCTTTACCTTACCAACTTGAATCCTTTTAGTGTACTAGAGCCTTGTGTTTACATATCATTTTTATTGTTTGTGTTGTGTTTACCTGTAATGCAACTTTTTTCTGAGTATAAAATTGGTAAAATCAATATTTATTTGGAAAAAAAATTATTAGTGTTATTATTAAGACTAAATATTATAAATTAGATATAAATGCACAAAAAATTCTAATTAATTAGTGTTATCTACTTTAAGATTTAAGCACATAAAATCATCATAAATAATATATAAATTGACATTCAATAAAAAATATGATTAAAAAAGAAGAAATAACATCATTAAAGCATTCAATGGAATCAACTCTATCTCATTTATAATTAAAATATCTTGGGATTTAGTTTAGTATTTATTTGAATCATAGGTCTTGGAAATTTTATTCTCAACCCAAGAAGATATCAGTGGTGTTAGCTTTGGAACAATCTAGGAGGAACAAATTGTATCGTGATGCTCTATACAAGTATTGGTTTTTGAAGAACAATGCTCAACACAAGTGCAAATATGCAAGACCCAGCCAAGATGGTCTCAAGTGTACTTTGTACCCCAGGTTGGACACATTCTATGTTCCCCCTTCTCTAATACCTATAGCTCACCAAACTGCTTCCTTCTTCCTTGAGTATTCTCCATCCTTTTGAATTTCCTCCATGCCTTTTCAGAGTATCACATGAATTGTTTATATATCCTTTTAAGGGATGGTTTCTAAACCATCACACCCTTTCACAAATGTTGCATTTAATAATTATTACAATAAATAATTAATTCCCACCTTTTTAAAAGAGTTTTTATACATATTCTTTATTAATATCTCTTTTAACTAAAGGATCATAATATCTTTTATTTTTCCATCTCCCTTTTGATTCTAATGGGTTATTTCATAACTTTATCTTCTCTTAGAGAAAAAATCACATAACATTTATCCCCTTGTAATTAACTACTGTCCTCAGTAACACAAGATGCATCTGCATCACAACTCAAAGAAACACATGATCAATAATTGAAGATACTAACATTGAATATTTTTATTTTTCACAATATATTTATTTTATTATTTACTTAATTTACATTATTTACATTATTTTCTTCTTTTAATTCATAGATCACCATTTTTTAGCATTATTTTAAATTCACAAGTAGTTTTAATAAAATCACTTTTCCAATCAAAATTATGATGAGAACTATGTAAATGTCTTATGAAATATTTCATGAATTTATAATTGAAAAGATAATTATAGTTTATGTGTTTAACCTCCTATCCATCAACTTTACCATTTTACTCACTCATGTAACTCCTTTAAATTATTAAAGTATTGCAATGTGATCGCACAATAATTACTATGCATATCCAAGACTATGTGGTCACTCATAATTTATAAAAGTACAATCTATATACTCTACATATGTTCCAAGATGATATTCATGCATTTTGGACTACATGAATATCCTCTTTTCATTTATCAAAATAAATATACAAATACAATCTTAGTCCTATACAAGACAAATGTACAAGGTTATTGGGTTGATCAAGTCCAATAACAGAGTACATTAAATGCAATTCTTATTTGGCATCTTAAGAAAAAATTCTATGAACAATAAACTATGACCACCCATAGAAAACTTTCATAATATAAAAAATAGTTCTGACCTTTATTCTGTTTTAGTAGCTAAGGTATTTGAATTTAAATTTTAATTCAATAATGATAATCTATTCAAACATAAATAAATAGATAAAATTTAAGAGGTGTCTCTCCCCCTTTAAAGTTTTAACATGTCCCCATGTCTAATGCTAAGATAATCTAGTTGATTTCATATCTTATAAAAAAATTGTTTCATTCCAACCAACTCATTCAAATGTTATATTTTCTAAATTTTAAGATTTAAGAAGATCTTGAGACCTATGAGTTATGACCCACAACGTAACTCAAAATAAACTTATGTTAACAAATCAAGGTGTTATTTTTTAAATAAACATAACAAGCATGGTAAAATTATAAGATATAATATTAATCATGAACTCCTAAACATTCAATGAAACTCCCCCATTCCTTCATCCACTCTCTACTAAGCCTCCAAAATCCATAATGAATGAATTAAGAACTATTTTTCACCAATTTTCTAAAGCTAAGATAAGAAAGTGTGTATGTAAGTAAATAAAACAATATATTGGTTATTTTATTAGTCTATTTTTTCTTTTAACACCATGTATATATTTCCTCTTTCCATTAAGGTCAATATCATATGAATTTTGTTTATCTATTCAAATATTTGACTCAAATAAAAAGTAGAAACAAGAGAGGATTATATAATTTAATGTTTAGTATATTTCGAAGCAAGCTCAATAAGACCAATACTATACCTATGAAATGGAATTATACTTTATATAATGTTTGAGGTTCATAGATGATATATATTGGTGACCAATATATAATTAATGATAATTGGTTTGTGAACCATCAATATGGTAAGCCATATATACTATAAATTAGACCTCATGTTGTTGTAAAGACAAAACATATACTCCCAATATATCACTATAAATTAAGTTTTTCTTATTGTAAATGGATAAACAATTCAAATTCTATGATAATTGTTTGTCCTCTAAGAAAAAATATAATAAGTCACAAGTGAGAGAAGTAGAAACTTAGCAGCCTAGAGAAGTAGGAAAAATAATAATAAATTTATATGTTATAAGAAGAAAATAAATAAATAATAAACCTTCTATTGAGAATTTTTTTTATTAAATTGGTCACTCAAAATCTTCCCATCTCAAAAGAATGTTTACCCCTCAAATATATAGAAGAATATAACACATACTAGATAGAATAAATTTAATGCACAAGTTTATTTTGTTTATTATGAAAAGATGAAATGCAAATTATTAATTTGGTATACTTGTGAAGAGGTCTGAACATTTGGATGATAATGTTGACACTAAATATTTATGTTATTGACACATATATTTTAACTTTTGAATAACTCCAATTACATCCAAATAAATATAAAATTATACATTTAAAAATATAATTCAATAAAAAATAACTATATATATAATTTATATATTATATTAAAAACCATAATTACTTTAAAAAAAATTGATTAAAAAGGCAAGGTTAATGGGTCCTAACCCATACATCAGTGAGAAATAGGCCTCTCAGTCAACAAAACAAACCATGAAAAGAAATAGTCTTAAAGGCTAGCAACAAAGTAGCAAATATGAAACAAGCTTCACAACCAGCAGAACATGCCAACAAGTCACCAAAAAAAATAAAAATAGTAGCCAACAACAAAAACCACCCCAAGGGTGGATAAGACTACCCAAGCTTCAAACCAATTGCATACATGTTTTAACAGGAACTGAAACCCAAACCATTAGCAAGATAGGCTTTACAGCCAATAGAACATGCCCACATTCCATCCACCAAGCAAAAATACAACCACCTTTCATAAAAACCATCCCAAGGGTGGATAAGACAAACCAAAATTCAAACCAAAACTAACGGATTTTAAAGGGACCTGAAATTCAAACTCCTAGATTTTAAAGAGACTTCAAAATGTTAATATATATTTTTATTAAAAATATTTTTAAATAAATAATTATAATTATAATTAAATTCTTCTTACAGATGAATCAATCCAATAATAATTAATCTAATAAAAATGAAAAAGTTCCTTTCTAAGAACAAAATGTATTACCTTGTTTTAAAAAATATTTAATAAAGAGTTAGTCTACTTTTAAAGAATATGTATTAGCTATTTAGGCTTAAGACATGTTTTGATAAAGACATTCAATTCTATGATGTACAGATTCATTTTATAGGTATTAGTTAGAAATTAAACAAATAAGACATGCAAATTTATAAAAAACATAATTTAACAAAGAGTTAATGAAATGACACACATATATACACATTTATGATGACTTTGTGTGTCCTTACAAGAGAATGCTGAATTTAGATTGAATACTCAAAATTATTGATGAGCTAGAACAACAATATTTTGTGAATTGGCTTATGATGTTTTTTCAAATAAATTGTACAAATATTGCTCACATCAAAGTATCCTGAAATCATATAATGATATGGTGAATGTTGAACAACATCATTATTGAAGGTCAAGATGGAGAAAGATGATGATAGATATGTGTTAGAGATGAAGTTTACATCATCAAATAAACCACTGAAAGATAATAATTATGGAAGGAATAAAATAACTAACAAATTAGCAAGATATATCAACAAGAAAGTTTGAGGATAAAGTGGATAAGAAAAACAAAGATATTGTATGAATATGGATTAGTAGTATAAACACATAATATAGTATCTTTTAGAGAAAATATACATTAGAAGGTGTAATGCAATCAATTTTTTTATAATAGGGATTCAAACTTTTATAATTTCATTTATATGAGGTGAACGAATTGATTTTGAAAATCAATGGTTGAAAATTGTAGAGAAGGATGGAAGACCATTGAAATTATCATCAAGTTTTCCAAAATATTAAAATATAATATATAATTAAAAAAAACTAGTCTCAACTTTAAATTTTAAAAAAAGATAGAGTAAGAATTTTAAAAAAAAAAATTTAAACTTAATTTTTTAGATTTATCCTAATAAGTTTTTAATAAATATATATTTTTCAAATAATAATATTACTAGCAGTTGTGTGTAGTGACATGCAATGATGAGGCGATAGGCAGAGCACAACACCAATGATAGTGATGGAATGGGAGGAAGAGCATGTGCAGATATGTGCAAACAATATAGCCTTTTGCAAACAACTTGTTCAATGTTGAAACATTGTAGGCTTGTCAACAACATGTTGTTGAAAATGTAACGATGGACACTAAACTACAATGCAACAATCAAGAATGCTTTATGGAAATCACCATAAATTGTATAGTGTTCACAATTTTATTGTGTTGTAACCATAACAACAAAATGGAAGGCATAGATCATAAATTATTTCCCCCAAAATCACCTTATTGATATTGTGCCAACATACCAAGGTCTAGAGAACATGAACAACAATGGCTTGTCGAAAACAAGAAAAAAAGTGTATAAGATTAACTATTTTATCATGTGGCAACCATTCCTGCAAAACAATAGATACATTCATATCTGTACTTAGGGAATAGTAGACTATATTTTAAATGTTATATGGAAGAGTGATGTCACAATTGATTGTAGTGATGTACCGTGCTTTGCTTTGTTATATTTTACTTTATTTCTCCTATTTACAGATATGTCTATGTACCATAGTAGATGCAAACAATATTGATATATACTAAGGTACCATTGGAATGATAATCTGTATTTTAACTGTTCTATGGAACATTGATTCCCACATTGAGTGTAGTGGTTGACAACATGTTTCCCCTGTGTGGAGATATACTTAATTTATAGACTATGAAACATAGCAATCTTCTGTGAATCTTATGTGGGAAACATTATGCAAAATGATAGGCACAAAACATGAATGATAAACAAAACAATACTACTTTTAACAAACAATATACTCTTTTCTCAATAGCGCTTTATCCAAAATTGAAACAATATTACCTAAGCTAGAGAACAATAATGAAGAATACCTAATGAGATGAAAAATAAACTGTATAACATTAATTATTTGATCCCATTGCAACCATAACCACAGAGAAAAATCCATAGGCAGAAACCAACAAAAAATTAACAGTAAATAAAATATGGAACACAAAAAAATGAGCCTTGCTCTCTACCCTATCATATTGGGTCATGGAGCCTCATGGGTTCTCACCAAACCCCCGAGCAAGAACATACATTGTACACCACCCTGGTCAATGGTGAAATTAATGTTTCTTAGCATAGTTAATATAGAGTCTATAAGGATGTAGTTGTTTCTTTGAACATTGTAACTGATCTTGCAGTCAGTATGATAATTGTGAGACGTCGGTTATAACACATAACTTCATCAAAATCCGCATTATGGGTATAGTATGCTCTGCAAGAATAACAAAAAAATGTGAAGTTTAGTGCAGTGATCATCTGTTGTTGGTAGATAATATCTAAATGAGGAGATATAAAGAGTTGTGTAATTTATAGTAGATAATATGCAGTACACCTATAATGGAAGGATTGGAAGATATAGACATAGCTTGTGCATCTGGTGGAATCTAGTATAAAGAGAAGAAAAGAAGGCCTATTATCCACCCTACCATATTAGGTCATGGAGCATCATGCGGTCTCACGAAAACCCCTAAGAAAAAAATTATATTATCCACCTTTTTAATCAATGGTGAAAACAATGTTTTGGGCCCTGCTAATTTTATAGAAGATCTATTGGCCTGAAAACATCCACAAAGGAGGATTGTTTGAATTAAGCATGGTCTGTAAAGGTGAAAGAATAATGTGAATTTTAGTGCAATAAATAGGTGCCATTCATAGACAATAAATAAATCAGGAAATTTAAAGAGTTGTACAAAGTATAAGAAGTAATATGCAATTCATTTGTAATAGAATGCAACGATTTAAAAAAATGTTGGCATATCATGTGTGTGGAATGGATTATAGTATGAATAGGGAAAAAGGAGGCCTCCTCTCCACCTTGCCATACTAGGCCATGGAGCCTCGTGGGATCTCACCAAACCCCTAAGAAAAAACATTAATTCTACACCACTTTGGCCTATGGTGAAAACAATACTTTGGGACCTAAGAAAATTGGTTGTCTTTAAATCAATGCTACAGTTTTTTTTAATAAATCGCCATGTAGTTGTGAAATAGAAGATACGATAAAAGATATATAGCCTTACATTATATACAATAAAATGTTGGCGAAGGCCACACACCATACAAACATGCAACTGTAAAGGTATTTAGCATTTTGGGAATGGTGGAAATTCTATATGTATGGAAATGAAGAGGGACAGAGAAGCAGTACAGTTACTGTTAAAAATTGCAACATTCTTTAATCGATGGTGAAATAAATGTTTTGGGCCATGCCAAGTCTATACAAGATCTAATGGCATGAAAACATCCATAAAAGAGGATTTTTTGGCTTGAGTATCGTCTGCAAAGATGAAAGCATAATGTGAATTTTAGTGCATGTGAACCCCTAAACCTGCATATGCACAAGAGCAACAAAACACATTAGTTGTTAGATCAAATGCATGTACACAAGAGTGAGAGATTCCCACAAAATCCATCTATTCAAACTAAAATTAGAAAAATGAAGAACATAAAACAAGAAATTAAACTAAATCCTAATTAAGCCAATAGATAGATGATCCCATGGGGGAATTGGTGCCAATGAAGTGTTGCAATTGGCCCTTTCCCAATTCCTAAGTAGCAATGGTGTGTGATTGAGAAATGGTCAAATCTCCAAAGAGATTTGAGCATAACATTGTTGCAATTTATGAAAATGGTGAATGATTGAGTGATAAGGGAAAATTAGCTCTCAATGTGAAGAGAGTAACTTTGCATGAAGGTTGTGGATGAGAAATGAGGAGAGAAGTTTCTAATTTATAACTTTCAATTTGGAAGAGAAAGTGAGATTTGAGCAATGTGGGATAAAAGATAATCCAATGGCATTGTGCCACTTGTCCACATGTGATTGGATGAGGAATGAGCACATTTTGGCCAATGAGCATGATAAATGCATAAATTTGAATTTTGAAATATTGAAATGACAAGGTGGATGAGAAGTCAAATGGAGTTATGACCACTTGGCTCAATGCAAAGGACATGTAAGAGATCTTAAATGCCTTGTTGGAAGGACCAAGTCCATTTGGCCTTTTTGAATTCAAATGAGGGAATATCCCCTTTTGATGCTTTGTGAGGGAAAATAGATGAATTAATAAATCAAAGTATTTGATCTATTGTGCAAGTTGCATTCTCTAGAGAATTTTCATGAAAGGGATTAACTTAATTATGGTTTTGATTAAATTAATGAAGAATTAGGTGATGTGACAATTTAGACTTAGATTTATGAATTGATTTAAGTCAAGAATTGAGATGAAATGATTTATTAAATAAATGATTTGATTTATTTAATCTAGAGGGAATATGTTAGATTAAATCAAATAAGGTTTAATTTATTTAATTTAATAAGAGGACTTTAGAGAATTTAATCAAATAAAAAGATTTATTTAATTAAACAGAGATGTAAGGTTTATTAAATTAAATTGATTAATTTAATCACTGAAAGAGGAAGACTTAATCCAATAAATAATGATTTATTAAATTAAGAGGCAAAATATGATGAAATGCTGAGAATATGATTTAAGAGGAAATATTGTTAGTAATCAGGATCAAGTGTGCCAAAACGAACTTGTAAATTTTCCATGTCTACATTTTGCCCCTCTTTGAAGCAATGTACTTGTTGCATTGATTCAAAGAATAAACTGCTGTGATCAGAAGTTCACGATTTTCTTGAATTTTTTCAGATGCCCCACTGCTGCCCCAACGAAAGGATAGTGCTGGATATTGCCCCCTCGATAGATTGGATGAAATTTTTTATTTTTTGGGTGATCTCGTGAAAAAGGTGGATAAAGTGCCCGATAGGCCATAAATGCCCTAGAATGTATGAGAAATGCACAAAAATGCCAAAAGGGATGCAGAATGACTCTCGGTTTGATGAAAATAAGATCGGGGGACCAAAATCCTAGTTAGAAGGTCAAATTAGGTCAAAAAATCATAATTTTTAGGCTTAAATAGACCTCGAGGGGTCACTTTCAATACATTTGCAATCTTAACCCTTGAAAAAAATTGACACTTAGAGCTCTGAGACCCTGAAAAATGGCACAATGATAGCTTCCTATGCACGTGTCAGAGCGGGTATGAGTATATCAGTGATCAGTCGCCGCAGGACCCGTGGTATGTACCCCTATCCAACTTTTATTTTTCTCATTTCTCATGCATTAATTAGGGTTTTGGTATGGTCCAAATGATGCAACGCGATATAGCACCGCAGAAAACTCCCAAACAGGGCCGCGCGGTCCTATATAGGACCGTGTGTCAATAGAGCACCGCGTGAGCCAGTTTGCCAACTTTAGCTATCAAAGTCCGCTACTTGCGTCAGTTTCTAAATTTTAGCTATCTAAGTCCACCGCACGGTGCAGTTTGGAAGATTATAAACTGCACCACTTTTGCTATTTCAAAAGCAAAAGGCGATACAGACTACAGATTTTTCCAAGGAAGCTGATGCGGAATTTTTCCTTACGTAGGAGAGACATGAGGTCATTCATTCGAGGGAGCACCAGTGGCCAGTACTCGAGAGATTGCAAGGTATGCATGTATTCATTCAGAAGCAGCTTGGGATAATCGGTCTATGGTATGTTGCACACGTCCCTACTGTTCGGGCACACCTAGGTATGATGCATGCCTTGGCCGATCGGTGGCACAACGAGACATTATCCTTTCATCTTCCTACTGGCGAGGCTACTATTACTCTGGAGGATGTCTGGCACATCCTGCGACTGCCCATTCATGGAGATCAAGTGATTTATGACTTGGAGGAGGGTAGGGATGCCTGCTTTGGTGTCATGGGTATTGACGAGCTTATCCTCTGCGATGGTCAAATCGACTTGGAGAGGTACCGGGGTATAGCTCCTACTTACAGCTTGATTGTGGATGCCATTATTTCTGGTCTCGTGGTTCCTGATTGGCATCACCGATATTTCAGTCCGGATTGGGGATTGGCATGGCAGCAGATGTGCACTCGCCGAGTGTGTTATGCTTGGGGACTAGTACTGCTGGCCTCTTTGTATCGATATTTGCATGAGTTTGCATATTTGGATGGTCGAGCTCTTGGGGCCAGGTTGACTCTTCTGCATATTTGGGCATGGGAGCGGATTCCAATGCTTTGCCTGATTGTGACACCGATCATTATAGATATTGATGATCCCATTGTGTGGTGGTACGGTGGGGCGAGGATTTGCTTCACTCATATGGGTACAGATGGTATAGCCCACTGGCGACGGGTATTAGATGAGATGACAGTGTTTGTCTAGAGGTCGTGGATGGGTGTAGGCCCATGGTATGATGATGCTCAATAGCTCTTCTTTGCTCGCCAGGATAGGTTCATGCAGGGCCAAGAGCACACTATAATAAAGAGGTATCTACTCGACAAGGTAGCCAGGCAGTTTGGCGAGGTATAGGATATCCCCGATGGTCAGTACATGGCACTCTTCATGCATAGCGTGAAGGAGACAACATGGGGGCCACTTATTCCGGTAGACGAGGTAGTATCCTCATTCAAGCAGTTGGTTGCTCGATCGCGGGCATATGATCAGGGTCCAGCAGACACAGGGGTGACTCTGACATACAGGGCATGGTTCAGACCACCGATGAGATTGACAGTTCTAGGGGCAGTGCTTCCACGTCGCAGGCCTAGGGGTAGGTCAGTAGGCAGAGGTCGGGGAGGTGTACCACCAGTGCAGTCAGTAGTAGGATAGGATAGGTAGCCCCAGGTAGTCCCACAACAACAACCAGTAGTACAGCCTGTAGGAAAACCAAAAAGGTAGCCCACAAGACAGTCAGGTCCCCATGATGCATTGATTCAACAGTTACAAGGCCAGGTACAAGTTCTAATAGCAGAGCGAGATGAGGCTCGATATCAGGTTACTACGGTCACAACTGAGAGAGATCAGGCCCAACAAGAGGTTATTGCAGTTACGACCGAGAGAGATCAGGCACGATCCCAGAGGGATTAGGAGATAGGCCGACAGAGATAGTTAGAGAGCGCAACCTCCTCATTGCAGGGTCAATCAGTTGACATTCGGGAGTACAGAGAGGCCATCAGAGAGTCCGAGTACTATTGGCAACACTACCGACAGGCAGTGCCATCAGCCAGCAGAGTGCTAGATTTCTCCTAGTAGACAGGGAGGCGACCGACAGAGGCTCATGGTGAGAGACAGGATGGGGAGGGTAGTAGCCAGCAGGGTTAGGCCCTTTGATCACATGATAGTTTGCTCCATTTTTGATATATGGGTTGTAGTATTTTGGCCTTATTGTACCATGTATTCGATGTATACTTGATCCGATTTGTATCATAACAATATTTTTTGATGATATATATGAGATGATTTGCCCTTTATGTATGGTGTATATGTATGATAATGAGATGTATAATATGCAAATGTATGATATGGTATGTTTCTATTCTTATGCTTATGTGATTTAATGCATGTAATTGATGCATTTCTTTTTGTATATTTTTCGTGTTTTAATGATTTAATGCATGTTAATGATGGTAATGGATGCAAATGATTATGTATGATGTAATGCTGTCTTAAAATGCTTAGAATAACAAATTCCTCCTAACTTAAGACAATGATGTGATGCAATGTGCTAATGATTATGTAGATGTAGAGTGTATGTATTGGCGATGTTTTGATCATTGTTATGATACCATGTTAGTGTGGAAAGAAGATAGAAGAATTGCAAAATTGCAGAATTAGTTAGGATGGTGATGGTGATTTGCATCGCTAGGAATTGGGATTTTCAAAGGGTCAATTGCATTATGTTTAATAACACACATAGGTACGATGATCGAGGTATAAAGGACCAAGATGGCATTGTACCTAGTGTGATGGAATTTGAATCAAAAATCTAATAGGAGTATTCTTGTTCACACTTAAAATACATACTTCATTCAAGATGTAGTTCAGACATTCTAAACATCTCAGACCAAAACACAGAAAAGAAAGCTTTCCTATGTGGTCAACAAGATATCTAAAACATCCTCTCCACAAACCAAAAAAAACATATATGACTAAGTTATTTTACAAGGGTATCCCACAATCATAACAAATAAAAAGATAATGATCATTGCCCCCATTTCTTTATCTCTAAACTTGTTTTATCTAGGCATCATCGAGAGGTCCTTGAAATGAGTGCAACATAAGATAAGTCACAAAGACCAAGATAAAGTAAACAAACAAGCTAATGTTCTTCATACCACTAGCCAAGACTAAACTACTATGGGGTACTTGATGCTTATGTCCATCGCAGGAAAGATTCATCCTAGGACATGTTGTGATCAGGGTTTTGATGGGATTGATTGGGTGATAAAGCTATTGATACTCCGAGTTGACCAACTTGCTTGCTTACTGACTTAGACTTGAGACTTTTGATGATCAAGCGTTCACTTTGGAACCTGCTAAACTTGCTTCTGACTGACTAACCAAAGGGTGAAGGCGACGAATGATTTTATTATGAGTGATGACAATCACGAGTGAAAGTGAGATGAAATGGATGCACCATTTTGGATTTTCAGATATTTTGAGGCTGTTTTTGGTATTTTTGAGATTTTACAAATGTTTTTGGTATTTTCGAGGTTTATGATGAAGACACTAACTTAAAGACCTATCCTAGGGGTCTCAGAAGCTGATCCATAGATTAGCCTTGCCTACATTATACACACAGAGACCACGTAGTTTGACTGGCGATGGACTGACTTGATGATAAGATGAATAAATGGGTTGCCATTTTATTGCTTAAAGCATTGACTTAAGATGCATATGAGATGGGAAAACGGATTGCCAATGTGACAGATGCCTAAAGGACTGACCTAAATATCTTGGGGGATGATCAAAGATCAACCTTGCCTACGTTCAAGCTCAGAGATGACGTAGTTCGACAAGGTGAAAGACTAACAAGACTCAATGATGATTTTTTTTTGAAGATTTTCTAATATTTCGACATGTTTTTGGATTTTTGAATGATTTGGATGTTTTTGGATTTTTGATGAATTTGGGAAGATCTCAAGAATATACACGAATTTGATCCAATGCCGATATAGGAACATGCCCCCAACTTGGTGCGATAGACTACTTCTATAAAGGTAGGACAAACTGACCTTAGGAATATGCCAAGTAGTTCCATGGTGGAATATGATAGAGATATCAGCTCAGGCTATGGTATGGATGTGAGTGAATGGGTGGGTGGATGATTAATGGAATGGATGAGTGGGTCATGTAGATCCAGGTGGATAGGGAATGCTTTATTTACACTTGATGCTTGTTTGCCAGGTTTTCACCAAGTTACTTGTCCAAAGCGCCACCGAAGTGGTTTTCACTAGAGGATGATTTTTTTCTTTACTGTTTTCAATCCTTTTTTTGATTATTTTTGATTTTTGGATTTTTGGATTTTTTTGTTGTCACCAAACGCCTGTTTGCCAGGTTTTCGTCAAGGTGACCATTTTTTCAGGACTTTTTTTGATTGTTTTTGTATTTTCTATTTCTATACCTTGCAAGGTCTTAGGCATGAAATTTTTTGAGATGAGATTTGTTTAGAGGCTCATGTAGAGGCTCACCTTCTAGTGTTGAGAACTGATATGCTCCTGATTTATAACTTGTGGTGATGATGAAAGGTCCCAGCCAGTTGGGCTCAAATTTCCCCTTGCTATCTGGGTTTGGCACATTCTTTTGGTTCTCTTTTAACACAAGGTCACTGACTTGGAAGGTGTGTTGCCTGATCTTCTTGTTGTAGCTCCGTTTCAGGTGATTCTGGTAGACTTATAGATGATTTAGGGTGTGCATTCACCGTTCATCTAGTAATTCCAGCTCTTTCAGTCTTGTGACCCTATATTCTTCATCTATGATGAGGTTTTGCAATGATATCCTCAATGATGGGAGCTCGATCTCAATTGGGAGTATGGCTTCTGATTTGTAGACCAGGGAGAATGGGGTGGCACCTGTTGGCATGTGGATGCTAGTGCGGTATGCCCATAAGGCAGGGTTTAGCTGCAGATGCCAGTCACGACCAAAGTCATTGACTGTTTTCTTAAGGATTTTCAGAATGGTTTTATTGGTAACTTCTGCTTGGCCAGTGCCTTGTGGGTAGTATGGGGTGGAAAAGTGGTGTTGGATTTTGAACTTTTCACACAAGTCACGGGCATCCTGATTCTTGAAGGGTGTCCCATTATCCGAGATAATGGATTGGGGAACACCGTATCGGCAAATGAGGTAGTTCGGGATGAACTTAGATATTTTCTTTCCAGTGACGTAGGTCATGGGAATTGCTTCGACCCACTTTGTGAAATATTTAGTGGTGGTGATAATGAACTTATGGCCATTGGATGAGGTGGGTGAGATTTTACCTATGAGATCGAGCCCCCATTGTGAAAAGGGCCATGGTGTTACGATAGGATGCGACTCTTGAGCTGGTGCATGGATGAGATCTCTGTGCTGTTGGCACTGTAGACACCTTCTGACAAAGTCATGTGCTTCTCTCTCCATTGTCGACCAATAGTACCTGGTTCTCAGCAACTTCTTAGCCAAGGTCATACCACTTGAGTGTGAATCACACGTGCCATTGTGTACCTCCATTAAAGTAGTCAAGGCCTCCTCAGGTGTTAAGCAACGTAGCAGGGTTCCATCGATACTTCTACGGAAGAGGGTTTCTCCTAGGATGACAAATTGTAAGGACCTTTTGACAAAGGTTCATTTGAGGTTCGGGGTAATGTCAGCTGGGAGGACTCCTAATCTCATATATGTGTAGATGTCATGGTACCAAAGATCACCGGGACCAATGCGTCCGCATGCATATTTTGACTCTGGTACCTTGAAAGTGGGCACGAGAAGCTGCTCTACGAGGAATTCATGTTTCGAGACATTGCGAGGGATGTCTAACAAGGATCCGATCATTGCCATTGCATCAGTTGCTCTATTGTTTTCCCTTGGTATCTGCTCAAAAGTGATGTTGATGAATGATTCCTTGAGTCCTTCTACCACCTTCTTGTAAGGTGTAATCTTATCGTCCTTAGTTTGGTATTCACCGTTGACTTGGTTGATGATAAGCTATGAGTCTCCATAAACCTTTAGTTCCATTATTCGCCACTGTGTTGCGATCTTGAGACCTATGGTTAAAGCCTCGTATTCTGCAATATTATTTGTACAGGGGAATGCTAACTTGTAGGATCTCGGTATACAATCTCCTTGTGGGGTAGTAAAGAACACACTAGATCCTGATCCATGTTGTGTGTGGGAGCCATCAAAGTACAGTTTCCAGTGATCAACTGCACTAAGATTGAAAAGGGATTCATCTAGAAACTTTGATATGAGTGGGTTGTCTGCATATATTGGCGCTTCTGCTAGCTGATCCACAATCACTTGTCCTTTTATTTCCTTTCTTTCTACATACTCAATATCATTCTCAGATAGTATCATAACCCATTTAGCCATTCTGCCTGTAAGCATTGTTTTTGAAAATAGATATTTG